>JAVKLA010000028.1:25797930-25824193 GCA_034782735.1 Sagittarius serpentarius | reverse complement strand
GACTAACAGGTCTGTAGTTCCCTGGCTCTTCCCTCACACCCTTCTTGTAAACTGGAGCAACGCTGGCTGGCTTCCAGTCAGTGGGGACCTCCCCAGACTCCCAAGGCCTTTGGGAGACGATCGAGAGGGGTCCTGCCATAGCACCCGCTAGCTCCTTCAGTACTCTTAGCAACCTCTATCAACAATCCTGTTATCTCACTCAGGTTACGATCTTACCCACAGCTTATTTAACTAGGTTCTCTTCCAACACTTTTCCAGATGGGAAAAAAAATTTCTAATGAGACCAGATGAAAATATCTCTGGTCTTTGGGAACTTTCCTAGTGACAAAACCCAGAAAGGTCTTTTAAAAATCAGCTAACAGCTCCTTTGCTGAAAGCTGTCATCCTGCTAACTTTAAAATGCTTGAGCAGTTATTATATTAAATCCCTCCTAGTTTTATTAGCTACTAATGGAACACAAAGTATTTCATTGCTGCTATAAAATGTGAGTAAATTCTAGTGCTTGTTTCAAAATATGATACAAAAATGACTTAAATGTTCTGTCCTGTATACTGGATTTGAATTTAAAGATGTATTAGTGTCTGAGCTTCACCACTGAAAGGGTTTATTTGGTCCTGGTGTATTTAAATTGTTCTTTTTATTATTCTTAATTTCTCTTAGCCAAATACTGATGCTTAGCAATTTTTTGCTCTTGCTTGTTGTCTATTTTTACTCTTTGCTATCAGTTTCCTTGTTTCACCTTCTGTCACTTTCGTTTTTAACCAAGCTGGATATGTAAGCCCCTTTTGTTAGAGTTGTAGATCTAAACATCTCTTTTTAACTGTTAGCGTTTTCTCCCAGACAGACTGAGCTTGTGAAACTGGTCTTTTTCAAACCTACATTACTGATTTAGACTGTGCAGATTTGTGCAGATAGGAGATTAGACCATGGTGATTTCCATCTAGGTAACCAGCTTTCCTTTTTTCCAGCTCAGTGAGCAATTTATTTGTACTTGCATGAATGACCTCTAATATGGACTGCCTTTGCTGAATGGAGTATATTTTTTGTATGGTGTCTAACAGGTTTCTGACTGCATTGAACAAAGCAGAGGCTCTAGGAGGGAGGGAAGGGGCGGGCGGGGGGGGGTGAAGAGAGAGGAAAATGGGAAACGTAATGCACCCCCGGTTTCATATTTCACATTTTAATTACACAGGGACAGAAAGGTCAGGAAGGAGAAGGCGGCCCCACAGGGTCTCCAGGAAGGCCAGGAATAGAAGATGTGGATCAAGGACCTCCTGGACCTCCAGGGAAACTTGGACAACATGGTCAGCCTGTGAGTATTTTCTGTCTATTGAAAGAATGCGTGTATTTTAGAAAGGGTAATAGTCATTCATCACACATGCATAAAGGGCTGAAACTCCACAGCCTCACACACTGTCATCAGTTATACTTCTACAAGATGCTTGTTTAGCCCCACCAGATCAACTCAGGAGTGTCATTTCTGCTTTGCGCACGTGTCAACAGCTATACAAGGGCCTGATGAGAGAAAACATCAGAAAGCACAACGCAAACAGCTGATGTGCCGACATACTAATGTTCCTAGAGTGGTAATTCCACAAACTCTTCGGGCAGCCTTTGCAGTGCTGCACCACCCTCCCCGCTGTCATGTTTGAACATGTTCAAAGCTGCTGGACTTCCGAACTGACATGTCTCCTTCAATGGCTTCTGTATATCCAGGATGTTTGACACTTCATATCCCTCTGAACGATCAGCACAAGATGTATCCCGTGAAACAGAGGCGCAAAACAGATCACATGTGACATAATATTTGTTACAGTTCTGGTTTGTTATTTTGTGACTGCATGACACATCAAACTATAGTCAATTGCTTTTCTCTTTTGTTGCTTCTTTATTACAATGTTTTATTTACCTTTCTAACAAATATGTTTTATTTTAGGGCATTCCTGGTAAAAATGGGTTACCCGTAAGTACTCTTTTATACATATTTTGGTTAACTGAAGATAAAAACCCCAACAACTTTTTTTTATTGGAGACTCATCTACATTGAAGCTTAAGCAGCAAAGTGCTTTCTCCATGTGCTCTCTTTAGAAGGCAGCTCTGGTGCTCTAGTTGACTTCCTCAGGTTGTCGAGAGAGGGGGACCCAGGTATCTAAGAGAAACTTCTGATTTCCCAGTTGCAAAGAAAGTAAGAGGCATGGCATGCCATAAGCAGCTGTACAAGGAGTCCAGCTCCGGTGAGGCTGGCTTTTTTGTAGAGAGGAACTTCAAAAAGAGGACATACTCAGAGCCAGACCTCTTTCAAGGGAAAACAAAGTGCTTCAATGACACTTCGTAGACACATGCTGCCATGTTGCCTGCTCCTAAACCCAGCTGCTATTAACTTCCCAGATGTACCTCTCACCCCTTAAGTCTTGTGCAGTAATTCAGCTGCACCTTCTGCTTCGTCCTTCCTCCTTCCCTTCCTCTGCGTTCCTCTATTTTATCCTCTCTTCTTTCGCATTTGCTGTCATCTTCCTGTATTGTTCGTTCCTCCCTTCTCCAGATGACTCCCATCCGTAGGTCAGTTCACCACGAGCTGCTGACAGATTGCATATGCATCCTCCATGGTGAAGTATTGCCCAGCAATGCACACAATAACAAGTCCCTAGCTGTCATATTCCATGAGTGTCTCAGCTGCTGTTGTGTATCTGTCCTCTGTTGATGCTTTACTACCTGGCTTCTTTGTTTCCTTACTCATTATCTGTTGCTGCCACTTTGTGCATCTTTCCCCTCTCTAAGACCTTCCTACCCAGAGGCTGTCCTCATCACCATGCCTGCTCCTCCTTTTGTACGCTGCCATGCACCACTGCTGTGAACATCCTGTCCGTTCCTGCCCCCTGCGAGTGAACCTCAAATGAAACTGGTATGTTTTAAGATGTTAAAAAAATAATTCAGTAGTCATTCATGGGATGTGTTATTCAGCTTCTGCATGAATGCTGCCTGCATACCTTGGTATGTTCAGAGAAATGTGGCTGTGTTTTGCAAAATTTGTGTTTTGCAAATATTTACCCTAGATTCAGGTTATGTGTCATTAGGGTGTTTATGGACAAGAGGTTTACATTTTCTGTATTAACAGTAGCCTGACTACTTCCAAGCAGAACATTTTCAAAGAAAATTCTATGAAATCAAAATAATGGGGAAATGTCTTATAGTAAATTGTTCAAATGTAATTCAAATACTTCAAAAGCAATTGTTTTGTCATTGTAAACAAATCCTTATAAAACAATCTGATATCCTGTCATACAAATTTTGTTATATCTTGTGAAATGCACCATTGTCCTGTATTTTTTATAGATAACTATTTTGTCCGTGTGCAGCTGGGTTCTGATCTTGCATACACCTGTGCGACTTGACTGTTGGATTGATGGGGCTTCACTCAGCAATAAAATTAGTATGCACTAGATTTATATTGGCCATATGTTTGCCACTTTTCTATAAACTTGATACCAGTTACTCTACATGAAAAATAATAATAGGAGAAAAAAACCTTTTAGTCTTACAGATACCTTTTTTCTCCATAGTGAGTTTATATAAGCCATCTTTAAAATTATGACAGCCCTAAAACTTGAACAGTACAGTCCATAATCACAGCTGTCCACCTTCCCAAAATGCCATTAGGGAAAACAGAATTTCTTTGCCTTCTGCATTTTTTTCCAGTGTCCTAACTGAATTCATAAATAGCACCACTTTATAATAGCACTGGCTTTAAAGCTGGTAGGGGTTCTTTCTGGCCAATGATCAAGCCCTCTATAGGAAGAGCATATGCGTGTTACATGTAGATAAGATGAACATATATAGAAAGGTTATTTGGGATTAATTTGACTGGTAAAGTTTCGAATGGAAAATGGAATGAAATGCTATGTAGTACCACACATTCCCTGTCAGATGCGTGTCCTCAGGAAGCACCCTGCTTGGTAGGAACAGAATATATTCAGGTGGGTCGAGGCAAAAAGGATTTCGGTACAAGGCGGGAACAGGCTAATGCCAATGGTATGATTTGGTGCACTAAGGGCAACAGTTTGCAGTAGTGTGTCGCAAATATGCCTCACTATTCTATGTTGACTAGCACTTCTGTATGAAATTAAAAGTAGACTTCTTCCAAGTGTCTATTTTTTCATAGTTTGAAAGTTGCTAAGGAAGAGGCAGAATCCTAGCCCAGAATTTCACTGCTGTAAGCACATTCAGCAGCTTTGGAATAAATGAAGACTTTCTTACCTCTAGATAAGTAAATGGCTAAGACACAGAAAATTTGAAGAGGACTTTTCAGACAGCTGTCATATTTGCTCTAGTGGAACTTTACAGTTTTCAAAATATTTGTTGTCAGTGCTGTGTGGTCCAGTTGGCATCCTGTCAAATCCAAATGCAGCCTGCCAAGTGTTTCCATCTGTGTCCCCCAAACAGGCTTCACTGCGACTTTGTCGTGGGCACAGTAGATGTGAGAGGCACATTTGGTGCACTGCCAGCTGTATAGAGTTGTAAGATCCATTTCTCCTCCTGCTGCACAAACCAAGAGTTAGAATCTAGCACCCTTACGTCCAGCCACTGCTTCTAAGTGTACAGCCTGTTTAACCTGCATAAAAGATAATGTCTAATTAAAAAATTTATTTCCTTTTAGGGTAAAAATGGACTTCAGGGGTTGCCAGGACTGAAAGGAAAAGCAGGCCGAAAAGGTGAAAAGGTATGTGTCCTGTTAATAACCGACAATCGATCAGATGCTGTTTATGCTTGGACATGTGTTAACTTTGTACACTCTAAGAGAAAAAATAATAGGGAAACACAGGAAGAATTTAAACATCCTGGTGTTCACCCATGAATCTGCATGAAGGGCAGCCATAACAGAATCATAAGGATTTTCCAAGAATATGAATAAACTTCAGCAGTAGAAAAAGGTGGGCTTTCACAGGAGAGGTAAGGAAGATACATTTAACACTTAATCAAGAAAAGTCAGTTGTTATATATAACTGCTCTGTGCAACTTATTCCACTGGCTAAGTGATTCAGCAGTGGCAGTGTAATCATAGTACCCTTATGAAATTAACATATTTGAAATAAGAGCTAAATCAACCTAAGTAACGACTTGTATCACTTCTGAGCTGAAGTGACCTATAGTGGATTAATCTATCTTTAAGGCGCATGTTGTACACAAAATTGGCATTTGGCCAGTTACTCCAAGTTCCAAATTAACAATTTGTTTCATCTGTTTACCAAAACAATTCAGGCTTCATAAATTCATGAACATAACCCACATAAAGCTTGTGTATTCAGATTCAATTTGAAAGGGTCCAGAATCATTTCAAAGGCAAAATTAGTCGCCAGCACAGGTACGTGGCCACGAGACTGCATGGCAACCCTCCAACTCTCTGTCTAGCTGAACGGTCTGTTGTAATGGAAAGATACATTGGGCAAAGGGTTGTCATAAACTGAAGAGAAGTGAAGGCACATCAGGCAGTTAGGAAGCATTTCAGGTACGACGTGGTGGGGGACACTCTTGCACTTCCCTGGTGAAAGCAGCATGGCTGGGACCCATCTCGGGTACGTGTTCACGAAAGCAGGCAGCACAAGAGACAAACAGGAGGACTTAGGAGCCCATGCACAGTTACAGCGCTATCGCCTCTCTGAGGTTACAGAGACACAGGTGGGATAGCTCACAACTGGGGTGCTGGAGTGTATGGATACAGGCTCTTCAGGAAAGATAGGCTGGGAAGGCAGATTATCAGTAAGACATTGAATCAGCTGTCAACAGGCATTACAGGCGCTCTGTATAGGCATTTCAGAACCTTGTTTCTGAACCTCTGAGCAGTCTGAGATCAGCAAAGGGCAGTTTGATGGGCTTGTTGAGCCAGGAGTCTCTTTCTCTCCACTTTGCCTCTCTATTCCTCCCCACTCTTTACCTTATTCCCAACCCTGGACTGCACTGGCAAAGTTTAGCAGCAGAAATCAGAAGACTCTAGGCTGCAAGGAAAAAAATAATGAGAAGTAAATTCCAGATTAAGGACTGTGGTATTGGTGGAGGACTTTGACAGGGTGCTGCTTACATCTCTGTCAGTGCTAAAACCTGCAGCATGGATCACAGAATCCAAGAATCACTGAGGTGGGAAGGCCTCTCTGGAGACTGTCTAGTCCAGCACTCCTGCTCAAAGCAGAGGCAGCTAGAGCAAGTTGCCCAGGACTGTGTCCAGTACTGTGGCTCAGTATTCTTCATTCCTACCCATCACATATAATTGCAAGATCCCCCTCCAAGTCATCTTTTCTCTGGGCTAAATAGTTTAATCTCTCTCAGCCTCCCCTCACAAGTCAGAAGCTCCAGTCCTTCTGTTGTCTTTGTGGCCTTTAACTGGGCTCACTCGAGTATGTCCCTGTCTTTGTGTACTGGGGAGCCCAAACCTGGACTTAGTACTTCAGATAAGCAGAGCAGAAGGATAACCTCCCTCAACCTGTTGGTCTAAGTGTTCTGCATCATCTAAGCATTCTGCAGTTCAGACACTGAAAGAAGTGATTGTGATACCACGAAGGACTGCAACGCCATTAATCTCACTCAAAAAATATTACAGCAGTCCTAGATACATTTTAACCGTAGCATACTCTAAGTAGCGTGGCATAACTCGTTGTGCTCTTGGAGTACAAGATAGACTAGGCTAAGGTTTCCAAAGCTAGAAAGAGTAGCATGCACTGGTTTATAGCAATCATGTACCTAAAACTGCCCCTACTCTAATGGGTCCCTCAAAATGGCTACTGAGTTTGTAAGCGGATGTCGCTGCTATGACTTATGTGGCATTCAGTACTATAAGCTGTCAGGTGAATACAACAGTCTTTACGATGGTATTATGAGATGGTTTTTCTTTCCTTTCTGAATAACCTTCATCATGTTTTCATATCACACCAGAATGTGTAACCAATACAATCACTTTCCAAAAGAGATGGATTTTCTACAGCGCTTCTTAGCCTGCTCAGTGCTTCTAAGATAAATCACACAAATACCACTGAGAATAGTAATATACAGTTTCTAAGTTTTACTAATAACAACTCTATATATAGTATTACTAATTATACGTATATCTTGGTATAACTCAAAGGCAAAGTATATTTCAAGGAAAAATACTCTGCAGCAAATAAGTTAACAAGGTCTTGAGTGATGAACAATAGATGTCAGGAATTAATGTCACAAATATTGCCTATTTGGACAACACTGTATCCAGAGAACAGCACTTCACTGTCTTGTGGGAGCGGCAGACTGCTGTTGCCCTAGGAGCTACATGGCTCAAGCGCCTGCCAACTCACTATTCCTTTGCATGAGTGGACTGCACGGCAGGGTGAAACAATGGCTGGTCTGCTCTCGGAGAGCCATCACTAGGACAGTGATATGTGGGAATAGTACCTCCTCCTAAGCTTGATAACAGGTGGTACATCAGGCTCTGAGAAAAAGTACCATCTTGCATAGGCCCACTGGTGGCAGGGATTCATGCTTTCTTTTGAGCTGGCACTGGTCTCAGACATTTTGTGACTTGGAATATTGGTCAGTCCTTCACGACACGTCTACACACTTACCAGCCTTTCCATTACTTTTGCTGAAGCTCTTGAACAGGAGCAGAATCTCTGGACGTAGCCCAGGAGTTACACAGGTGTCTGTAGCCCATGATTCTCTATAACCCTCTCTTCCCATTTGGCTAATTCTCTGCATTTTTCTTTCCTGGTACAAAGCTGATGCAGATAGTGCCTTGCCTCTCTAGGGACACTTGCCAGGAGCCTCCTTTGGTTCTTCTGCACTGTGGAACTACTATAGCCCCTCTAGCAAAGGCTCAATTTCCCCTACAGTATTTGTCAATCACACAGTGAAAAAGCTGAAAAAAATGGCCTAAACGTCATTTGACAATTAGCTTCCCAAGTTTCCTGCAAATCTGCTTTGGTCATTCTTGTGACCAGTCATTTCCAGGATGCTTGGTAGTGACATAAATAATTCATGTTAGTTAACCATTAAATCAGTCAGACTGCTTTTAATGAAAACAAAGCAAATGGAAAAGATTTCAAGATTATGGTTGTTTACGTTTCTTCTACTTATAAGCAAAGTGCAAATTAGCAAAAGAAGCTTTATTGTGCGGCTGCTGCAGCTGCAGCTATTGTTAGGTAACCATTTTGATCTCCAGCAACAAGGGCTACATCTACACTGCCAAATGAAACAGGCCCAGGAACTGGCTGAATTGCTGATGGTTCACACTTGTGAGCGTGGTCCCTGACAATGTTTTGGCCCATGTCAAATAGACCTCTCTCAGATAATGCCTCGGCATTGTTCAGGGGTCGCATCGGTTGTTAACTGTTCCCAGTATGCTGCAAGACAAGACTGTGCATAGGTTGGCTCTGTTGGTTCTACATGCTCCCCCAGTGCTATCCCAGCAGGCTTTTTACTTTCAAATACTCATCATGCTGATGCATTGCAGTGTAGTTCTCATGTTATTTTGTGAAAATTGCACAAAAAAACCATACTCAAAATATTCGCTTTGAACATATAGGGCTAAAAGGAGGCCCAGGGCCAAGTACCTAAGTACTGTGAACACAGCCAGTCTGTTCTGCCTGACCTCAGGGCCAAAGAATGGTCCCCAGCCTTATTTTATTGATTAGAATAGGCGTCAGAAGGAGAACATTTCGGTAGCGGGAGAAGCAGCTTAGCCATAGCAAGCTAAGGCTGTATCTGGAAGCAAAAGACTCCTGTAGTCTATTCCTGATTACTTATATGGCTATTTTAGTAAAGACATCTTAAGCTTTGTTTTCCCTTTTTAAAATTGGGCTAATATTTTCAAGGGGTACTTCAAAGATGCATTGTGAAGATAAGTTAACAAACAGGTGCTAAAACATCCTAACAATATGTTCAAAAGCACTAAGGAATACTGACAGCTTCATATGCAGAGCTTTTTCTTGGCAATACTTTAACCAGACCCAATTCCCGCAGCAGAAAGCAGGACAAAAAAGAAGACACTCCTCTGGTTCTCTTTCACACATGTGAATAGTTTTTAAATTATTAGTTGTCCAGAAAATTATTTCATTATCCCAGTCAGTGTGGTTTCCCAAGACCCATTATGCTGGTAGGGTGAGCAAAGCTTAAAGAATTGATCTGTGCACACACATACAAAATTCAAAGCAGTTACGCTCTCTAAAGACAGACAGCACTTTTTCAGCATAATAATATTTAAATTTGAGGAACAGTAGCAGGATCCAGCTCCCTGTTTCTGGTTCTTCTCCATTGAAAATGGAAAGCTGGGAATGAATGGGGTGCTACATGTCA
Organism: Sagittarius serpentarius; assembly: GCA_034782735.1. NCBI lineage: Eukaryota > Metazoa > Chordata > Aves > Accipitriformes > Sagittariidae > Sagittarius > Sagittarius serpentarius. The sequence continues at coordinate 25,814,881 of JAVKLA010000028.1, read as the reverse complement.
GTGGAGAGTGGGGAGCTGGCTGTCACTTTTTCACTGTGGTTTTTTTTCAGTGCAGAAATACAGCCATGAGATGCTCCTTGGGCATCCAAGATGCAATTAGGCTTCCTAGACATGACTGTGATCCAAATGTGAGAGCTGGCGGTTTTTTTCGTCCTTGTAGTACACACAGAGTGGAAGAAATTGCATGAAAATAAGCACAAAACACTGACAGGAGCTAATGTAATAATCACTGAAAAAAAGCAAAGGTTATGTTAAAATGAATGAAGAGTGTCTGTAAATGAACATGCTGGCAGACAGTGAAAATAGCCCCAACTTAATTAAAACACATTCTCTGTGAATATGACTGAAGTATCACTATAGGAACCATTTGACAAAGCCACAGGGAACAAAGAAATGAATGAATACATTTATCTAATGAATTCTCAAGCGTAAAGAACAAGTGACCAAGAGGCAGGTAAAATTCAGTGTTTCCTGCTATGTGACTGAATATATGAATTTAGAGAACATAATTAAAATGTTCATAAGCCCAGAAAACAAATCGGCAGGTTGGAGGGTAAAGCATCGATCAGTAGAGGCTGGCTAACAGCATCAGTTATGTCTCTGTGACTTCTCCCCATTTAAGAAAGCTCAGTGCAACCAGTCTGGTTTCTCTCCTCCTGGTGCAAGGTGGGAAGGAGGTCACACCTTGCAGCTCTGCAGTGTCAGGATGGATGGGTAGGAATCTGTGCTGTATGAAAGCACTGGTAGGGGGAAGGCTGAGCTTTTCACTCCCAATGGTGACAGAAGCTCTGGGATATAAGCAGTTACACTGCACTTTCTTGCCTTCTAAATGTGCATCTGTCCTGAAACCAAGATCACCACGTAGGAAGTGTGTCCAAAATGCACATTGAGGGACTCCTCAGAACGGTGAACTGTGATTTTCTTGAATGCCAAAGGCAAGAAATGTGAGACAGCCAGAGAGGGAGAGGAGGACACTATTTTCTCCTGGCATTCCCTCCATCAGATGTATCCGGTAAAAACCAAGTGGGGGCAGTCACTTTTAGAGGTATACAAGACTTCAGAAAATGCAATTAAATGAATGCCAGTCATTTGATGAAGACATGCCTATTAAGCAATCATAATGTTTTGGTCTGCCAGTCATTTATGATCCTATTGGCTCCATTTTAGGGGCTGCAGAGGCACACGCTTCTCCCAAAAGAGTTTAAAACACAAAGGCCGAATCCTGCTTAGTGAATTCTCCAGAAAAAGGCACATAGGTAGTTGAGAATTAAAAGATACATTATAAAAGACTTCCAGCTTAAGATTTAAAAAGTTGAGGCAGAACCTCAACTCTTGACTTGAGTGAAAAATGCTGGAGTCAAGCAGAAAATGTAATAAAAGTCATAAATATCTTAAGCAGAAGCACTTCAAACTAACCTCAGCAAAATATCAGAGATGATGTAAGAAAGCCAAAGAAGAGGAGATGGTAGTAATTACGAGAGAAAATGACACAGTTCTGAACAGGGCCTTTCATTGTGTTGGCAGTAGATAAAGGTCAACACATAGAAGAACAATCATGCCATGGTGGTATTGGAAAAAGCATTACAGATGGTAGCAATAAAATGAAGACATTTACTTGTTGAAGAAGTTTACTTATTGAGTACCATGGTGTGACCACACTTTCTCCTTGTTCATTTATTGGGGGGAGGAGCATATAATGTAACCTAAAAATGCAAGATCCACAGTGGAGCATTAGTCTGACAAGAAATACACACCGTCTAATGCTGCTTGTACATTTGCAGATTGATTGCAGAAGTTAGAAAAGGAAGAAAGTCCTTTCTTCCTTTGCCAGTGCAAAGATCGTGTTTCTTGGGAGCTTGTCTTAGAAATGAACAAAGTTCAACTCTGCTGATAGCATCTAAGCAGACACTTTAATTGTTTCTTGTGACTAGAAATCCACACAGATTGCAGCTAGTGCTGAAAAACCCTGCTCTGCATTTATATAATTAAATCCTTGCTGATTTATCTTCACTCCTGTTTTAGGGTGACCCTGGTGAGGGATTGCCAGGACCCCCTGGACTACCAGGACCTGCAGGACCATCTGCTCCTTCTAGAGGACTAGTGAGTGTTTGGGGTTCTCTGTCAATGAGCTCGGCTTGCCAAAGAGGAATCCAGAACCAAATAGGAGGTTTCCTGTAGGAAAGTAGCCTGACTGCCACAGAGATAAACATATTTTCTAAAACACTCATGCAGAAATGCAAATAAATGTCTGGCTAAAGTGTGTGAGTACAGTAATCTACATAAACACCCAGTACTCACATTTTAAGAAGCCAGTTGGTGTGTGTGCTTTCCTGTGCAAAAGCAATAATATATGGGAGGATAAGAAACAAAAATTTCCTCAAAAATGCATTATAAGCCTGAATTATTCATTTCTTCTCGCTATTGAACACAGAAATGGTTTGGGAGTCACTTACGTTTGCTGTCATTAAATACTACAACACATACTAGCATCGTGACAGTGTTCACATTTCGAATTGCTCAGGCAATGTGAAAGAATATGTTTCAGATTCATCTCTCTTCTGTACTTGAACCTTTCCCACTGTTTCCGTGAGGATACATGTGTCCGCAGCTGAAGAAGGAATCTGGCCTGAATTTTCAGTTCATGGTGTGGGTGCTGATTTTATACGTAGACACCAGCCCACCACCGGACGCCAGTGGAAGTCCTGTGGTGGGCTTTTAAACAAAAGTATCTGTCAGACTGAGTATTGTGAGTATTGAACAAGATGGATTATATGCTCCCCTGATCTAGGATCTGCTAACTTATACCAGTCAGTTTCTGTAGCATAAAAATAGAGTAACAGAGTTGTGAAGGGCTGCACTCTTTAGCCTCCACAGATACTGACTTCAAGCGACCAGCAAGGCAGCTCCAGACCACTAGCACAAGGTGCTCCAGTCCAACAGCTTTTCTCCCCCAAAGGCCACTTCTCTCAGTGCAGCCGGGGAATGCCTCCCGGACTCCTGGGCTTTTGAAACATTAGCTTAGGTACTATTGTAACTGATGCAGGTACTGGTTCTCTATGTACTTTGGGCTGTAGTTTACAAAGCACACACAGCTATGAAACTCATCAAGGACTTGCAACGGGAATCTGTAGTTAATTTATTTTTATATGAGTTGACCTTATTTCATTTTAAATGAGGTGGAACTCACACATGTAGAAAAGTCATATTTCAACTGCCAAGTTTGTTTGTTGCACATCTTGGTTTATTCCTTTTAATTTTTAAAACTGAGTTCTATAAAACTTTCATAGCAAGTTCTATAATTTAAAAAAATCATAGAATCATAGAACCATAGCATGGCTTGGGCTGGAAGGGACCATCAAAGGCCGTCAAGTCCAACCGCCCTGCGGTGAGCAGGGACCCCTTCAACTCGATCAGGTTGCTCAGAGCCCCGACCAGCCTGGCCTTGAATGTTCCCAGGGATGGGGCTTCTACCACCTCTCTGGGCAACCTGGGCCAGGGTTTCACCACCCTCATTGTAAAAAATTTTTTTGTTATATGGATTTCCTATTTCCCCTATGGATAACTGGACTTCATTTCACTTTGCTATATACATGTATACTGTGCAGACAAATCATGGCAAATTTTCCATGAAAAATACTTTTTTTTCTTTAGAGGTTTTAAAAAATTCTTTGACAGTATGTATGCTGACTGCAGTTTGCACTGTAAGTTCCGTAATATAGGAAGATGGTTTGAAGCTGAAGAAGCTTGAATCTATGAAATTGTCTTATAGATGAGTAGAAGGAGATTGCAATACTAAAACCAGACTTTTTCTAACAAAATATTTTAGAAAATGCTTTAGTATATTAGTTTCCCTTTATAAACTGCCTCTTTGGATTCGAGTTGTAGGAATCTCAGAATCTGGCACATTCTAGGAAACAGTGGCTAGTTGTTAGGTATGCATTGTAGGGTATTCTTAATGCTGACAGGTATCTTCCCAAAGTTAAATTTTGTCTGAGATGCTGCTTCATCTTCAGTTCGCTTAAGCAGCCACATAGCATGTGTGTCCTGCAGGACTGTTATCACTGTGCTCATAGAGCGTCTGCAGGTAAATATAGAGCTGAGTGTCTACAGAATAACATGGTATAAAACACTGGAAACATGACTGCAATGTTTTTGCTGTATTGTAATTTATTTCACCAGTGATAGTGCTGCAAGGATATTGACTATAACTATATTTGCAGTAATTGGCAAGTGATGTTTTCATTTGTCATCTTTAGAAGCAATATTTTAAAATTGATTTCTCCTAATTTCAGAATAGACTGGAAACTGAAGAATCGGGTTCTGGAGACATTGATGGAGAGACCGAGATCTTAAGAGTAAGTATATACTGATGTTTATTTCTCATTAGCATGATAAAGAGCTTTACTATCCAGACTGTAGAAGCTCCATTTTCATTGACAGTGATACAATTTCACAATGCAAATTTTGTACATGCTTAATTCACAGCATCCAGAACTCCTTTGTAGGGAACACTGGGGGTTTCATTTTGAGCTCTGAAAAGGCCTAAGTGTATGAGTGGGGAAGTGTGAGAAAGAGAGAGGACAACAAAGAAATAATAGCAAGAGGCGGTTTTAAAATGAGAAACTGCTTTTAATCTGATTCTCAGAAGACAGTAAAGAGGAGAAAGATGGGAATGATACTATTCTTTGCCTTTTTTTTAATTTGGAGCACCTGTGCTAAAAAATAAGTATGTCTGTATGAAATACTTTACACTGCAACTGCCACTGTTGATCCATTTTGATGATCTTTTGAAATCCCCTCTATCCTTGCCTTTGTGAAGAATTGTAACGCTGTCATATCAAGGCTGACTAGCAGAGAGAGATGCTTTGGCTTAGTGAAAGTTAGTAAGATTCTGATGCACATGTTCCTGAGTGAGGTCCTCTGGGCTGTGTAACATGGAAGACCAGACGTCTGCCATTGGGAAGGAGTATTCATGCCAGGTAAACCTTAGTCTTGGGCTACTAACACACAGTTGGCCATTGGTTAAACTGGGACAGTCAAAGCAGTTCTGCCTCAGATGGTGACCTCATCCTTCTCCTGGAGGTGTTTATCTTAGCTTCAGAAGGAGCTTTTATGGCTTGTGAATCTACTAAACTATGTAATTTTGCAGACATAATATTCAGGAAAGTCAGCACCAATTTCAGTTCATTTCAGTAGGCTGTGCTGTAAAATGCAGCTGATTCACCAGGGGTCAGCAGGCTCCAGGAACAGAGCAGAGCAACTAGGGTAATGAATACTGGTTTAACATTTTAGCTTAGTCTGTCACTCTCAGCATTACGTGTCAACAGCCTCAAGTAAGCGTTGTTTTAGGGACTGACTTGGTGCGCTGGTCTTGTGCTTTCCTTTCACGGAGCGCTGACATATTTTGAGAGAGAGTACTCAGATGAGCATGGCTCTGGATTAAAAATGGGACATCTGGCTTGTTTTTCTTGCTCTGCTTCTGAGCGGTTGAATGGCAAAGGAAACACTTGGAGTGGGAATTTTTTTCTACTTTTTTTTTGCTGGACTATTTTTGCAGAGGAGAGGCTATTTTTCCTATACATCCTGCACAGAACGATGTGCCTTTTTTTGGAAAAATAACATCAATTAGCTAGAACTTGCTGCCAGATCTGGAATTATTTTTTATGTTTTGTTTTGTTCCTGAGCCACTTCGTCATCGCTTATCTCTAGACAGTCAGCCAGATCTACTTTTACCATGTCCCTGTTGAAAATCCAAGTAGCAATCTATAAAATATGTATTGCAGCTGCAAATACTGTGGTTTTCCATCCACAGAACCAGTCAAATATATAATGAATCAGGCAATATATTACAGTTGAGGACAAATATTAGGAAAATGAGAAGTCAAGTGGCTGAAGATGAAGAGACATAAATGAGAAGGCTTTTACTGATCCATCTAGATGGAGTGAGAGATAATCTTTTATGCAGTCTTTGGGATGGAGCATTGCCACCCTTCGATTAGAAGCTGTTTCATCAGTAATACTGCAGCTTTCTGAGGAATGAACTCCTGGGATGCCTGTCTCCTATGAACTCCAGAATGCTATAGCATTGAGGCCTCTGTTTTGCAAGACATTTAGTGATATTTTTCATTCTCTCAGACTGATTCCTGCCTCAAGACTTCTTTTCTGTTTCTTCTTTCCTCCAAAGTGCTGAATACCTTATTCCCAAGGCTCTTCAGGAGGCAATTGGCACGTGCTGAAAGTTAGTTATTTTGCCTAGTTTAGGGGACTAACCTCTTCAGATGCCCTGTGTAGTTAACGAGACAGATGAGCACTTGGAATGGCTCCCTGCAGAAGGCTCTGTTGACTGTACTGAAAATCCAAGATGACCATCTTCCTGACAGAATCCTGTAGCTGACCCTAAATCAAGAATTAAAGAGTTCTTGCCTTACAGTGCCATGCCCCAGAATTTCAAACTGTCCATGTTTGCCTGCTAATGCAGTCAGTCACAAGGATGGACTTGCACATGGGAGACAATATTTGCAAATGTACTATTTCTCCTAAAATAACATATTGTATTCGTTTTATTCAGTTTAAATAGATCTGCTTCTGTGCATGCAGGATAGCTCTTTGGAGCAGAGGCCATTTTTGCAGCACTAAGCTGTAGCACTAAGACAGTCAGGTCTTGACCCTGAATCTCAGTGCTCCGCATGAAGAAACATTTTTAAATGAATAGAGAAAAAACTAACCACTTCCCTCTGTTCAGTAATCCATTGATTTCATTTTGGTTGAGTTTCTTAACATTAGGTCGATCACTGGAATATCTCTTCAGGTCTTTACTGGGTTACAGAGAGCTGACACAGAGCTTTTTGGTTTTTATCTTCTGCTTGCTGTTGCATGCCATGAGGTGGCACAATTTAAAAGAGCAAGGATGGAGGAGGTCAGTGTGACCCCATATAAGGAGTGTATCTGTGAAACGAAACTTGGTTCTTTGTGAAGCAGAAGGGGGATGGTAGCCCAAGCTGAGAGTTTTATGAGCCTGAACAGTCTGTGTGAGCTTTTCCTGTTCCATGTATATACCAATACACCTGGCTAGGGCCATTTCTAACAATGCTGCTGATTTATCCAGGGTCTTCCTGGGCCACCAGGCCCTCCAGGACTGCCTGGTCTTCCAGGAAAGCCAGCACCCGATTCAGGTGTAGGACCTCCTGGGTCACCAGGGGAAGATGGAGCTTCTGGTGAACCAGGCCCTGAAGTGAGTACCCATTTGTGCACAAACGTTCATGTTGTTTCTGTCCTACAACACTAAGTTCTAAGGCTTACGGTCTGTATAGTTCTTAATAATATTGCAGAATATTTTTAATCTAAGAGCTTGGATTTTATGCACATTTTTTACAAGAAAATAACAAAATAAATGTCTAGTTAACCAAAGCACATTACTCCACAGCAAGATGTACATTTGGCAAACAGATACTGGTGAGTCTGGACCAGAATAAATAAGAAGTAAGGATGCTTTTACCAACACTGAATAAGGCTAAGGATTATTTTTCCTGTGGTGCTTTCAGGAAAATGAAGTTTGCTAAATCACTTACATAATCTGCAGAGAATTTTTAGCATAAATTGAATTTTCCTCTTTCAGGAACTTTTTCCTTCTTTTTCTTCAGCTACATAGGAACACTTATTCCTGTGGACATGTGAAATACCGTTCTACTGTAAAAAAAGTATTACCTATTTGTTAATAAATCCTCAATGAAGTGTTTTTTCAGTGAAGAAAACCATTTTTTTTTAGCACTGATCAGCTCTGTGAATCCTCTCTGGAACTGTATTTCCTAATATGGTTCCCTCACTCCCTATCAACGATCTGCCAGTAGCAGTTGTACTCAGGACTAGATTTGATCTACACGTTCACGTTACTTTCCGAGTGGATCACAATTGCTGTATCTGACAAGGTATAAGTAGCATATATTAAAGAAATGTATTGGTGACACATGTTAAAGAGGAGATCTCACTGCATCTCAGCTGTGCTGGTTTTTATCGGGAGTTAATACAAAACCTGAAACAGTGGGTATGGTAAATTTTAAGTGTCCGGCCACTGAGGTGGAAGGCAGCACCCTTTGTGCAGAGAGAAATTAAGCACCTGAAAAATCTTTAAAATGGGATCCAAGCGGCATGCGCATGGGAAGCCAATGAAAACCAAGAGCTGAGGATGTATGTACCCTGAATTAGCCAGTGGGGAAACACTGAGAACAGCCTGAATTGTATATATGATATCTCACTTGGAGGTGCACGGAGGTACCTCCATTCAATCCTTCAGAGTCCTGTCCTGAAAACCAGTCCTTTTCTGTCAGGAGCTGGGTCTCATACTCTCAGGCTACGAGAAAGTGTAAGCATCACAAATTTTTGTTTATCCAAGCTTTAGACCCTTGCAAGATGGAGTGTCCACTCAACACAGGTCAGAAATCAGGGTAATTTTTGGACTTAAGAGTTTCAGAGTGTTCCCTCTTGGAATAAATTGTATCCCTATGAACCTCACTAAATTAAAGCTGTGATAAACAGAGTGCAGAAGATGTAGCTGTACGCAGACTATTGTTTTGCTGAGCTACACACAGTTTCAGCATTTGCTGCACTCAAGTGCTTTGCTGTGTTTTGAGTATTCGCTTGGTTATGAACTGAAATGTCCTTTTGTTTTACAGTTTTACAGGTGATTGATAAGACTGTTAGTGGTTCGGGCCTGGTGATGAGATGTTTCACTAAGGTGAAACAACCTGGTCCCACAGAAGTAGGCTCTAAAAGCAGTGTTTTTCGTCCAGGCTTTTCACTGACATGTTTCAGAAAAGGCCTCTCTGTGTATGCAAAGGAGCTTTGACAACCGGGTGGCACCATAATAACATTTGTAGTCCAGATCCTTAGAAATGTGTCACTGACTTAAATTTGAAAACACATACGAAACATTTATTAAATTAGTGTATTGTAAACATTGTGCTTTCTTCTGTTACTCTTTGCTTTCTAGAAATTATCAGTGGATTTTTCAATGGTTTTATGCAGTAATTGTGGTAAGATGGTGTTCTGCATTCTCAATGGTTTGTTCTCAGTGCTATCTACAGAGTTTGTCTCTGATCCAACAACAAGATGCACTCAAGACCTGTTTGTCCTGCAGTTACAGTAGCGTAGGCCAGTTCTTGTAGACTCTGGGTAAGCATGGAAATAGTCAACATTGCTCATGCGGCAGCATGGAGCTCAGAGCCTGCCAGCCACAAAACCAACAAGGCTGGCCTGCACTGGACTTCATGCTGCTACAGCAACAGTGACAACCTGAGCAGGCTAATTTAGTGCACTCCTGACATATCCTGCAAGGAAAAGCCTTAAACATGCCTGGAGCTCCAGCGGATCCTGTCTCGTTAAACATGTCTAAGCTGTAGGGCCTGACTGTGCTTCTGTGGTTTAGATTGCTGACCTCGTCATATCCTGATAGTTAAAAAAGATAGGACTCCTCTGTCTGCGGTGCCTTTCCACCTACATCCTTTTATAGCATGGTTTCCTAGGAAGAAAATCCCAAGGACTGGGAAGGAAAGACGTGCCTGGTCTAGAGGATGTAAAGAGCAGGACAAAAGGATGTATTGAGCGCACACGTGCCCCATGAGTTGTTAGGAAGCTTGCCATTAACAACCCAAGGGCTAAGATAGCAGGAAACCATTTTTCATTCTTTCCTACTCTTAATTAATCTAATTAAGGAATTAAGGCCTGAAGAACCCATGGTTTAGTTGAAAAGAGCTGCAGGTGGACTGACAGCAGCTCTCCAGTGTCCTGCACAGTGGCCACACTCCTCGCATGCTTTACCAGGCTCTGCTTATCCTGCCATACACATGGCCTGTCAGTCCTTCCTGGATGTTTTCTGCATTGATTGCAAAGGGGAAAAATTTCCACGGGCCAGACAGTCTTTTTCAAACTCCTTTACAATATGCCAGACCCTCCCTCCCTGGCAGTGAAAGAAGGAGATGAGGAGCTCATCCATGAACACAGACCAGACTAGCACTGGATAGGTTACTATCTTTATCACAGAACTTGACTCCAGGACAGAGCTTGCTTACTTGCTTTATTTATTTGTTTCTTTATTTGTTTCTTTGTCAGGTTATTATTTCCCTAAAACCATGAGCTTGGCTGGGAATCCATGAAATCAGTCTCATGAGACTGAGTCCTTTTTATTTGCTGTTTGGATTGTAAAATTTAGTATCTCTGACAAACACATTTTCATGTTTGTGGGTTTGTTCGTTTGTAACCAAAAAGGCTAGAAACTTGTTATTTCAGTTAAAAGCTGAGATTCTCCCCTGCTCGTGGGGAGGATATCCAATGTTGCTAGACTTCCAGTAATATTTCAAGACTACAGCATTGTTAGAGAGTAATAACAAACTTGTTGAAGTGGGGTTTTTTTGAGATGTGCCATAAATATTTCCCACTAAGTGCTGTGAATACTTCAGGCTAAGAGAATGGCAAGTGCTAAAGACCATGGCACAGCGGTGGTTTAGGCATATGCTTCATTGTACCTTGTGTCTCACTTTAAGCATGAACAGAAGTCCTTCTAGAATATAAGCAGGAAAAAGGCATAGCTTTATTACATAAATGCCTGGCCAGGCTTTCTTGTTTTCAATTAAATAGTTACCTTACTTTGTATTTTAATTGTTTGAAGGTAAGCTATTTCTAGTCATACCTAGTCACTGAATGACGGGCTTAAACTTAAAAAAAAAATCACATCCTCTGGGATATGGGAGAGTATCAACTGTTCTAAAAAGTCCTGCAGAGACCTGTCATAAAAATGCCTGTTTCGGCAACACTTCTCAGAACCACGGTATCTTCTGAACCACAGCACCCTCAGAGAATTATTGGAGGTCTTCTGTCCTCTAATACAGACCAGTGTTGCTCCTCAGTGCTCATCTATTTAAAATTGATAATCATTTTTCAGTAAAATGAAGGTGTTTAGCATCTTAAGGCTTCTATCAGAAGCAGTCTGCTTTATGACCAGGCATATTTTCCCATGAAAGAGGATATTCTTTATAGGTAGATAAAAATTCTGAAAAAAAAAAATACAAAGAGAGTCTAGGATCAATAACAGAAAAGCAAAAATTAAAGATGTAGGGAAAAAACAAAGGTAGTAACCACATTCAGGCAGTCAGCTTCCACATAAGATATAGTTATCAAAATTAGGATCAACTGCTTTTCATGCTGGAGATATACAAACAAAACCAAAACCCTTATGAGCTTGGAGAATATCGGAAAAATAAGAAATTAAGAGACAATAACTTCAAATACATATGAGCTTTAGCCTGCCTAGGAATGATTCATGAAGTCTGGAAGGTGGAAAATTCCCCCACAACAGCTTTAATAGAGCAGGATGGATTGGAATAGGTTTTTATGAACTAAGCAAGAAGACACAGAACTGTGATTCTCTTAAATAAATACATGCTTTCGGCCTCAGTTTCCCTCCCTTTTCCCATCTCTACTGATAACAACAAATCACACTGGCCTTGCTGCAGCCATTATTCTCTGTATCTACTGATTGTAATTGGGATGGCACTCAAAAAGAAGCCTGAAATGCTGGCCAGATTTCATCTAACTGTTATGCTCCCAACGGTACTGGTTTTTTTCCTGAAGCCAGGACAGATCAAATTGTATTGATAGTTATGACTGCAATTTTAAGAAAATCCATTGGCAAGTCTTGTAAAACAGACAGTTACCCTAATGCTTTATTTGCTGCATTTGACAGAGTGCAGTGTTAGATTAAAAGGTCCTCTATAGTAGCATCTTTTCTATTCAAAATGTACTTTCAGCATCATGACTGTGGCTGTTTCTATACCTGCAGAAGATAAAGTAACTAGAATGGTCTGGGACATTTTGTTAAAATTGTTGCAATGTAGTAATGTAAAAAGAATTCAAAGAAAATGGAGAAATACGTATTGATTCATCTTCTGTTTCAAAGATGAATCTATTCCCTGTTGTGCAACCTAGGATTTCACAGGCTATAATATTAACTATTTGTAGCCAGTCATTTTTCTGATGCAACAGAAATCATTGTTCTCCACTTTCAGGATAATTCCTGGGAAACATACCAATGGAAGAAGTAGAAGTTAAATGTTAAGCAGACTACTAAAGTACGTTTTCAGAAGAATCAGACCATGACAAGTCTGCAGGCTGAAGGAAAGCTCCAGCTGTTAACAGTACAGACCCATGCATTCCCACACTTTCAGATGACCTAAGAAACTGTAGCCCTGCTCTCCAAAGATTTGCAAACATTTGCAGACTCTGGATAAATGAAGTGAGATCTATTCACAGCAGAAATTTTGGGATGGGAATCCTCAGTCAGTAACACATTGAAATAGTTGTGTAATTAGGGGTCTTCAGTTGTGAATCCTAATTTCAGAAGACTAGCCAATCATTTGAAGTTGTGTGCAGGCTTAAGTCCTTGCTAAATCAAGAAGTTTGTGATGTAACATCTCTTCTCATGAGAACCATGTCTTGGAAATGTTTGGGTAAAGGCTGCCTTTTGTAGTGGGAAATACTGCTCCACTAACTGCTCCACATTGCATCTGATAATGATGCAATATTGATCTGATTAAATACATATTTTCTAAATGCTACATGAAGTTAAATTGCCTCATGGCATTGTATGAGGATATTTTCTGCAGTTACATTTTTTAAAGTAGCTCACAAATGCATGAAAACACCCTGAAGTGAGTAACCAATCTCCAGGTGTTGCTTGCTAGCTACGTAAGAGAGACTATTCAAAAGCTGTAAAGGAAACAAGCAATTTCAGAGCAATGAAACTTAGAATTGCTAAGCAGTATAGGGGAAATAGTCACTAAAATTTAGAACACTTATTGTTGTTAGCCCAACCTCTCTTCTGATCCTCCTCCGTCTATGTAATCATGGCAAAATACAATATGAACATGTTTGAAACATACTGAAAATATTTCTGATCTTTTTAATATTAAAGGAATCGATTAGTAATTCTATCACATACAGTGCATCCAAAAGGCAAAAATGGGGAAAAAAGGAAGGAGAGCAGGGAAAATGAGGCCTCTCTGGCCATTCTGGAAACACCAGAGAAAAAGAATGTTTTCTATCTCCTTCTGCAACCGTTTATATCCTTCCCCCAAACAGATGAATAAATAATGGATAAAAGACTCTGTAAACACTTGTAAACTTAATTAAATGCTTTCACAGCCCTACTTTAAAAACATAGGGCATGCAAATATCCACGTAACTGTTCCCTTCCTTGCATGTATAGTTACTGTGGGCTGGACTTCAATACCTGTACTGATTGACTGGTTGACCCTACAAAGCCAGTTTTTCCCAGACAGGCTGCTCACTCAAATGCATGCTAAGTCATGGATACAACCCAGGAAATTGGGTGGAGAACTAAATATACATTTTTCAAGGCAAAATTAAAGTGAGGCATCACACAGAAAACCTGGGCCACTTTCTGACTTTGTCAATACCAACGTTTTCTCAGCTAGCTCTTGTCTGGCACTGACGTTGCCAAAAATGTGGGTGACTGAAGTGCATGTGGATTTCAGCCCCATTGCATCTGTAGTAGTGTTGTCAAAACCTGCTTGCATAGCACCATTATTTTGCATGCTAACATTATATTTACATTATGTTGGTTTATATTATTTTTTATTATTTTGTGATTGTTTGATATTGTTTTCTGTTAAAATATATTTAAATACTGGTTTGATACAAAGCCAAACTCTCAGAATACAAGAAATACAAACGTTAGAACTTAACGGTGTTAGGTGCTACCTGGTGCTACACATTAGTCTTTCATAATGCTGTATCATCTGTTGGTCCAAAATATTTGCATGCATGTGCTAGGAAGAGGGCTCTCAAGTGTCACCTGCTTTAGCTTTCCTATCATCTACAGGGTCCTCAGGGTCCTCCTGGTCTTGATGGTGTGGTTGGCCCACCAGGACAGAAGGGAGAAAAGGTAAGTTAAACGTCTGTCTTGCTCCTACTTCAGTGGAAAATGTTTGTCAATTCTAGGCTGTAAAAATCATAAATAGTTGTCCCTGCAACACAGTGTTGGCTAGCTTCAATCTCTTTTTAATTGAATCCAGCTGCTAATGGCTTATTAGAACACATCTCAACAGGCATATTCAGAAATTCAGAATAACCTATTGGGTACAGTCCCATTTTCTGCAGCATGCAATATTCAAATTCACCAGTAAAAGGCCAGTCATGACTGGACTCATGGAGATGGGTCTGTAGGGGAAAAGAAAGAACTCCAGCTAGCCCAGACTGGCACAGACTGACGGCATATTCCCTGCAGAATGTGCCCTCTGTGACGTGTGTTTACCAGGGCAATTGGAATTACTGAAGTCTGGGTTCCGCGGACTGCTGACACACCAAGTTTTATACACTTCTGCAGCCGCCCGTATTTGTCTTAACTGCTGACTAGTGCCCTGCTGCTGCCCCCAGCTACGATATCCCACCCCCACATTTGTGGCAGTTCCAGCCTTCACTCGCCCCTTGATGAGACATTTCAGCATCCTAACCTGGCAGCAAAGAGTTACTGAGTTTTCTGTTGACGTGCTGCACGGGTTGGCTTCATGCATGGTCAGATGAGCACTGTGGCCAGCAAAAGGGGAGAAGCGGGGAATATGTAAACGAAAGCAAGGGATCATAACATCCAGCAGATAGATTTTCTTGCGTTGCCATAGAACAAAAAGCTACATACTGCAAAACTGCCACTCTTTTTAAGTTTCCCCAAATGACTGCATCCATTTTTTTTGCACCTCACTTCAAGAAGGATGGGCAGAAGACAGAGACGGTGCAGCAGAGAGCTATGGAGATGGCCAGGGGCCTTGAGTGCATGACCGATGAGGAGAGGCTGAAGGAGCTCAAGCCATTTAATCTGGCAAAAAGGAGACAAAGGCATGGCCAACAGATATAAAGATAAAATCATAACCCTTTAATGAGGGCTAGTGAGTCTGCGTTTGAAATACTGAATCAGTTTTTTTGCACCTCACTTCAAGAAAGATGTGGAGAAGACAGGCACAAAGACTACAGGAAAATTTCATCCTCCAGTGAGCTTCTATGCCATGCTTTATGCACAAAAACTTGAAAGTAGATTCCCAAGTGTACATTGAAACCTCGCATACTGTAAGGGAAATGAAAAGGCAAGTCCTAAATGGCCAGAATATTGATATTTATTTATGTATTCATTTATGTACTAAATCACAATTTTTTTTTTTTAAATCTCCTCTGGAGACTGAAGGATCTGAGTTGTGATTTCAAAAGCCTGAGGTTGGTAAAACTGCAGCACACATGGGAACTAGCAGCTATCCAGAAAATGCAGTATGTATGTTACAAAGCAGGCATCCGAAAGTTGTGTCCATTGTAATCGGTGGTACGTGTTTTACATGAAGGAGTCTAAGAACGGAAAGAAGTCTAGCTGAAGTAAACTGAAACTGAATCACATATTATAGGAAGAGACTGATGTGGAAAGGGAAGTAATTGGAAGAAAAATTAAATTTGCAAAAAGGGCATAATCCTCAAAAAGAAGGACAAAACCTCAAATGTTTTGCCTCACTGAGCCTGTTCTCTGCATTGTGTTTATTTGATAAAGATTTAATTAGAAATGAAGCACTACATATTTGCACCTGCTCAATACAATCCCCAGCACCTTGGGATAATAGGATTTTTCCATTTCTACTTTTTTTTTTTTCTGAAAACCTTGATTTAGTCTATATTGCAATATCTCTTTTTAATCATTATTCCCAGTTAATCCAGAGAAGATCACAGGGAGAAACTGCAGGATGCACTGAAAGTAAAGTCAATTGGTTCCTTGGAGTGAAATTTGATGCGTTTTTTTGCCATTACTTTTGGAAGAAAACATTGTTATCATTTTACTCCTGGTGCTTACTCATTTTTTTCAGACCTTACTCAAGCAATATTTCTGTTGAATGAGTAAGGACAGGAGCTTGACAATATAACGATTAATTCCATTAAATTCAGTGCAATTTGGAAAAGAAGTATTTTCATGCCATGACTTTCTGTCTATTCCGTGAACTAGAAGTGGAAAAAACAGTATCTAAGTGTATAAAAGCAAATCAAATAGCTTGATTGCTGCAGAGGAGCCTTAAAATCATAGTAGTCATCATATCCCTTGTTTGGAACGGTGCCCTAAACAACTTGTGTGCGATCAGTTTCCACTTCTCTTATATCCCATGAGAGTTTTGACATTTAAGTTCAGAAGCATGAAGATGTGACCCACAATGCTTAATTCTGAGTGCTCCAGACCTTTAAAATCTGCAGCGGTAATTGAAATACAAGATTGAATCCTGTCTGCATACCAGACCAGAGCTATTCATTTGTTATTATAATTCCTGAATTACCAGTTTTTTTCTTTTTAACTAAGAGGTCTGGTGTTCCATGTACAGGACACTATGACACCAAATTAAATAACACAGAAATCTGTGGGTACCTTAATTAAGCAAAAATATCATAAATGTGTTTTTGTGGCTTAACGCTCTTACTGTAAGTAATCAGGATTGATTTTCTGTTACAGGGTGATCAAGGTCTTCCTGGTTCTGTTGGTCCAAAGGTAAAAAAAAGACAGTGTCTTTATAGGATAACAGTATCACTCTAATACAGCACATTACTGAAAAGGGTGGAGAAGTCTAGAAGATTGTTATTGTGAAACCTAATGAAGTTGTCAAACTTGGCTTCTCAGTTGGCCAAAGTGCTTCTCTAAGTGGCCAGGGGGTCGAGGGAGGTGATTCTTCCCTCTACTCGGCTCTCGTGAGACCCTGCCTGCAGTACTGTGTTCAGCTCTGCGGCCCTCAGCGTAAGAACAACATGGACCCGCTTGCACGGGTCCAGAGGAGGGCCATGAAGATGATGGGGGATGCCCCCTCCCTGGCAGTGTTCAAGGCCAGGTTGGATGGGGCTTTGAGCAACCTGGTCTAGTGGAAGGTGTCCC
>JAVKLA010000028.1:25757722-25797830 GCA_034782735.1 Sagittarius serpentarius | reverse complement strand
CCCCTCCCTGGCAGTGTTCAAGGCCAGGTTGGATGGGGCTTTGAGCAACCTGGTCTAGTGGAAGGTGTCCCTGCCCAGGGCAGGGGAGGGTGGAACTGGATGATCTTTAAGGTCCCTTCCAACCCAAACCGTTGTATGATTCTGTGATTCTACTTACTTGCATCTACTTATGCATGTTCAGTATACCAATAGACTGACCTTTTATTTTAGGGTGATACTGGAGTCGCTGGATCAATAGGCCCCAAAGGAGAAGCTGGTGCTGTTGGGTCTCCTGGGAAACCTGGGCCACCAGGACCTCCTGGGCCCCCTGGGCCCCCTGGACCCCCTGGACCCCCAGGACTAAGCTACAGTTTGGGATTTGAGGTATTTTGCTATGATGGGGTTTGTTGTAGCTATGGATCTGCTTCCTTCAGAGGAGGGACAGTGTAATCACCTGTATATTTCACAGCTATTTAAGGCTAAACTGATGACAGGTAGAGTCATTTGCTCTAGACTGAAATTTGCCTAGGAGTAGCCTACAATTCTTTCTACATTTCACCTTGTAATTGGCCATGTTTACACCCTAGAAGTAATGCATTTCTTTGAGCAGTTTTCATGAAACTCTTTAGTAGTAACAGTGTTCAGATGCTGGGTTTGATGCTTATATCATTGCTAATATAAAATACTCAAATACTGTCCTACAAGGGAAAAATTATTTAGCACTTTCTTTTCATGTAAATAATTTAGAGAAATGTTCTAAATATACACAGAGACCTGACAGTATTCATTAAAATCGAACTGCAGGTCCCCCTTAAGCTATAACTTTTCCCATGCTGTCATTCTTGAGGCCACAAGTTTAGTTTAGGCATGTCACTTGTGTCATGTGTAAATAGAGAGACAGATGTTGGACATTTCTGACCTCATTCTGACCCATTTCTGTTCTACTCAGAAGAAAAATGTTCTATTAAAAAAAAAAAGCAGATGCTACTCTTTCTGCTTCTGAAAATAATACTTTCATCACTTTAAAATGTGAGATCTGGCCGGCTCAAGCTAAGCTTAGCATGTCATTTGAGAACTGCTCATTTTGAGAACTGATCTTTTTGGAGCAGAAAGTGGCTTTGCAGTACAGAAAGGCAAAGGGAGCACACTCAGGTTCCAAGAACTAGAGCTGCTGCGTTAACATCTTTGTGAAGCAAGGCTGACAAATTGCCTGCATCAATATTCACATATAGGTCTTCCCTTTTTTTCTTTTTCCATGCATTTTTCATTTCTAATTCAGCTGTTTGGCTCAGGAAAGTCTTTCCAGAGTTGTTGGGTTTTTAAGTCTTGGGATATAACACAAGTCCGCATAGAAACTGAGGGCAGTTTCATCAGAGAAGTAAGCAATGTTTGACCAAAACTACTGGTGTCTGTAGAACTGCTGCAGTGAAGTGGTGGTATTTAGAAGATACCAGTTTACTCACGCGTTTCTCCTAGTATCTACATTACCCCTTTTGTATTTCTCTTTTCTTTACTCTAGAGACACTTAGAGTACTCCAAGTACAGAGGTGACCGCTAATGGTTGTTTAGAGACACATTCTGATTTCTGATGTCTGACTAAATAATATTGTACTATATAAACTACTGGTTAATAATCTCACTGATGTCAGTGGATTTCAGTGGGACAAAAAAATCTCTCCAGCAGTTCACAAGTTCTTAATTGCCAGCACTGCAGTTGTTAGCAAGGAACAGCATAAAATCTAAGCGTATAAACGCTTCCATTGCATTAACCTAGGCACACTGTAAAGGCTGGTAGAGAGTCTCCCCTGAATAAATACGTACTTGTCTCAGAATGAGATAAGGACTACTGGTAAGCTACTTCTTCATCCTAGGCCTGGTCTGAGTTTTAGCCCAGGATAACGGCTTCTCTGACTTACGGTCATCTTCTGCGACCCTTGAGGATCCAGTGTTAAGAGATTCTCCACTCTTCCCCACTCATACTATTTGAGTAGAAGCCAACTTTGCCTTGTTAGGCCACCAAAGGGTTCCCCTGCAGGTAGGTACTTGGGACCAAACTCTGCCACTTCTAATGCCTAAGTCACAGAGGAGCAAAATTAGCAGATGAGCAGAAGAGCATGAAAACTGGAAGTCCCTTCTTTTACGGACAGAAACACAGAAGGATCCCAGCTCTAACTGCAGCAACAATATCTTGACTGGCTTCATCTTGAACTTCATCTAGTCCAAACAGAATTGGCATGATTTTCATTTCCCTGAGAGGAATACTACTGTTACCAGGCTTGCTAGTTCTAGCTGATCTTTTGGATGCCCACCCCTGCCGTCTGTTAAGGCAGCACCATGGTCTGCCAGTTCGTTAGGGCAGCAGTACCTTTTGGTTGGCAGTCTGTTTATAGCTGTAAGGCTGTTTCTGCAAAACATTCCTGCTAGCACTTGTTAGCATCTGTTGTCAGCTATGTGCAAAAACCAAATGGCATGGGGTTTGCTGGCACTTATGCTTGCCAAAAGAACAGTTTGAGCTGCAGAAGGTACCTGGTAAACCCATTAAAAACATGCAGATGTCAAAAGCGATGGTGTGTTAAATAAAGCAGGCATCAAGCACTCTCTTAAAGGGAAAAATACATTGGCACAGTGGAGGCAAGGGAAAGAAGGGACTTGGAAGCACAGCTTGTGGTTTACCCTAAGTAGCGACTGTTTGGTTGAACAGGCCAAACAGAATATCAGCAGATTTTCTGTTGATATTTGATACACTGATAGCTGATGGAGGAGCAAAATGAAAGTCTGAATAACATTCAGTCTCAGGTGAAGTTACGTGAAAGGACTTGAGCCAATCTGATGATGGAATGTCTACCACCTTGGTCCCCGAAAGGAAGGACCTGATTGCAGGTGTGCACTTCTTCTGCTTCTCTTGTTCTTGCTCTCATGGAGTTCGTGGGAAAGGGCAAAAGAACAAGATCTCTTTCTTTCACTGGAGTCAGATCAGTTGATGTTTTCCATAACTTCAGCACTAGGCTGTCGTTCCATCGCAGCTTAACCTGATGTAATTGGTCTTCCACCCTTTCCCTTACACCATCTCCAGGGTGCATCAGACCTCTGGTAATCTGAGCCATTTCAAGTCACTAACTAGCAGAAAGCTAAGTAGGCAAGGAGCATGGGTCCTCTAAACACGATACAAGCTGATACAAGGGCTTGTTGGCACTAAGAGGTGAAGATGCTGCTTTGCTCCTTTTCCCATCTGCAGCCATTTCTGGCACTTGCCTGCCGTTCACATGCACTAACATTCAGTGTTCCATCAATCCTTCCACAAGCCAATGTAATTTACTAAAATTTTAAAGAACCATCCCACCCACAAAAATTAAAGTATTTTCTGCCATTTTAGTGATTTAAAGTGGCTCACAGGAAAGTGAGAGAATTCAACACATGGCACTGATGTTGAAAATAAAGGCTGTACGGCTGTAAGCAGGGAAGTGGAGTGAAGAAAGATCAAGATTTTCCCTTTTCAGAAAAAGGAAACAATTAACCCAGCACAGCTACATTTAAAATTGCAGCTAAAAGCAAGTGAACAGTTTCCTGCTGGCATGGTTCATGCAGATGGTTTGAAGCACAGTCTGACAAGTTCTAGAGTAGGCATAAGGCAAGGGATAGGAACATGTCATTGGGATGGTGCTGGGGGTAAACCGGATAATTATGGCAGCCTGCAATTTTATTTCTTTGGCTGCTTTGGAACTGGCAGCTCCTGGTTCTGCCATGGATTTGGAACGTCACAGTCAGAAGGACGAGAATTGGAGGGAGGTTGCTGCTTTCTGTGTAGCCTCCTTTCAAATCCCTAGAAAATCTCCACAGGAAAGACAGATGCTGCTCTCAAGGTCTTCCACTTCACAGAGATCTTTCTGAAGTCTGCAGAGGGCCACAACAGTGCTCAGTGGGCTGGAGCACATGGCCTGTGAGGAAAAACTCAGGGAACTGGGCTTGCTTAGTCTGGAGAAGGCGTAAGTGTTCTAGCAGCCTTCTGATACCTAAGAGGAGGTTAGTGAGAAGGCACACGGACAGGATCTTTACAGTGGTGCACAGAGTGATGAGCAACAACAATCATAAATTTAAACAGGGAAGGTTCTGAGTTGATAAAAGTAAAATATTTTTCACCTTGACGACAGCCAAGCGTTGGGACAGGTGCTTGGAGAGGCTGCAGAACGCCCATCTGTGGAGGATTCCAAGACCTGAGGGGACAGAGCCCTGAGCAACCTGATTTGAATTCAGTGTTGATGCTGCTTTCAGCAGGAGGTTGGACTAGGTAACCTCTGACATCCCTCCCAACATAATTTATTCTACAGTTTTGTGACAGAACATTTTTTTTCTGCTCAGTTTCATTTCAGTAAGCTGTATTTTAGGCAAGAGTTCCAACATTCAACTGTGAGAATTAGGAGGGACAGTTATTTTTGAATAATGATTGCTGCTCTTAACAAACTGCCTGCAAGTTCTCCCTGCCTTAAATCAGTTATGCAACCCTTAGTAGTCATTACAGTATTTCAGTAGCCAGGTGGCAGGTAAATGCTGAACAGAAAAATACTGCTACCGCATGCTTAAACATAGCACATACTTAAAATTGTGATGCTGTTTCACTTCTGCCTGATGCTGTCCAGCCTGAAGTACTGGAGAAATGGTGTCAAACTGGCAAGACTGTAAAGACCAGAGTTTCTATGCCCTTATCACATTTGAGTGGAGCCTATCTCCAGAACATCATGCATTGGTCAAAAAAAAGGTTATTGAGAAAAGATAAAAATATTTGTGTTCAGTATCTTTCCAGTTTTTTACAGGACTCCAGAAAACAGAGCAGTTGAAAAAAAAAAAGAGGAGGAAAAAAAAAAGATAAATTCTTAAATTCTGTAGCATTTTTTTTCTCTTCCATTAGGACATGGAAGGTTCAGGTAGCATTGGCCTGTTAAGTGAATCCAGAATTCCAGGATCAAGAGGGCCAAAGGTAAGTGGATATTTTGGGGGAGGGGAGTGTTGTTTGTTGTTGGGTTGTTCTGTTTTTTTCCAAAGCCCAAAGTGCCCTTCTCTCTGCTTTTTGGAAATACGTGACCCCAGTCAGCTATAGGTTTGGAGTCACTGCACTGCACTGGATTTAGTTGCTCTAGAATGACATTACAATAACTGTGTCCTCCAAAGAATCTGAATGGTATTTCTCTGATACCTGGTTAGCTGATGATTTTTAGATTCTGCTCTGGTATATTTTTGATAGATTAAAGGACGAAATAGGGGGGGGTTGTATTATCTAGCTCTCTATTTCTTGTTTTACCCTAGTAGATGCCCTTGTCGCGTATGACGATGAATTACATACGCTAATGAAACTGAAATGTTATAGTTTGACAATCAAATGTGCATCATCTGAAATGCCGCTTAAACTAAAGAAATGTTCCCAGTAGTGTGGAAGCAGTGTCCCAGAGGAAGGGATGTTTTTTCCTCCATCGCCATGTCTCAGGAGATTTTTGATAGCATGGGCTGCTTTAAAGCACCAAGTAGGGAATATGGGAACACAATGCATCAGTACTTACCAGGTCATTTGGATTTGTCTTTGTTCTTAGCAATAACATCAAAACTGCAGCCTATGATGCCTTCCCCAAAGCAGGCAGTTACCCAGCATTCCTCCTCCCAGAGCTGCCTGCATTCTTCTGGTTAGGTCTTGAGAAGTCCTGCCCCTCTGCTTACTCCAAAAAAAACATTCAAACTTTCAAAGCATAGCTTTGAAAGAATGAGTCTTGTTGCCCAAGTTTGAAGAAAGTGCTGATGATGGTGACCTTGGCTTATGGTAGATGCCAGATTGAATACTAGGTGGCAGCGCACTATCCCTGCACATAAGGCAAACCCTGTACTGGGGTACATCAGAAAGAGCATTGCCAACAGGTAGGGAGTTGTTATTATTGCAGCCCTTTACTCAGGGCTAGGGAGGCTGCACTGAAATACTGAATCCATTTTTTTTTTGTACCCCACTTCAAGAAGGATGTGGAGAAGACAGACAGTCCAGCAGAGTGGCGTGGGGCCTTGAGTACGTGACCAGTGAGGAGAGGCTGAAGGAGCTCAAATGGTTTAGTCTGGCAGAAAGGAGACAAAGGCATGATCTAATAGCTGCTTACAAGTCTTTGAGGGGCAGTTGCAAATATGATGAAGCCAAACTGTTCCTCATAGTGCCAGATGGTGCAATAAAGGACAGTGGCCACAATTTGCAGCTTGAGGCTTTCAGGCTAAACCTTGGGAGAAGCCTGTTCGCTAGGAGGTTGGTGTAGAACTGGGGCAGTTTGCCCAGGGAGGTTGTGGAAGCTCTGTTCTTGGGAGTTTTCAAGACTTCGCTGGACAGAGATATGACTGACCTGATCTAGAGCTGGTGACAGTTCTTCTGCAAAGGGATGACTGGATTAGATGGCCTGCAGATGCCCGGTACAACCCTGTTTCTATGATTCCATGAATCATCGGAAGTGAAAACACTAGTGACAGGAGCAAGTTTGAGAAGCTCTTCACTGTGCTGGTCTAAAGTACTAGTAATTGTGAGTCACTGAAGTTATAGCTGACTCAGTTTAATATCTTGGAGACCTTTGCCCCCTCTTATATCTTTTCCTAGATGATAAAAAAGTGGCACAAAAACAATCCGTTACAAAAATAAGAATAGACTTTGTTACCTGAAAAAAGCTAGTATCCAACATGAGATGTCCAAAACCAGTGCCAAAATTGCCTGTTCTGACTTGCCTAAATTACAGCCTTACTCTCAGTTTTGGTTCTACAACAGACATTGTTTCCAAGTCACTCAGCTATAAATACTGAAAAAATGTCTTATTGCAGCTGAACAAACTCCTGGGATTTTGTTTTCCTGTTACTGCTTAGTCACTCCACAAAGTTTGAGTCAGTAAAGAAGGCACATAAGAACTTCCCTATAATCTTGAAGAAGATTATACGTACTTACTGGTGCTGCATGAAAGCATTATGAGCCACTTACACCCTATGGCAACTCCAGAGGTTCCTGATTGTGTTTGAGTGAAAATAGAGTATATGCTTCTAGGAGTGCTGTAACTCAAAGCAGCTGCTAGGAAATAAATTACATTTACTTACACTATATTTGTATCTGTTGAATTTTTTTATTAATCTTTTATGAGAAAGTAGTGGTTATGTTTTGAAGTAGAAGTATCAAATTTATTTTGTCTGTAGGCTCAGCTATCATTTCCAGGGTTTCTATTCTCTTTCTTCCACAAATCAGTGTAAAGTTTTGTTGGTGTTTGTATTATTAGTGTCTTGTCCTCATATTCCAGATGAAGACAACTCAGTCACCTTGTGGAATTCTTTTTTTTCCGTTCAACTTTCTGAAATGACCAATAATGAATTGTTGTTCATTTTACCATCAAAGAGTGATAATTGTATTTTACAACTGATGTTACCATATAGAGGCAAGAGAGGAATTTGCATCCCCAGATGTTTGTTTCAAGCTACTTTGAAACCTAGCAAGACAATGTTGTGTTCCCTCTAAACTGGTAACATATCTTAATTTTAGCCAAGGAGGCAAATTTAAAAAATTGTAAGCAATTGAAAGCAATCCTTTGCAACAAATGCACTTGGACGACTTTATTTCTAATGTTTTCTAAAAATCTATATAGTATGCAGGGTCAAGATAAAGTTGTCTTTGTAAGAAAAAAAAATCTTTAGATCTTTGCATGATAATATAGAGCAAAGCAGTATTTATTAGAACAATAAATCTAAAACAATGCGTATATTTTATTACTCTCGGTTGATACTACTG
Organism: Sagittarius serpentarius; assembly: GCA_034782735.1. NCBI lineage: Eukaryota > Metazoa > Chordata > Aves > Accipitriformes > Sagittariidae > Sagittarius > Sagittarius serpentarius. Next base: position 25,790,074 of record JAVKLA010000028.1, on the reverse strand, counting down.
GTCTCCAACACTGTTTTTGTAACAGTTGTGGTTATGAATTAGGTTTCTTTCTGAGGAAATTTGTTATTAAATGCTACATGGATTTACCAGTAAATTCAGTGTAATTTTATAGGGGTCTGCAGGAAGACATGGACAGCGTGGGCTGTTAGGACCAAAAGTACCCTATTTAACAAGGAGCACTTGAAAGCTGACCTATTTTGCTTTGGCATATCTTTTTTATTTCTATATTCCCGGCATTTGCCTTAACAAAACAGCTTTTGTTTAACATTCATATACTGACAAAGTATGGGACAAATTTTGTTCCCATTTACACTGGGTATCCACCCAGAATGTGTATTAATAGAATTATTTCACAACCACCCCAGAACAGTGAGTAAATACCAGCTGGGCCATTACATTCCAAGGCACTTGGTGTAACATGGGATTTTTGTTTAATTTTTAGGACATTTGGAAGTTTCTCTTTGTCGCTCATTTATACATAATTCTGGTTTCCGAGAGGTTACATGTATGTTGCTGAAAGAGAAAGCTGCAGGAAGGGACCTTCCGGCATGATCCCAGAAAATGATAGGAAAACGTTCTGGAAGGTGCTGGGGAGGAAGAAGGGAGATGTCATGACTACTTTGCCTTGGTTTTCATTTGAGCTCAGTAGTGACTGAATTTTTCCACTTTGATGCTGCTATTGGTTAAGTACGCCATGAGTTAAAAATGGAGAGTTGAAAAACCAGAGAAAAAAAGGGCAGATTCGCAGAATGGGGCCTTAGACAGGAAGAGACTTTTCTATTCCTGCGTGAATCTTGAGTAGCACTCAGGTACAGCATGACAATACCTTTTCAGCACCTTAAACATGGAGCTAAAGAAATTCTAAGTCTTCATTGCCCTGGGAAATGATAGCAACATTGAGAGAGCAGGAAATTGAAAATATAGGTGGAGGCCTCCATCCTCTCTTCCTAAAATTTACACCTGAACACACCCCGAATGGGTCACTGACTACCCAGAAAGCACATTGCCAGCAATAACTGCATACATCTGTTTCATAGAACAGCAGCAATCAAGGATCTGGCCAGTCCCTTATGTCTAGAGCCTATAGAGCTCAGCTTATAGGGCTGAAAAAAGTTCCTCCTTTGGGTACTATGTACTACTCCTGTTAATGCTGGAGGATGACATTACTTACGAGTGTAAAAATCAAGTGCTTGCACAGCACGTGTTAGTGAATGATACTGCAAAGGATGGGCTAGGATAGACGTGCTCTCACATGATGCTGCTCGATGGACACGAGCAAGTGCCGAGTCTCCATGCTGAAAATACATTTTTTGGTAAAAACTTACTCTCTGTTCTTAACTAGAAATTTTGTTTCTAAAATATTATGGAAATACTGTTTCACAAAGGCTTCAGAAATGGAGGTAGCATGATTCCTAGGATTTAAGAACTGGACTGGGACTGAAAAGATAGTCATAAACCTTGGCCATGAGACTTCACCACCACCTACACCAAGATTTTAGTTTTTAATCTTGAGTCAGTCATCCCCAAGATCATGGGGACACAGAAAGGAACATACTATTGCCTAATGTCTTACAAAATCAGGTACACTACAGCAAAATTAATATAAAGTGGTTATAATACGCTATCATTCTCATGGGGATGAATTTTACACCCACTTTTCATGGTTATAAATGACTTCACTAGGCAACAGTGGCAAAATACCACAACCACCCACTTCCAAAAAACAAGAGCTAGCACATCACGAGGAGTTTAAGGAATAGTTATGTTTCATACATCCTTCAAATACCCCAGACTAGTAGAGCTGTCAGAGAAGGCCTGCTGTGATCAAAGTTTTCTCTCTTTCCTAGCAAGTGAGTATAGATCCAAATTCTGCTTTCACGTTTATTATTATGAAAAATTGTTTTCATTTAAAAACATTCTACAGTCTTCATGCATTCACAAATATAAGCACTCCAAAAAGACATTAAGGATAAACATAACATTTGAGGCAAGGGCTGTAGCTCCTTGCTGATTTATTCCGGTTTACATTCTGTATCTCAAATGAAATAAACTGAATTGCATGTTCTCTGTCTGTAATGAAATCAAGGAATCGTGTCTACTCAGATCTAGAGTACTGCAGAATCAGTCCCGAAGGTGGAACATGCAGCACTCGTTATGTTGCTCGTGGTATGGCGCAATGGCTGGGTAGATGAGAGCAGTATTGTGGGGGTGGCTGAGTTAACTGTGTTGAAGGAAGATGGTGGGTCATTTGTGGAGGCACAAAGTCATTGTGGCATTGTTAGATCTGGGGAATGTTACCATGGGCTGATTTCAGACACCAAAATGAAGGTTCAGGCATGTGGCTTGGTAGATGCTCAGCAAAAATCATGTGTGGTGATCAGAAACACTGAAGATGTGGGTGGCAACTGGGAGGTTAAACCCCCAGAACCAATTCACAAATCTATGCTGAGCATCACTTCATGAAAAACATGCTTTATTTTTGCTAATCATTTTATTCCATTCAGTCCCTTTGCTCGTTTACATGTTTAAAATCTGTGTAATTACTGTTCACTTTGATATGTGAGCTGTACTGTGTCTCTGTTCCAGGGAGAAAGAGGCAACATTGGTCCACCAGGTTCAAAGGTGGGAAATTCATTTAACTTGATCTAAAACCTCAGTTGTTTCTTCATCTTAGTTTCCTTTCTTCTCTTAATGCACGCAGGGGATAATGAACATTTCTTGCTCTGTCAGCATATTAAAGCCCAGGGAGGCTTCTCTGGAAAAACAAAACCCTTTCTTCATGGAATTGTGGTTACCAAGAGCCAGTGTAACCTGTTGCTTAAGACTTCTGTCTAAAATATTGTTAAAATTGCATTTAAAATCCTCAGGTGCATGATGCCATAGTGTTTTGTGAGGCCGTTTACGTTTTCACCGGAACAAAAATGAAAATCAGCAAAGCTTATATAAAAAACCAAGTTCCACATGCCCCGCTGCTCCTTAATATCGTGGTGTGTAGCCAGCACCCCACACCAGAGCACTCCCCGCCACGACACACATCTGTGGTGCAGTAGTAGATTCATGCCATGTAGTGCAGAGGCCTCAGGAGCCATGCACGACCCCGGTCCGGTGTTTAGCACAGAGGCCGCTGCTGTTGCCTATTTCTGTGCTAGAACCTGCAGCCAGGCTCCTCCTAACCCACACCTGACCACTCGGGAGGTACAAGATATAGGAACGGTGGTTGGAAGGACCTCCAGAGGTCATCTAGTCCAATATCACGCTCAGAGTGGTATTATCACCAACACTAGATCTCGTCAGCAATGGATTTGTCTCGGTGAGCCTTAAATATCCCCAGGGAGGTTCCAAAAACTCTGTGGGTATCTTGTTCTGGGGCTTTGCTACCCTCTTCGGAAAGCGTTTCCCTAATGTGCAGCCTATACCCCCCAAGCTGTAATTTGTCCTAGCTGTCCACCTCACCCCATGCACCAGTGTGCAACCTAGACCTGCTGCTCTGCATCTGTGCAGCTTCTAGACATGAGATGCCATTGGCAGGGAAACCTGCCAGTTTACGCTGCTTTACACGGCGTTAGTGCTGAAAGGAATGGAGCTGGAGTCCGTTCTTTCCTCTCCAGTCTTCCCTATCATTACCCTTGTCCATTCTGGTTTGGACTCCTTGGAGCCCACCCCAAAGCTTCTGTTTGGATCTGTGCTGCTTTTTGCCACAGATCCCTGGCTGGCTTGCGTGCCTTTTGCAGGCACAAGTCAGCAGAGGGCGGTGCTGGGACTCATAGAAAATAAAAACAAAATTAATAAAACAAAATTAATAAAACAAATTTTAAAAAGGCTTCTCTTGCATTTGGGACAGCACTGAAATCAAGAGTTGCTCTACCCTTCTGCTTGCTGAATATTTACAAGAGTATTATCACAGTCTTCTAGCAGCATCTGCTTGTTTATTTTTAAAAAAAAACAACAATGTAGCAGGACTCTGCTTGCCATAAATTCCATCTGCTGTACATATTTTGAGTGTTGCCATTTCACAGACATATTTGTCAGCATGATAATTAAAGCTAATGCCTTGATGCATAGGACAGTTGTTTAACTCTTCTTTTTAGACTGTTTGAGACTATAGATTATTTTCTTAATTATTACACATACAAATGCTTTGTTCTGTGGTCCTTGTTCTAGTAATTATTATTGTTGATGTGACAGATACATTTCAAATACATGCATATATTGTAAGTGGAGTGACTACAGTGCTATTTAAAAAATAATCTCTCTCTTCAGTCCTCAAAAAAAGATCTTAGTCCTCTTACATTTGAGCAATGAGCTACATTCTTAAAATATGGAGGGAGTTAGAAATAAGGATGTCTCTGGATAGATTATTTACAGTAAAACACCCTACCTATCCTGGATCTTTGTTTCAAAATTAAATTTCCTTAGGAAAATCAATTGATGAAATTATTCAGCATTTGTAATAGTAGGAAGCTGATCTGCAGGTACCGACATGCCTGAAATGACAACATTGTGTTGCAGAAATGCAGTTGGTCCAAGGTTATTTCCTCTGCCCAGTAACCTTTGCAGCAGATAGATACATACCATTTTCCACAACTACTGAAGAGACTTAAGTCTGAAGTACCATTTTGACTAGTCACATAGGTGCCTAAATCCCAGTAGCTGCTTAGGTGCCTAAATCCCATTAGCATTCAGACACACCTTTTGTCCTACACTTGTTTATAAAATGAAAATCAGAGTGCTTCAGAAATTACACTTTATCTTGATAAATTGGGTGTTTATTCCTGAGGTACATGCTTTGCTGATCACAGACAAAAAATAGAAAGTGAGAAAGTCCTTTCTTAATGAAGTGGACACATTAAATCTTTTATGCTGGCGGTTCTGTAGAAAGGCATAAATTTGCATCCTGTGAACTGTTAATTTGGATTTCTTCTATCACACCAAAAATGCAGCAGAGAAAACCATTTGATTTTGGATGCTTTGAAAGTCTGTTGTTCTTCAAGACACTCCTGTGGAGTACGAGATAATTCTCAGAGGTTTTCTTGGGTCACATCCATCCATCCATCCCAATATCCTGTCTCCAACAATGCCAAAAGCATATGCAGTTTGAGCTGATGCTTAGGTGCAATTTGACCGTAGAAAAGGGCAAGTATTACATCATATTTCTCCTGAGTGACCTCCTAGAATCCAACAGTTGGTGACTCAGGGACTTTCTCAGCTAGAAATGGTGTCTGAACCACAACTGGATCTCTTCAAGCGAACTTGATGTCTCCCCTGGAACTCATGCAAACTTCTACAATTTACGAGACCTTGGGGCAAGGTGCTCTGCCAGCCGAACTACACATCCCATGAACCTCTTCCAGCTATTTTCATTTGATGCCCACTATTTCTTCTATTAGAAGTGTGAGTCCTTAACTACTCTCTTCCAAGCTAAAGAGTCATAGCTTACACCGTCATGTCTCACATAGAAGCCATTCTGTACCTTCCATTATTCCCATTGGCCTTTTCCGAAGTTTTTCTAGTTCCACTAGATCCATTTCAAGATGGAAAATGTGAACAAACCAGTGCACAGAATTCAAGTTATGGGCGTACAATAAGTATATACAGTGGCATAGTATGTTATGTGCTCTTGTTTTCCTGTCCTTTCTATAATAATTTCTTGTATTGGGTTTCTTTTTGACAGCTACAGAGCTGACCTTTTAATGGAAGTGTCTATGTCTACTAGATTTCATGGTACTATCTACTGTAAAAGCCCCCAAATATTTTCTTGAAGCAGAACAAAAAGTAAGAACCAAAACAGCCTTTTCCTAAAAAAACCCCAAAACACTCCCCCCAAACAAACAAAAAAACCCACACCAAAAAACCCCACCAACCAAACAAGCAAACAAAATAGCTCAGCTACTAAAACAAAACAGGGCTAATCTGTCACTTGGATGAATCATTAGGCTGTTCTCTGTCATTTCCCTTGCTCTTTCACATGACACAGAAAAAAACAGATATGAAAAATGTAGTTCACTGTTTATCTGGTCCTTTAAGAATTCAGAGTCTTCCTTTATCCATTTTTCTCTGGGCAAACTGCATTATTATCACTGAGTGATACTCCCATCTTTCCCATTGAGTAACCGATCCGATTCTTAGCAGTAATATACAGTCCTGCATTGAACTGGAGCAGGGGCTCACAGACTTCTCTCCCCACACGCCAACTCCCGTCACCATGCAGTGCCTCTCCCTCCTCTTCCTCCAGCCTGAGAGTCACTTAACTGAAGGGTAGAAATAACCCACAAAATGTATCTTGGGGGAAAGCGACGCAATTCACCCTTTTGCTAAGCGGAGGTGGGAGCAGCGGAGAACGATTGAAGCTGCGCTAAACAGACCTGCTCTGGAGAGGGGGAAACAGCAGGAGGAAAGGAGAGAGCAGATGACTAATGAGGTGACGCTGACTCCACGGAGCCGCCCCCAAACCTGCCCCTTAGTCTGTTCAGAACTGTGTCCTTCCCAAGAGTGGTAGCAGCCTCCTGCTCGTATGAAACTGAATACAATTGAGAGAGAATAACAGTGTATTTGTCGTCGCAGGGAATGCCGGGTGCGGATGGAAAACCAGGCTTTCCTGGCATCGCTGGACATCCCGGAGATGTGGTGAGCAGGGCTGTCATAATCTGTGACCACGTAACACGCACTGCCTCCCAGACCCATGTCATAAGGACAGGCAGGAGCCCTAACAGTACTTCCTAGCCGCCTGTGGAGAGCTGGGCCTGGGTTTGTCCTGCTTAACCTGGAGCAGTTACCTGAGACGTCGAGCACAGGAGCGGTGTCCCTGGCCCTTGCCTCCCTCATCAGTCAGAAGTGATACAGGCATCTCCAGAGGCTAGTTCAGATGCTCCAGTGCTCCTTTCACTTTTAATTATTCAGAAATCAGCTCTGCTTTTAATTAGAGGGAAGCCCACAGGCTCATAGGTGATTTTAATGTATTGCTCGTGCTTAAGAGCCGCGAGGATTACAGAGCTCTTCAGCTGGGAAGTCCCATGGCTTGTCCCCTGCCTCCTTCCTCTCACTCGTGCCAGACAAGCTGTCTGCGTCCCCAGCACAGTGAGTTGTATCGAGGGGCTGATCAAGCTGAGAAGTAACCTGCCTGAAAAACGACTGGTTAGCTCACCTGTGTTCTGCCCGTTCCGCTGGGCAATCCCGGCCACGGCCGAGGTGGCTGATGCTGAAAAAGGAAGGAGCAGCCAGGCATGGCTGATTTCAGTGCAGTGAAAGAAAGGCTTGTTGAATTAATCCCCAGCTAATGAAATGTTGTGTGCCCATTTGCTGCTGGTCATCTGTGAACAATCTCAAACTTGCTGGGAAATACTTTCAAACATCGAATCCTCAGAGAGTCTGAGTCGAAACCAGCTGGCCCCATCTGTGGTTTGGGAGAGCTGGGGATTGATCATTCTCTACCTGCATTTTACTGCTGTGCTTTTTGTGAAGCTAGAGAAAGCACATTTTCACAATTTTTCCTTTTAAATCACTTACGCTTATGTTTTTTAATCACACGCAGGGTCCAAAAGGGGAGAAGGGTGACCCAGGACCTCAGGTGAGACTGTGTGGATTTCATTCTGTCTGAGAAACCTGTGTGAAATGTAGTACTTAGTAAACGGGTTTTCCACCTGCAATGCTTTTGAAATAGGGTGAACCAGGACAGGACGGGAACAGTATTGTGGGACCGCCTGGACCACCAGGACCACCAGGACCAATCGTAGCAATACCTGAGGTAGGTGTGTTTTTCAAGCATTAAAGTCTCTGTACCTCATCTTACAGAGAAGAGGGCACGAGCGGTTAACAAACTGGCAATTCTGCTGTTGATGTTCAGGTCATAAGTCCACTCCTCAAAACAACACAAAAATCTCAGTATGTCTCTATATCAAATGAAAAGATGAAATAGGAAGGAAAGTGGGTGAAGAGCTTACGTACGAGAATTATGGGGTCCTGTTGAGAGCTTCTCACAAACTCTCCAGGTGATTCTGCAGTGCTTGTGAACATCAAATAAAAATCAACAGAGAAGTACAGAAAAACAAAGCGAGGCACCTGAGACACAGTGGTATGTAGGAGAGAGATGCGTTGTGTTTTCTGACAGGTGTCCACTATACAAACCAGAACACTGTTGTGGAAGCGACAGCCAAAAGTACCAAAGGGTAAAACGCTAGAAGCTCATAAAGACTGTCCAATTCCAATATCCTTTAGCTGCATGTATATTTTCAGTCAGTTTTGCTTTGTGTACATCAGCCTTTGCAAAAACAATACTAGTTAGCAGTAACGAAGGCTAGAGAGGAGGATGAATCCCATTTCAAGCTGATAAAAATCCTTGTAGTTGGCTGGATAGGACATTAAGAACTGGAGAAGCTGTGAGTGGCTGCAGGAAATTCTTCACCTCCGCAAGCTGAAGGTGCCTAAAACAGCGAGACTTGTCCATAGGAGTGCATATAACGGCAGTAAGAAATGATTTGTGATTGCAAGAAGGGAAAATGCCCAGCTGAGAAATCTGTGTTAGGGGGAGCTGGGCACCAGCATTATCATAAAGCTGAGCTACACATAACATTTTTTGTTGACTGAAACAACTGGACTTTCACTTAGGCTTCTGCTACTGATAGCAAATACAGCATAAATTGGCATCCCATAGCCCACATAACCAGTCCCAAAAGAGTTGGGATTTACTGGGTATTCTAAGATATCCTTTATCCTAAGTTCTTGGATGAGCAGAATTATAGGTTCACAGAAATGTTGGTTGAAAGGGGAGTCTGAAGATCATCAAGTTCAAAGTCCTGCTCAAAGTGGCATTGTCACCAGCTCTACACTCTAGCATGTTTCTGTTGGAGTTGCTGGGAAGTTCCTCAATAGCTGTGACAGAAATGCTGGTGCAAAAATTCCTGTTCTTTCTCACAGCCCTGTGTCCTGGTTTCAGCTGCCACGGTGTCACTGTGGGGCCTTAACTCTTAGCAGTGACTAAACAGCTCTGTTTGGAGTAATAATGAACCTGAACGTGTTCCTCCTTAGCTCATTAATACTTGAAAAACCACTGCGAGAGCCTCAGAGGGAGGACAGTATGTATAAGAAATGTAAAAAGATTATTGAAGCTGACGTAGCAAACTGACACAGCAAATGACCCTAGTTTGCTGGGGGCTGCATGGCTTTCTACGTGGTGTGATGGTCACAGTCCACATGTCTTATTTAATGTGTAGCAATGTCTGAAGAAACCTAACGTGCATCCTCTGAATTCTTCAGAACCTTTGTATGAACTACCTTCACCGTGCATTACAGAAATGCATAGAGCCTAGTAGAAGCTCTGTTGTGTTAGGTGTATTACAAAGCCATACAGAAACCCATTTCTTTCTCTAAATACCTTGGAGTTTAAGAAGTAAGCGGTCTTACAAAGTAGGGTGCATAATATATGTGGCTTTATATACATTTGTAGCAAACAGGTATTCTGGGCGGGGTGGGGGGTGTTACAGCAAGAGCCATCTATCCTCATATGCTTCCAATCCTCCATATTGTTAATCAGATGATTTCTCTGAGGACTTGGTAAGCTGGATTTTGATACAATTATTTAAATATGTGTGTGTGTCTGTAGGCATGTGTCACTATGTACGACTCTGAGTTCCACCTGCCTCACAAATGTTTGCATGAGAGCAGGAGCTTTGCTTACGATACATTTGCTGAGATAGAAGATTAAATTATCCAAATACATTTTGTTGACTCAGTCTCTCATCGTGTGTAGTTAGCTTCAGATATGGAAAGAACTACTGCAGGTAGACCTGTCAATTGCAGTTGGAATTACAGAACTAAAATAAATACCAGTACCAGCTGCTGTAATGAGGGTATTGGCTTGAGCTGGGTAGAGCAGCAGAGATCTGTTGAGTGATCCCAGTGAACCAGAGGGCAGTTGGAGAGCTCCCTCCCTGGGTCAGGGTCTGTCAGTTCACGCCTTTAACCATGGTGTAGCTGAAGACAACAATACTTGTTGGGCCACAGAAGTCCAGTCTATCAGAGTTGGAAGGATGTTTTCTTATGAAGGGCTGTGTGGCTACAACTGAACAGATTTTTATGCTGCTTGATCAAAATAAAACAAACTAAAGAGCTGGTGGAGTTTCAGTATTGTTGAAACACTAAGATCTGACGTGGACAGCTGTGGCTCAGGGCCAGGTCTCACCAGTATCTGGCCAGTAGCACGTTGATTGAACTGCACTGAAAAGTGGACCTTGGTTTCCTCCTCATTTAACCTGGTCCCTGTGGGAACTGAGGAGATTTGATTCCTTCAGGAGCCACTTCTAATGCTGTGAAAAGACATGGGAAGATAAGACTGAGGTCTGCAGTGGAACCTAGCTGTTTCCAGGCTTCTGCCAACACGGTGGGTCTCAGAGGCTTGCAGTCCGCCCTGCCTCCTCTGTTGCCTCCTGCTGTCAGTCAGGAAGTCTGCTCTGAACTGTCATGTTTAAAAACCAGTGTCCCTCGGTTTGCTGCTGTTTGATCTTCCAAAATACTAAAATCCATATTCCTCATCCTATATTGGCTATTTCACTCTTTTGGAGCATAATCTCAGAAACGCTGTCCATTTTTATGCATGGAATCATGATAACCAGTAAACCATATTAATTGTTGCTGCGATTTTATCACTCCAGTTTAGTTGGATACAGTACAGAAATAATTTTGAACAGAAAAATTTTAATGGATTTAAATTTAAAACTTTTAAACTATTATCTATTGCTGCCATTATTCATCCACATTTTAGGTACAGGAACTGAAAAAAAGGCCTGGAGAAAGGTTAATGTTGGGTGTGTAAAGCAAATGTCAAAACATTTTCTGTTTCCTATATTCTTTCTGTAATTCTAATAAGGGCACATTCATGCCATTTGGATACAAAGCTGAAGGTTTACTTAGAACCCAACCCGGACAATCATGCTAAAAACTGTTTCTTCCTCTTCGTAACAGTGAAGAAAATATGAAAACCAACATTGTCCTTACTTTGTAGTCAGCACTTTCTGAACTGATTTGATGTGTTGAAAAGTTACATCCCTGGATTGTTGCTATTAAAGCTGCTTGCACATCCAAAAAGGAAGATAAGTAACTATATACCTGGAGCAGGTTGTGAGGAGTGCAATCTTTTTCTCTAATTATCATCCTTGTACCCTCTATTTTCATATCTTCTTCAGCACTGTGTACACTTTTCTGACTTCCAACTGCAATTTCCATTTGCAGCTAAATTCTGTTTATGAAATACAGAAAGTGCCTTATCCCAAGCTCAGCAAAGCCTTTGGGATTCTTTCCACTGACTTCAGTACAGTTTGGATTGAGCCCAAAAAGATTGAATACTGAGTAGTTCCACAATGAAAAGAGAGTGTAAACGCCGGGCTTCTGGATTTGTGCCACCAGATAAAGCGGAACAACTGCAGCAGCAGGACTCTTTTATTACTGTTATTAAAGTTACAGCCCATGTCTTGTTCCCTTTCTGGGCCATATAGAGCTGGGAATACAGTGGGACCAACAGCATCGTGCTGCCCCTGGAGCAACGCAGAAAGCTCATGCAGGCTGGGAGATGGAGTGCTGCCTGCAGGACTTAAACTGCCTTTTTATTTGACAATTTGCCAGCAGGTTTTGTAGAACATGAGGACAGAGAACAGGTAGCAGCACCCAGTAAAAATGACAGGCTTTAGCAGCATGAATCATGATGCCTCAAATCATGTGACCTCAAAGCACAGAAAGTTGACCATACACTGCCATGCTCAGATGACACAGGATAGGATAGGATAGGATAGGATAGGATAGGATAGGATAGGATAGGATAGGAATGGAACGGTGATGTGACCAAGCAGGTCTGTCCTCTTTTGTGTCCTCCTTCACATCCCAAATTAGAAAAATAGTATTCAGAGACTCATAAGATAATTGGAAGTGACCTCTGGAGGCCATGTGGTCAAACCTCCTATTCAAAGCAGGGGTAGCTTCCAGCTTAGTTCCTGTATACTGTATTCATAACAAATGTTGTGATCTGATAGCATTGATCTGCACGTGGTTACAAGCAGAAGAGGCATTCAGATTTCACAGTACCTCAGTGACAACGTGCTTGTTCATGTGCAGAGTGAACCCCTGGCACCTGCAGGCATGCCCTGCCCTGGCCTTGTGAAATTCAGAAGATTTTCATTCCCTTGAATGGGAATGTACTGCAGCACGCAGAGCCTTATATTGAAAAGGATGGCATGGTTTGCCTGCTAAACAAGTGGACTAGTTTAAGACTCTAAGGAGATTCGATACATATTTCTGAATCCAAAACAAGGCGAAACTGTCACACAATAAATGGGACTGTTGGACTGAAAGCAATGAAACAAATGATAAAAACTGAGTAAGGATCTCTTGACCTACAACATTTATGTGGAGCAAGCACTTATGCATTGTCCGTCCTGAATTGTAATGTATGACCACATGATATAGTATTGGGAACACTTATTTAAACCAGAAAGGTAGCTATCTGAAACCAAAATGAAACCAAAATGAAACCAAAATGAAAGTCTAATCATAACATCTGCACAAGAATCTGATTAGGAGCAGCCAATGTGGATTTACTAACGGCAGTTCCCTCCGGGCCAAAATGATTGCTTGTCTGTGGACCAGGGATGGGCGCTGGATGTTGTACACCCTGCCTTTAGCGAGGCTTCTGAGGCAGTCTCCCATACTCTTGCTATCACCAAACTGATGACCTATGAAGTGGATAAGCGGATGATAAAATAGGTGGAAAAATGGCCTAACTGATGGACTCAGAGAGTCGTGTTTGGCATTCATGAGACCTCTTCTGGAATACCGTGTCCAGCTGGGAGATCCTCAGTACAAGGAAGATATTGACATAAAGGAGCAAGCCCCGTGCAGGGCTGCCAGGATGGTCAGGGGTCCGGAGCGCTGGGAGAACTGGGTCTGCTCAGCCTGGAGGAAAGAAGGCTAAGGAGAGAATTCGGTGCTGTCTACAACTACCTAGTCAGAGGATACGGAGAAGATGGAGGCACCCTCTTCTTGGAGGTGTATGGCAGTATTGTAAGATGTAACAGGCACAAGTCAGAACATGGGAAATTCCAGTTAGATACGCTGCTCCACATCCAAGAGACTATACTGTTTTGGGCATCCAGGCTAGTTTCATTGATTGCAGACACAGCAGCATGATCAGAGCTGACTTAGGAATCACTGCATGGCACCCCATGGTGTGATGCGGTATGTCCAGAATATAATTACGACTTCAGCTCTACAACAGGATGAGTGTGGTCAGACAGATTCACCATCTTAGAATGCCAGTGACATATTGGAGTACAAAACCTTCATTTTGATCTGTGTCTTACTGAGGAGAAATAACTTCAGGCTGCAACATTTGGTGTCATAGTTTTCAAACTGAAAATGAGAGTCGGTCAATTGAAGTTTTGAAAGCATTCTGAGTTCCTTACATGAGAAGTGTAAAACAAATGCTAGGTTTTGTTATTCCAGATGTATAACAAAAATAAGAAATAGAGAGCCTTTTCTGTGGCCTTATTTGTGGTTTTATCCCCATAGTTATAAAGGGATGCTTTAACTGTCTGTACGTTTCTAAAAATGTATGTGTGCCCTAGATAATCAATTTGGTATTTGAAATAACCTGTTCCTTAACCACTTTTTTAGCTACTACTGAACGATACAGATGGAATTTTTAACTTCACTGGAATTAAAGGACTGCTTGGGCCTCCAGTGAGTATACGCTGCTTTATTAAATCTTCAGATTTTCTCTATCTTCAGTGTCTCCTTTTAAGTATCAGCTAGAGCTGAGTTTCCTGTGCTTTAGAATTGTGTTCCTGCTAACTTCAGCACTAAGCTCTGTGGAAGTACTTCAGGGCAGAACTGAATTCTGTGTGAATGAATTGCTTTTACACATTTGTATGAAAGAAAGGAATTGGCTTAGCTCTGAATCTGAGCTATATGCTCAGAATGACAGACATGTGGAACTGATGCAAAAATAGGGACCAAGATTTACATAGCATTTCTTCCATTTTTTTTCTGTTCTTGTTTTTCAAGTCATAAAATGTTGGGATGAAGTATTTTGCTCAGTTCTGCTGGAGACTGCAACTAGGAATGCTAGGCTCCCGTGTATGAGTTTAGTCTTGCAGTAGTTATAGCTGTGGATGAAAAGCTGGAAATTTCTTGGGAGAACAACAGATGTGGAATTTCAGATTCTGTTTTGCAGATAGGAGTATAGCTGCAAAATAGTTCAGTCAAATATTTGAAATTCTGAATGCTTCTTGGTAATGATTTCAAATTCCTAGGACTGGATCCAGAGAGAAATCTACCTTTTCCAGGCTGTGGAGTCTATTCAAATTTACCTGAAAGTCTACAATATATTGCACTTTGCAAAATTTTCATCCTCCCCCACAAAACATCTTACTTCACAGCTAGTTTTACTTGTGGACTGTTGTTTGTGTATTTTATTTTACCTGTTTTCTTGTTTGTGAGCACAGTTCTCTCCCTCACATTCAAGGCCTGATGAAACAAGGAAGACCTGAATGTGTGTACCTGGTAGCAGAATTTCACTCTACATAGCCATAGTTTGAAAAAACCTTGTATCTTATTTATACAACTGTCCCAAAACAAATATTTACTAAATTTGTCAGTGAACCGGGAAGAAGGGCATTAGCTCCAATAACACTTTTTGACCTTTATCTAACAGGCCTAGCGTGCCTCTTTTCCACTTCTCACATGGTAGGACGATACCATATTATTGTGGCTGCATCCAGCTGTGCTTATGGTAAAACAGATTTTAAGGAAGAGTATTTTGGTGTGTTTCCTAAAAACTCGATTCTCCTAATCCCTGGACATAATAGGATGCCAGGACAGGATGGGCCCTCTTGTGTGAGCTCGGTTACGGCAGGTAGTTGCCATTCAAGTCTTAGATGACAGGTTCTCAAAACAACGTAGACGAGTGGGCTCATGAGCCCAGCAGAAGTGCATTGGTTTATAACAGCTTGCGGGAGATACAGTCCCAGCAGGAAGAAGTCGGTCCTGCAGCTCGAAGCGCCGTTGCAATTGGAACGGTCTTTGAACCTCAGTCTCGGAGCTCACCCTGGTCAGGGAAGAGGCGCAGGCTCATAGCGGCTCGGGTAATACACACCCAGGTGATCTGAACTGGAACTAAAGGGTCTCTCTGCAGATACCACAGTGGGGCAATCCTAAATACGCCCAGTACAAATCCAAATCCATGTTTCTATTCATAGCCGGTTACACACTCTGTTTTCTATCCGCAGACAACCGGGAGCAAAATGGCAAAGGTGGGAGGGCTGCTGTGATCTCTGTGCTGGAATCTGGAAAAGACTCAAAGGAGGCTGAATTACAGTTGCATGCCTTTCGTATGTGGAAAATGTCACCTTTCTTCAGCCTTTCCTGGATCTCTGTCCCTTCAGTTTTGGAAAGTAAATGCTCATGTCCCAGAAAAACTTAGCAGCGTAGGGCGTTATGGAGTGTTCACAACTTTTGCACTGGCTGAATGAAGTTCTTAATCCAGTTTCAGATCAGTTAATATTCACAAATTACGCAACACATGGAAAATGCATACTCTGTTTTGCAAGTCTGTAGTATGTGTTTGTAAGGGGGTGAGTTTTTTGCATTTTGCAGGGGCCAGATGGCAAGCCAGGTCTACCAGGCTTTCCTGTAAGTATTATGTTCCTTGGATTTAAGTAAGTATTTTTCAATATAGTTTAATTTTTTAAAAATTTATGTTGTACAGAATTTACACACAGTCTAACAAATTTTCATATGGGAGACTGTAGGTCTTTATGGAATCAACAGCTATGGTAGAAATTAACTCTGCCGGGAATGAAGCATACTGTGATATGCACATCTCGTATTTCTGCTTATCTCAGAATCAGTCCTGTAGTTTAAATCTAAATGTAATTGACTCTGATGAAAAATTGGTACCTAAGGAAAAGACCTATGCCAGGAGAAACAAATGGAACAAATGGACTTCTAAAAGTTATCTTCGTATCTATACGTAACTGTATTATTCTTTAGGCTTTTTTTGTCACCACTACAGAGTACAGTAAAGCCCTACGAGGTGTACCCTTTTTACTTTATCCTGTAGGAAACATTTATTATTTTTTATAAAAACATACCAGTGCCACTGTGGAAGCATTGCCCAGCCAGAGTATCAAAAGGTGCCTTATACTATGCTACTTACCTATTGTGTCAGACTGCCACACCATATAAACATTATTCATATAGTATTGTTTATACTATTATATTTATATTCTGTATAATGTGATAGAATTCTTTTCCCTTGTTATGATTGTTTTACAGTTCAGACGCGTGCATATGGTCTCAGGATCCTTTGTCTATTGCCTGAGAATAACTAAGGAGAAAACTGGGAAAGCTGACAAATGATGTTGACAAAATGCTGGCAAATTGCCCCAAATTCTACAGAAGGTTGTTTACTGAGTCCTGGGTATTGTGGACTGCATAGGAAGCCAAAGACAGGGGGAAAAAACTCCTTAAAATACTTTTCATTTGAAAAAGAGCTGATAACATTTCAAAAGTGATATAATGACTTCTTAGTCTCTCTGTCATTTACAGAATTTCTACAGACATGAAAATACCATTCTTGTTCTTACCTCAGGTCTTTTCTTTTATCTCTTCACTAAGGCAGAAATCACGTAGACTTGAATTTAGTTCTTGGTGGGTAGAAAAAATGCTTCTGAATGCACTTACAATAGAAGATTGTAAACCAAAATGTGATCTGAGCGGAATGCTTTCACTACAGAACAGAGAGCGCAATTATCTCATTTTCAAATATGTAATCTCTGTTTCAGATAAAAAATATTTTTTTTAAAGTACTGTTATAAATATAGCTTCAGGAATTCTGTTGAAAATCAGCCTGGCTGAATAATCGTGGAGAGAGAGAGAATAGAGTAGGGAGGAAATAGAGAATTTGAGGCTGAATTTCCACTCTTACTAATGTTTGCCAATTTCTCTTTGTGAATGTGTGTATCATCTACACTGTGATAAACATGGCGGCGGGGCGGGGGGGGGTGTGTTCTTTTCAACAGATTCTCCCTATATGATATTTGGGTTTGGGAATACTTTGATTCAGACAGCTATTTAGTCTTGTAAGAGTTCTTAGATTGCAACCAGAGTGATTCAAGTTCAAGTTTTCCAGTTATTTAAAATTACATTTAGTAAAATGGCCTAGCTCCATATTCTTAGCAGATCTCATCATGGATTTATGGACTTGGTTTTGCTCAGGGCCCTCGGGGACCGAAGGGTGATACTGGTTTGCCTGGATCACAGGGACCCAAAGGACAACAGGTAAGAGAAAACGCATAGGGGAAAGTACATAATGCAAAATGTGTTAGATGACAACTACTTCATGACATTTAATGATTCTGATTTTACTGGGGGTTGGGATGTTAATAAATTGATATGAAAAATCTACTAAGTGGAAATTGAAAGAGTGCTAAACAAAATACCTTGATATAATACTGCTGAGGGCTAACGTTCCTGCCCCAGTGTTGAAATTCTGCAGTGCGGTATGCGCTTAGGAAAATGTTTGCATCAACATGAAACACGAGGTGACCTCTTCTTGTAAGCTGGTTGTCCGTGCTGACACCCTGGGATCCTAACCGAAAGGCCAAACCAAAAAAGATTAATCTTTCCCTCCTCCTTTGGTGCAGAGGGCTTTGCCTACAGAATGAAGACTGCAGTCTTCCATTCCCACGGAAAGTATAAGACTTGGGGAGCTCTCTCCTTAGGATCCTTTCTCTTACTTCTGCACAATGGTGTTTATTTTGTATCACTGCTGAGAGGGGACTGAGGACTGACTCTGCTGTTTTGTAAATACTGCAGCTCTTCAGTTTTTCTTCCCCTTCTCATCCACCTGCAGCAAGCAGGGGAGAGGAACATCTAAGTTGTTACGATCTTGGGGATAACAAAAAGAAAAACAAAACCACTTTCTGCTTAGTCTTTGAAAGTAGCTGACCTCACTTTCTCACAAGTAGTAGGAAGGCTTGGAAATGGTTGCTTATGGTTTGAAATGGGACTGTAGATGAACAGTATCTTCATTGCTCAGAAGGAAACATCTCAGGCCAGAAATACCTGTCCCCTTTTGTCATATGGCTCCCGTTCTTTTACAGAGTGCATAAAATGACCAAGCTCAACCTTAAAAGCAGTTGGGTGGTTTTTAGTTTGGGTTGTGAGTTTGTTTTTTGGGGTGGGGAGGGGAGTGTGTTGGGTTTTGGCTTTTGCTGTCCACATGGAAGGAACTCAAAACTTGGAAGCCATTATATTTTGTACCCACCAATGACATAGTGATGTTTCTGAGACTGTTTCTAAGGTGTGAACACCAGGTTACGCTCAAGAGTGATAAAGTCTGGAACGACGGTGAAGCTGCACCAACACCTAGAAGCATTTTGCTTTAAGAATCATGAGATGCTTCTGTTGCAACCTCAGGTCCATAAAATGACAGAAGATAAAGTCAGTGAAGCCAAGCCTTAGGGAGACTCCGAAGTATGTGAAGTATCCTCAGGGAGACTCCAAAGACTCCAAAGATTTAAGAACGTGCAAGAGGAACTGAGTTATGGCACTTCCTGCTCAGTGGAATCAGCAATGCAAATCAGTTTTAATCAGCAATGCAATTGTTAGTTACAAGCCAGATTTCTTCCATTAGAGATCTTGGGAAAGCTGTTGTACCAAGCTGCCCGAGCTAGGAGGAGGAAAATCACAGCTGAAAGAACCAGAGCGGGAACCATGTGCTGGCACTGGGGAATGATAATTCATGGTTGTGGTGCCGTTATTCAGTGCAATTACCCCTTGAAGAAGTGGAATGCAGAGGGTCATAATTTGAATGCTGGCAACTGGCCTTCGTTAAAGGCTGCATCATGCCAGGCATATAGAGAGAACGATTCATGCTTTCCTGATAGCAGAATCAGGACACTTAGTGTTCTATCAGGATTTTACATTTCCTAAGATGAGGGTACACAAGAAGACACCACTAGCCTGTCTGCCTTCAGCAGAGATCTCTTGTGAACACAGCACGTTTCACATAGTTACTCTATTGAGAGTAATTAAAAGTTTTTTTAAAAAATAAGTACTTACTCATTTCAGGGAGATTTACAGGAGCCGGATATTTTTAGTGTACTTTATTATGCTTTAAGAAAGATCAGCCCTTTTCTCCCCCAGAATCGAGCTTCACCCTACTCACTTTGATATCACTTTATGTTTGATATCAGCACATGACTAATCTGTCATGCTTCAAACAACAATAATGCTGCTTTGACTTCTTCTGATTCATTGAGAACTGCTTTCCAAACACTGTAAAATAACTTTGATAATTGCAGGGTGAAAAGGGAGAACCAGGAGCTATCATTGCTGCTGATGGATCTTTAACTGAATTATTAGGAAGAAAAGGGGAGAAGGTGAGCTGATGCTGTGTTGTGTTCCCCCAGAATGTTTGGTGGCCTCGTTACCAGCCACCTCTGCTAGACACTGCAGGAGTTCTCCTTGTCATTGCTCTATGTGTGTCTGTCCTCAACAGGGTGAAGCTGGAGTGGTGGGACCAGTGGGACCAATGGTAAGACATTTCCAAAGATGAGTGGATTCTTTTTTTTAATTTTGCTTTGGTTTTACAGATAACAGTAAATGTAAAGGTAGTTTGGTTTAGCTTTTCATTCCTTCTGAGTAGGGATGATAAGGAGTATTCATGCTTCAGGATGACCAGTGTCCTTCAGAAAAGAATGTAGTTGTTACACATGTGGTGCTGTAAACTACTCACTGGATTCAGAATTTAAATTCTGGTAGCACAAATGTATCCGTTACTATCTAAACAGACAGTGAAATATCATCAGAGCTAGAAACTTACATAACTTACGACTCTGAGTGAACTGGGTTTGTTTAGCCCTGAAGATAAAAGGCTGGGAGGAGCTCTAATTGCTCCCTGCCACTGCCTGAAAGGGGATCATAGAACAGACAAAGTCAGGTCCTTCTCAGAGGTGCGCAGGAAAAAGACGAGTGCCAATGATCACAAGTTTCAGCAAGGGAAATTCCAATTAGATACAAAGAAAAAAATTCACAGTAAAAGTGGTTAAACACAGAAGTAGGTGCTCAGAGAGATGGTGGAATGTGGAACATGTGCTGAGCAGCATGACGTAACTTGGAAGTTTGTGTTGCTTTGAGCAAGAGGTTGGACTAGCTGATGTCTAAAGGGCCCTTCCAATCTAAATTATTCTCTATTTCTATGATTTGCATTAAAACAACTGACTACATCAGGCTCAATTTCTGTTGGTGCCGATAATTTGCAACTGCCTTGGATCTGGAGGAAGCTGCAAATCTGGCAGTAGAGTCAAACCATTTACCGAAATCAGGATTTAGAGGCCTTCTTTCAGGTACTTGGCCTGATATTTTTGTCTGGACACAGAATATTGTATGAAAGCACAAGAAATTCGTTAAAAAATAAGAACAGTTGCCCAGATTCAGTAATGTTAGAGCAAGAATTAATTTCTTCTAGCCTAGTATTCCAAAGATCAAGGATATTGAGCGTTTCTTTGCTTTTGCTTTTGATGTAGCCTGGTGTCTGTTGTGCTTAAGACAATGTTAGTAGGCGACGGTGTTTCTGTGCACCGAGGGGTGTAGGAGATTTTGCCATCAGTTTCTGTGGTCTTTAAAAGGGGCTAACTGTGTGTGCTGAGTAACTGCTTTCTTAATTACTGTGTATCAGAATACCTTGAGGGGGATATCCTAACTTACCAGAAAGGGAGTTCCTTTCCTCTTCCTTGTATGACTGCAAGATGAGTCTGCCTTTTCACCTGCTCCCAGAATTATAGAATAATTTAGAATGGAGGTGAACTTCAGAGATCATCTAGTCCACACCACTGCCCAAAGCAAGTCTGTTTAGCTCAGGGACTTGCCCAGTCAAGTCTTCAGCATCTCTTAGGGTAGAGATCCCACAGCCTCTCTGGACAGCACACTCCAGTATTTGACAACCTTCAGGGTAAAAAAAGTTTTTCCTTGTATTTATTTGGAATTTCTCATGTTCTGGCTTGTGTTCGTTGCCTCTCATCCTTTTGCTGTGCACCCTTCAGGACATGTCATTTTGCTATCAGCCCCAAACTCTGTGTTTAGATCTCCTTTTGTACTGCCACAAGATGCTTCATACAGTTCAGCATGCAGAGAAGGCTATTCAGAGGAAGTTCTTGCCAGCGCTGGTGTGAACGATTACACTGCAGGAGAACCCGGCACACAGAACCTGTCCCAAAGACTTTGCTCAGCCAGTTCCTCTTCTTACTGCAGAACTCTAGTTTGATCATCGCTGCTAGTGGGGATGGTTCGTTTTGGTGTTGTCCCACAGAAAAAATCCCTTTGTAGTCAGTGGGAGTCCTGTGCAGCAAAAATATACAGACTTCAGAGCGCTGGGCCAGAGCCTCTGTGGCGTCACTTCTCAAAGTTTTCATTACGATGATCCTGTTCCACTTTGCACAAAGTAAGACTCTGGCCCAAGAACAGCTTTGAGGTAGCTGGGGACTCGGACCATTCGTCTATGCTGTTAGGGCACAATGAACTCATACACAAGTTTCCAGAATTTAAAAAAAATTCCCTCATCATTGTTCCCCTCCTTTTCGAGACTTCAGCTGGACAGAAGAGAGGATCACAGCAGCTTGAGCACGAGGAGCTACAGAGTAGTGGTTTGGCAGATGAGAGCTAGGGATAGTCACGAGGTTAGCACTGTTAATCGCCAAAGCAGAAGAGACAGAGTCCAACCTCCTGCCAGCAGGGAAATGAGAGTGATTATGCTGTTCACTGTCGGGGAAGCAGAGCGCTGCACATTGCTGAATAGGAGCCCTTAGTAAGAACCCCAGTGTCAGTCTGCCCAGATCGACCCTCTGCTGCTGTAAATGCAATTTCCTTTTCTGGTAAGCAGTCTCCTGTGGCTTCCTCACTTCCTTCTTTCACTTCTAGCTGTGACTGCTGGCTTCTGTCTCAGGGAGTCGCTGACATCTGTCAGGGGTGGGCTGGCACTCTGCTAGAGGAAATAGTAAAGGTGGCTCCAGTATGGTCAGCTCTCACATTGTTGATGTTTATTTAAAGTACCAGTTAAAGCATGAGATCCAGACACTTCATTTAAACTAATTTAACAAGTCTGCTTGTGATCATCTTCATTGCTCAGTAAAGCTCTGAGTTGCATATTCTTTAAAGGCTCAAACACCAGAAAGTGAAACAGGAAAATACCCCACAACATTCTGGATTTTTTCAAACCCCATTATTGGATATGGTAGCACAGAAGGGTGGGTTGAATCATTTTGAAAGCTTGGGGGCACAGTATTGAAGTTCACATCTGCCGGAGTCCACCTGCAATCTATTGCCTGCTTTAGACACGGGCGTTAGCATTGATCATATGAGCAAAAATTACCTTCAGACAGGAAAAGAAATAGAAGTCTAATAAAGGTCCTACCATCTTCGAACAGTTTCAGCTGCCATTAGTGAGCTTTAAATTCTGATTGCAATGATGATGTTATGAATCAATATGTTCACATGTTAAACATTTCTGAGTTTCATCTCTAATCCAGTCTTCATTATTGGCATGATAAAAATTACAACAATTAATCCATGAATTTCAGCTTGATGCTAAGATAAAACATCATCAAGAGATAAATTTTCCATGAATGTACATCATTTTCAGTGAAATTATGTTACAAAAAGGCAAGGACAAACACTTGCCATTTTCAGAAAAAAAAAAAACAAAAGTTTGGTTAATTGAAAATTCTATCAATACGGCAATAGTTTAATTCGTAAAACGGATTGGTAAGAGATTGGTATTTGAATCCAGATGGTATTCCCCTGTCAATATGCTGCTGATCGGATGAGATGCAAAACTCTGAGTATACAAATCATCCAAGGATAAACATCAGGCTATTTTTTGCAACCTTTCTAGCTCTTCACTTGCCCGTGCTCCCTCTGTGCCTTGAACTGAGAGATACCACGGCAAGAGAACTGGACTGTAAATAAGGAGACTTGGTTCTGCCACAGACTTCCTTCCTTCTTAGTCTCCACTTTCCTTAATAATCAAGAATAAGTGAGTGGCAAGATGGGGATTTCCTCTTGGTTTTTGATTGGTTGCTAGTTATCCTTTGAGGCAGCAGTCGCAATGGCACAATACCCCATCTTTCTTCCATCAGCATAGGTCTGTGTTAACCACCATATTGCAGGTAGCAATAGAAAGTCTGTTACAATAATCATACCAAAAGTACTGCGATTTCTCGGGATTAAACACGTCAATTGTCACCTGTAAGTGATATCTGCATGAGAGCCGTGGACAGAGATTATTTAACCAATAATGCAAGAAGGGGTATCTCTTAGCATTTCACCAGACTGAAAAAAAAGGAGAGGAAACCAGAAAGGCTGATACATATGTAAGAGACTGTCTAGACCCTTGTGGTTTTGTTGAGTTTCAGGAAGCTGACAGCAGATGAAAGTTTGTGGTATCCTCAGATTTACTGCTTTTTGTTGATCCCTTGCTAGTTGCCTAGAAGTTGCGTGCTTGCAAATGCCCAGTCACAGATCATCCACAGGCCTGGGGCACTTTTCCCAGGCAGCCTGCTTGCCCTTTCTCTTTGCAGTCACTTGTACCACTTGGTGAGGCCTGATGGGTCAGTCACTCTTGTATAAAGAAGGATCAGTTCTCTTTCAGCTACCATCAGCCCCGTAAATCCACAGACCCAGGCTGGCAAGAGGCATGCAGAAGCCTGGCGCTATGTGAATTCTCAGGCTGATCCACAGACATTTCCTCACAGGCTCTGACTCAAAAATAATTAGAAAAACAAGGCAAACAAAAAGGAGATGCACAAAGCATGTATCACGAACTGCCTTTCTTCTACTGATGGATACATTTAATTTTCCTTTGATACTTGGTGACTCAGTTTTGAATTGCACACCCTACAAATAGCTGAGAATTCAGACTTCAGGTAACCAGCCTTTTCCAAGCCAGAGCTGACTGTTACATGCAGGCCTCAGCTTCTGAGACCGCTCAGCAGAGCAAGTAGAGAGGACATTCTGTGCATTCTCTGCAGACAATCACAGACTGATTTTTAACGCAAATATAAAACTACGCCTCTTATTTTAAGTAATCAAATATATGTCAAAGGTATGTTCCATATATTCTCCATAACCACATTTTCTTTTTTGTCCAGGGACCAATAGGACCTACTGGACCTAAAGGAGAACTTGGTTTCCCAGGACGTCCAGTATGTATTATGCTCTCAAGTGGAATAAAGGTAGAGGAGCTTGCTTCTGACACATACTACACTATTTCTTATTTATTTCAGGGCCGCCCAGGGCTGAATGGACTAAGAGGTGTGAAAGGTGATCGAGGCGAAGCATTCAATGTAAGTTTTTATGTGTTGCAATTAGTTGAAAGAAAAACCTGTTAAAATCTTAAGTCAAGTCTGATTTGTATGAATTCCTTTAAAATGATGACAGGACTAAAAACCTGAAATGATCTAGAAATAATTATCTGTTTCTGCTACTTTACCTGTGTGGTAACAATCCTTGAAAAGTTAACTTCCGGGTCCATCCGGACAGTTCTTGCAGATATACATCGTCGTATCAGCTCCCGGGTGTAACAGTTATACGTGTGATTCACTGCTAGCACAGCTGGTTCGAATAGCAAATGATCTGAGATTGCCGGTTCTTTCTATATATCAGAGTCTTCCTGATCCAGGCCATCAGTGTGACCCCTCGCGTTGTGAAGATACTCCCATAGGCTCTTAGCTATCTAGCACAGGTACAAACAGCGCTCGAGCATACCATAGTGAAGTGGCATCTACTCTACTAACAAGGAGATACTTGCTAATACCTACTACCTGCTTTAGTTCCCATATACATGTATCCAGAACAATGACCGCTGCATAGATGATAGCATATCCGTGCCCACCTGCAACCTGTAATTATGGAATGACAAGTGATGAACCAAGGTCCTGGTGCTGCAAGTCTGTTCTTACGAAAAGACTTCATACAGGTGGTCTCATGGCAAACATGAAGACTGGACTACACAGCAATAAACACTGCTGAGCATAATCAGTGAGTTTCACAATAGCAGAGTAATTTGTGTGGTTGTTCTGTTGTTCTGATGTCATGGGACAATCTGTGCTAGAAAAATTAGTACCTGTACGACAACAGCAACTAATAATATTTCATCTGCATCAGAGATACGCTGACAAAAAAGACCAAGGGTGTATTACAGTGTTAGCATAGAAATCCTAAGGTAGGGAACAGCTAGGCATCAGAAGAGGTGATCTAGTAAATACCACTGTATTTCAGTAGAGCGCTTTTTGTAAATGAATTCTGTGGTATGAGTCCTCTGGTTCTACTTTGTTTAAAAGAAAAAAAAATGTATGCGGCACACAAAATGGACAATAAATATAAGTGAGATGATGATATTGCTTATCTGACTAACAGGGAGACTGAGAATTGGTAAGTATCTTCACGGAAAGCAAGACCAGCTTACACCTCTAGAGAAAGGTGTAAATAGAAATCTAGTTGCTGGAAGGTGAAACCAGACAAATTAGACAAATTCCAATTGGAAGAAAATGACAGAAAAGATGACTAGCCACTGGCAGAAAATATTCAAGTAGATTTTCCATTCCTCCATATCTTCAAACAGTGTCAAGGTTCATTTTCTGGGTTGTCTGCCTTAACCAAACAAAAACTATTAAAGCAAATATAACTAGATAAAGTGTATCAGGCTGGGAGATTAAAGCAAACTAGCAAACAAAACAGCCTACATGTTCTAATAGTCCTTCCTGGAGTGGTCAGGAAAGATGAAATCTAATGGATCTCTAACTATTGATGAGATGACATGTGTCACCTCACAGGAGCTGGCATTGATGTGGAGTGAAAGACAGACATGGCGTGGTGCCAGGTTTTTAAATGACACAGTATAGAGTTGGCATATTTTTTTGTAAAGGGCAGTCACGCCTCCGGTCTAGCAGGGTTCCTTGAAGGTGCTAATTAACAAGTAGTTACATGACTGGCACTTGAAAATACATGAATCTCAGCAGTCTTGAGAATCCCAGACCAGTCTCGGATACCTGATTTTCCTTGGATGAGAGATCCACTGCCTTTAATTTAGTTTCAGTTTTTAGTGCTATGGGGTTTCCAGCTTGGGTTTTTTTTCCCCTGGTCTTAGATCATTTTGTTCTCCACTGTGTGCTTTAGGTTAAATATTAAAATTCAGCTGACAGTTTGGTCCCTGTAGCTGAATGCTCAGTCTCCCCTCAAGCCATTTCACACAGAACTTCTTGGTTAAATGAGGCCCTCTGAGCCCCTTGGCTGCCTTTCTGTAGGCTCAGTCGTATTGCATATGAAAAGATCTAATATCTTCCTTCTTTCACCTTCTCTTACCAGGGCCTTCCTGGCTTGCCTGGACCCCCAGGGCCCCCTGGACCTCCAGGACGTATAGTTTATATCAAAGGAGTAAGTACAGCTGGGGATCAGTTGCTGATCTCTCTCTGACAGCAGAAAAGTGCTTCTCTAGAAACACTTTGCAAAGGGAAACATCAAAGCTTGTTTCAGGCAACACAGTTTACAGTGGGTGACCTTGCTTGTGAGTTTAGGAAAAAAATCTCTTAACCGGAGCCATTATCATGTAAGAGTTTTGCCCCGCACCCCCCAGCCCAGAGTGGGACCTGCTGACAGAGCTGTGAGAGCTCCCAGGCGGCAAACCGGGCTCTCTGCTCGGGAGGTGCTCATTTCAAAAATCCAGGCTTTGTCCCATCATATCTATTAGATCTATTTGGTGTGTTATCTGCTGTATTATACCTACGTTCATTAAAATAATTTCCCTTCCTGTTTTCAAATAGACAGTTTTCCCAGTCGCTCCCAGACCTCATTGCAAAATGCCAGTAAGTCACACACAGAATCTGCTCTTAGCAAAATGCATGGCCATGACAGTACATAACCACAGCAGCTATATACGTAACCACCGTAGCTTTGCAGCTTTTCTTCCCCTGCCTTCTGCTTTGCACCAGAGATGTTTTTTACCTAGTCTTCAAGATAACAGGTTTTCAAGTGTTTAGATACCCCAAATTAGCCATCTATAAAATATATAACAGAACTAGAAACAGTAGAACCTTTTGCTTAAAGCGCTTTGATTACTTGGTTGTCCTAACACTTTTAATGCCTTTCAAAGCCTGTGTGTCCATAGTTTAAGAGTTGCTTTGGGGAACTGAATGTTTATGCATACATGTACACACATTTTTCAGATGTATATATAAATACTGTCTCCATGTTTTTATGTCTTTAGGTGTTCTCAGTCTCCCTGTCCAAAATAAGGCTTATTATGTATTTCATTGTGGCATAAACGATGCATCAGAAAAGAAAGATCATGTTTTTTATTTGACCCTCAAATGCAGTCTATTCACATATAAGCATTTATTAGCTCAAGAATGGCAGCAGGTGAAGCTCTGCCCCTGCTTTCCAAAGGGAATGACAAAGCCCCCATTACCTTCAAAGGACCTGCAATTTCACACATAGTATCCAAGGAAAGGAGATGGGGTTTATATTTTCAGAAGACCTGGATGCAATTCTTGTTTATGGAATCACGGAAATTACATCCTGCAATGAACTGTGAACGAAGTTCAGTCCTGGAAGTACTTTCCCTAGGGCAATATTGCACTGTTAAGCCGTGGGTTAGGTATTTGGAAAGGTTTGCATCTTTGAGAGCCACAGTCCTCCCCTGAATAGTGTGGTGTGCAGTATGGCTGTTCTACTTTTCTGTTAGACAATGTAGCTCAAAATAGTATTGTGCCCCCACCTCCAATTTCCATTCCAGTTCTTTTTCATTTCGTTTTAGAGAAGCAGCTCTCAACTTACCCTATACTAGATGCATTAATGCTCATCATCACCCTACCCTTGCTGCTGAAGAAAGAGGTATCCCAGCTTATGGATCTTTCTATTAATGATAAATAGTCATTACTCCATGGTAATTTGACATTGCTACGGTTTTGGCCTACCACCTCCAGGCACCATCTTTTTACCTCTTTGAATTCCTCCCTTAAACCTTCCCATTCCCACTGTATAACATTCTTGTATATTAATCACCTATGTCCATAATCACATATGGATTAGTCAGCCTCACCTCTGAAACCTGACTGGACGAGGCCCTGAGCAACTTGATGTAGTTGATCCTGCTTTGGGCTAGACAATCTCCAGAGAAGCCTTCCAGCCTCAAGTCTCCTGTGATTCTCTGTGGAATGATTCAAACAATACAAGCCTATTTTAGCTGAATTGCAGATAATAAAAAAAAAGTCACTTTTCAGGAAGGTTGCAATCAGTGAATAATAGCAGTAACTTCTATGTGTACAAGTAATAGAAACCTGTACTTATAAACACCTTTTCATGCATCTGAGTATGCTAGACATTTGTCAATAATCTCCTAAACCTATCCAAGTTTATAGATAAGAAGTCTGCTGTACATGCCTACATAAATGAATATCGATAAAGAACTACAGACTGAACCCCACAAGTTTTCCTCATGTGAACTGAACTTCTGAAGTTATTGGAGCTATCCATGTGAGTAAGACTTCCGAGAGCTAATACTACAGGATTAGCCAGATGCAGCACCTTCCATTTTGTTTCATACGCTTGCTTAGATTGCTAGATAAATAGTACTAGCTAGTACTAAGATCTGTCCATTTCCAAGCACTGTGCCATATTTTAACTCCTGCATTGTCCCTGTTTTGAAGACAGGCAGTAGAGGTGAGTAGCATGCCCGCTGTTAGAGGTGGCTGATATCGGAACAGGATAGGCTAGAATAGCTTCTGCCTCCCATTTATGGTCTCAGTGCGTCTGGAGCATAGGTCAGCATCAGACAGTAAACATAGCCATGGTCTGATGAAAAATTTACAAACACAGTCTGTTATCTTCCAGTTAAAAATCAAATCCTGCTTTCAAATGCAGTGATGTGAGTTCAGAATTGTTCTTGGAGAATGAGTTTTCTGATGCTTCACTGGCATGACTGAGACTAGGATTTGCTGATGCCTCCAAAACGCATGTTGTTACCCTCTTGCTGAGAGCATGTTGCATGTTAAAGAGAGCACAATCCTGAAAAAAACTTGATCAGCTAATACTCAGACCTTGTCAAACTGGAAATAATCCCTGCATCTTGTTATAATATTTACTGTGATAGCATGCAAATTTTCCAGGCTTTTCAGTCACACCGAGTAATGCACATCCATTGGTTAATGTGTATGGGTAATTTTTAATAGACTTCTTTGTCTGCAGGTGAGCACTCCTTACCCTGGAAATCAAGAAGCTCTTAACGTCCATGGTGAGTAATTCTTTTCTCTTACCTTCGTTTAAATAAGCTTTTCCTGTTTTTTCTTAGTTAAGCTCTTTTTGCTTTTTCTTGGCTATTGCATAACTGGGTTTATGGGGGGAAAAAAAAAAAGCCTAGGTCTGCACTTTGAAGACTAAGATTCATAAACTGATCAGGGCAACACAGTTTCTGCAAGATCTAATGTTAGAAGTCCTCTGTCAGAGCAGAGGTGTCACACATGGCTGCGCCAAATCATTACTCTCTGCTCTGGCAATGGTTCCTAAGATGCAAATTCTGAAGCTCACCTGATACTACATCCTACCAAGTAGCCAGGTGGTCTTATTCCCCCAGTGTTTGCCTGATGGTGTCAGAAACATTTCCCTTCTCTGAGTGACTGATACAAAAAAACCCCTGAGCTTCTAATCAGAGCTCCCATCCTTTTGCTTGAAAGAAAATTGTCGCAGGCAGGGTCAGCACACACTGGCTGCTGGAGTCCCAGAGAATACTGCTGAAGGAAAGAAACAAGCTATTAACAGTTCTTTCTCTAAGGGGGTTGGTGATTCTTGTGGCGAGACAGAAGAAATGTTTCTCATCCCCTCCTTCACTAGGGAGGTGAAGCCTCTTGAAAACAAAGTAATTTCTGGGGTTCGGGAGTAACTGGGACACAATCCTGCGGGCAGCCAAAGAAGGAAGTAAGACTAATGGGGAAGGACGACGAGAAACTCCACACATGAGGACCCTGGGGCAATTGTCACAAGTCTGGAGAAGTTTTGTTACTTTACACTCCTTTTAATGGAAGGGGCTTGCAGGACAATAAAGGGTCAAATTTGTGGGGTACAATGATGCCCTGGGCTTGCTTTCTGAATCCCTACTGCTGAACGACTGACTCACCTCTTACAAGTGAAAGCCTAAGTCTTGCGCTTGGCAAACTGTCCGCCTTTCTTCAGGGCCACGTGCAAAGAATTAAGTCCGTAGAGCCTAGGCTGTTTGGTGCTACTCCTAAATTCAAAGACTCCTGATTGTTTGTGTCCCCCTGCACGCAGGGACTCCAAAAAATTTCTCTGTCCGTATTTTTGTTTTTAACAAAGAATCCATGACGTAACAGAATAAATGCCCACAGAGAGCCCAAAGTTCTTGGTTCAAGGCATTTTCCTTAGTCCTAAGAGTTGACTCCAAGCTGATAAAGCACATTCTGCTCTTTTTTAGATTTTCAGCCTTTTTTACCTAAAAGCTTGAAAGTGAGGATTTTGACTATGGCAATTTTGTTTAAAACTTGTTGGTTTTATTCACTTAATCATTAGAGTTTCTTTCCTCTAAATGCATACTAATTCTCAACCCAAAGAGTAAATCCTAAAGTCACTCCAGCATGCATCCCTTCTTTCTTTGGTTTAAGGAGGAAAAGTCACCGTTTATGTACAGTCTTCATCCCATTTTAAGAATATTGTAATGGTCTGGCTGTTCCATTCTTGAGCTAGTACTTGACCAGATAAGCACAGAGTGGTCACTTACTGTACGCACCAGGCATTAAAATTAACGCAGGCCTGCATCTGTGGTTCAGTGCTTTTGTCCTTCCTAAAGACACGCTCCAAGGATGGATTCAGTTACATGCAGAGGGAAACAGGTAGCAATTCTGCACCGAAAAAAAAGGTGAATGCTGATTGAAACAGTGCTGCCTTGACCAAATTGTGTGGAAGTCCTTCGGTTCCAAGGGTAGCAGAAAGTTCTGTCACAGTTTTGCCCCTTTAGAGCTTCTTGGAGCTGGAAAAAAAGTTGAGATTAAAACAAAGTGCTGGAGCGTCCACAGGGAGCAGCCAGCAGTTTTCTTCTCATCCAGTAGTACACAGTGGAGAAGGAGGTCTTCTCAAGATCACAGAGGAAATAAAGTCAGTGGTCTTCCTGTTATTTAACTACTTATAATAAAACATTATTCCTGCCTATTTATTATACTTCCCAGAGTAATTTTGTGGGAAAAAAAAAAAGTAGTGCAGCCTCTAATATACAACCAGAACCTGCTTCCTAGTTCCCATGTTCCTGGGAATTAAATCACTCTTCCCATCACTCTGCAGAGGAGTCTGGAGTGTTTACAGTTTAATCCAATAAGTCAGAGCCTGCATGGCAAAAACAGTGCATGCAAAGCAAGTTGAATAATGCAGCAGTAGTATATGTTATATCAGCTCCAAATGCTGGGGCTTGGGGCTGTTTCTGGAGGAAGACATGGCTATCTGGGGACCAGTTCTCTAGCATGGTCCAGAAAAGAGGCAGTGGGCTGATACCAGCAACTGGAACAGCTCCTCTCCCTCATCAATGACTGAGACACTTGGAAAGACCAGGCCACCTTGATCCAAATGGAGAAAGAAAGGAAGAGAAGGAAAAGAAAGTGCAAGGGATCAAACTAAGGGGCAAGAGTGGACATAGTAAGTGGTGAAGGAAGATATCTTGAAGAAGAGAAAGTCAGAGCTTGCTTGTATAAGCTCTGTATTGGTCTCAATATTATAAGATGACCTAAAAAACTGATGAGTGGACTGGAAATCTGCTTGGAACATAACCCCGAAGGTGTCACAGCTGGACAGTTTGGGTTCAGCTGACAACTAGGAAAACTAACTGCACACCTGAGAGATTGTGTGATTGGCCTCAGGGCAACATAAAACGAGGCCCCACTGTTCTGTCAATAGGCATTTGAACACGGGCTCGCAGCTGGAGGCTGAGTCACCAGACAGATCATGGGGAGACCTGTGGGACTATGACCAGCTTTCACCTCTCATGGCTGAAAGACAAAAGAGAAGGGCAGAGAGAAACTGTCTGGAAAATTCTGTTGTAACATGGGGCTTTGAAAGGGAAGAAGTCTCATCTCATTCTTCTGTATTTGTAGCCATTCTGACACCAAGCTGAGTGGTGCGGCTGACACACCTGAGGGACGGGATGCCATCCAGAGGGACCTGGACAGGCTCGAGAAGCGGGCCTGTATGAACCTCATGAGGTTCAGTAAGGCCAAGTGCAAGGTCCTGCACCTGGGCCGGGGCAACCCCTGGCATCAATAC
>JAVKLA010000028.1:25718773-25757622 GCA_034782735.1 Sagittarius serpentarius | reverse complement strand
AGAGGTGGTAGAAGCCCCATCCCTGGGAACATTCAAGGCCAGGCTGGACGGGGCTCTGAGCAACCTGATCGAGTTGGGGGTGTCCCTGCTCACCACAGCGGGGTTGGACTAGATGGCCTGTGATGGTCCCTTCCAGCCCAAGCCATGCTATGGTTCTATGATTCTATGATTCCATTCTGCAGAACTAGAAGACGGAAAAATGTTGTAACTATTTTTCAAACTCAGGCTTTCTTACCAATAAGGTCTTCGTTTATTTCTTACCAATAAAATCTTATTTATAAGTGGCACCAGGTCATGGAGCATGGACTGGGTACCCAAGCAAGAGATTGTTTCTGTGCTTGCCCCAGTGAAATTCACAAATGTAATCAGATCAGGTTAGAAGAGAGCCGAGAAAACTAAGAAGAGTTCTTCGTGATCCACTGACTCCCAGCACAGATCACAACTGACCACAGAGGCTGAAGCTATCACGGGCAGGGAACCATTAAAAATTACTTCAAGAGATGTCTTGTATCTGCTTGTCACTGTACTTCAGCACCCTTCCTGCTCATAACTCAGAATAGACCACCTCACCTTAAACTTGAAAAGGCATTTTTACATGAAGGAAGTGGCTATAAGATGTTACTGTGGCAGAATGATGTTATTTTACATGAATTTTGCAAAGATACTAGCAATTAGGCAGAACAAAGAGAGAAATGAGACCTAAGAAGTCTAAATACTCAAGGGTCATTTTACTCAGCTGTTTTATAGGGTAAGGTTACCATGAAAGTTGAATAATATCTGGAAAAATAGAAGGTTTATCCAGATGTATTTGAGTGCAACTCTATTCTCAGGAACGGAAAGACTGACTTGTAAGAGAGAGATTGTCTTGCACATGCTGGGGTTGGTAAGAGGACAATGAGGCAGCCATTCAGTGTTCATGAGGAGGGTGAGACAAGCATGTAGGGACTGGAGCCACGTGCCCCACGTGTATGGAAAAGTCTGCTCTCACTTTCGGTGGTTTGATTGTCACTGCTATAGTCTCTGCTGTTTGCAAGTTCTCATGAATTTGTGATGCTTTTATGGCAGGTGCTAAAGCAAGCAGAGATTCCTGGGGGCTGCGCAGCTCAGCGGACTTAAAAGGAGAAAAGGGAGACAGAGGTGCTCCAGGACCACCAGGTACACTAAATCTGATATGTCATTGACATCCTGAAAAGGAAAACTTATTTAACTTAAAAATCAGTTCCACAAAGTGCTTTGATACTTACCCCTGCAGCCTTACCTGCCTAAAGACTTACACCTAGGTTCCTTGCTGAACTGACACACACAACAACAAAGCCCATAACGTTATCAAAAATGTCTTCTGAAAAGAAGTATCTGTACTGCACATTTGTGAGTATTATGAAAGTGTTAAGTGCAAGAATAGGTATTGAAATGTAACTGGCTGGTCAGAGATTTGTTGAAATCTTAGAAGGACATCATGCCCGCTTCCTGAGACATTGTTTTGTTGTCGGTCTTTGAGCCAGCTGGGCTAAAATCCAGCGCGTCCCATTTCAGGGTAACACACCTCTGCATTCTGAGTTCAAGGCAGCCATTTGTTGGTGACAGTCCCACTTCCAGCTGGAGGCAGAACTAGATGATTTCCATCTCAACCAACTTTTTAATATTCTATACTTTATTTGTGATAATCACTAAAAGTCTGCGTGAACTAAAAATACCAATTCACTGGTGGTAGGAGCATCATAACAGATGTTCCTCACCAAAGATTTACTTTTCTGTGTCAAAAAGTTGATACACGTTGCTAATTCTTACACATTCAAAAATAGTTACAGAAACAAGCATCTATTTGAAAAGATTGCTATTGCAAACTCTTCCTTTTCTATACATTTTTTGAAATCTCATGTACTTTGGTTGGTGCCAGAAATCATTTGAAATAAACGAAGCAGTATATCAAATTAATGTTGCTGTACCATATTTATAATCTTTGTCCTCTTATATGCTGATAATAAATACAAAACTACATCTATATGGGTATTTCTGTCTTTGTTCCAAAGACAAAGTTCTGTTGACTGAAGATGATAGTTTGGTTATTTTTAAGAGGACATCTGTTTGTTCTAATAAAATCTGTTTTCTTGTCTTGTCCTCATTAATTATTATTCTGATTAACATCCAGTGCCTTAAAATAAGTGGTTAGTGCTTTCTAGTCGCCAATAAACTTGTAAAAAGAAGCAGCAAGAAGCATTCCTAAACAGAAATAAAGAAAATTTTCTATTCTGTGCTCGTTTATCCACCATGAACATTTCTGTTCCCTCCCAGGTTCTGTATTAAATGCAAATGAATGTCCTACAAGTATTTTTGCCTATACCTGATGATTTCAGGTGCTTCAGAAGGAGAGGATTATGAGAGCATTATGCTTATCATCTTGTTGTAAAACTGCAGCTATTGAAGGATGGTGAAAATGACACAAGAATTCTGGTTAAACTGAAAACTGAATTCACCTTTCTCCTAAAATAACAGAGATTTATTCATTTGTTTGCCAACCAAATACAAATAGATTGACTAGCTTCAATATTTTGTGAAGTCAAAATCTGTTAACTAAGACCAATTCTGTTGCTGCTTTAAAAAATACTCCTGTTTGTTTCTTGTTCGTTGATGTAGTTGCTAAAGTATTCTTTTATACAAACCAATTCTCTAGGTCTCACAGATATCCACATAATCATTGACAGGGAAAATTCACAAGCCATAAGTTGCAGGGTAGTGGAACATCCTGATTAAAGTACAGGAATTGTTCAAAACCTTCTCTGAGGGACAGATGGCTGAAACTCCTTCCCCTACAGTATCTGTTGAGTTCTAGCAATCAGAAAATCGAACTGTGGTACTTGTCCATACAGTGGATTTATTTTTTCTTTTCACAAAATGTCTCCTCTCCAACCTTACAAACAGGCTCTATTAATTGGTAGCATGCAAAAATATGAAGCCAACACAAAAAGCAGGTAAATGGCAGTCAGCACTTTATTTAGCTACTCTGCGTAGAGGCAGGTGTAGTAAGTATCCGGAGCACAGGTACTGTGTCCCAACCACATGTGCAATGCTCCAGCACAACCCCAGTGTTTCTGGCTGGAGGAGCACAGTCTGGAGCCTTGTAAGAAAACACGTTTAGAAATGGAGGAGGAGACTTCACTGTATCGTAGTCTCAGACCCCACTGCCTAAGGCTGAAGATCGGCTAATTGAAAATGCAGTGTTTATTGCAGTGTGCTGGCCCTTGACCATCGTCAACCCCCTTCGTCCCTGCGGGTCATTCCCCAAAAGATCAACCTGGCATTCTGGACAACTTTTCACACTTGTCCAAATCCACCCTTTGGCCTGTTTGTTTGTCCTGAGACCTTCTGTTCGGTATGAAGAAGAAGTTTCACCCTTTTCTCTGACAATCCTGGAAGGAATGGAGCTGAAGGAAAACCAGTGAGGTGGAGCAAGATGGCTTCTTGGTGGGCAAGCATTAACTCTGGTAATAAGTCAGTTCTGTTGCTCCAAGGGCTAAGTTAATTTCTAGATCAGATCCCAGAGCTGAAAGCAGTGTAGCTTTCTAAAAGAAAGGTCACCAAAGTTCTGTGTCTTTATGACTGTTGGGAGGGCATGATTTTGCCATTGATTATGCACATGCAAAGTGCTGTTAGTCTGTTTCAGCAATATCTGAAAACGAACTGAAATGAAAATGCCTGGTTTACCAGCAGAAGCCACACAACAAAGTAATGTTTCCCTCTGGCTAGTGTTAAGCGTCCTGCCAAAAATTGCCTACCAGCCCTCCACTGAATGTCTGCAGAAGAGGACTGAACTAGGTTTGCCCGTTAAGAAGCCGTGTCAGGCAAACTTCTCTGGCTGTGTATACTAGTAAACTAAACAGACCCAGGACACAGAGGACAATTGTCTGCAGTTTAATTGTTCCCATGTTTCCTGGCCTGGATTCAGCCTAGAAGAAGTAACACTTTCCCAGAAAAGGGGATGGTCTGGGGGAATAGCTTCAGCCAGGGACTGGTGCAATAGGCTGTACGGATAAGTCTCTCGCGCTTCAGGAGCGAGGAGGACAGTTTAGCTGTATGGATGGAAGCTGTGCCACTTTCTCTCAGGGCTGAGGAACTGGTCTCATACAGTTTACCCACTAGTGTCGGTAGAGCCTACTGGTTCCCTACCACGGATTTTTGACTTCCGCTTTGAGTGCTGATCTCCCTTTTCCTCATGTACCTTGCCCAGGCCTAGTCTGCTTGCTGGTCATCCTAGAAAGACCTCGGATATTGCCCGGTGTAGAGATTAACAGTAAGCAACATCTGAGAAGTACACCTACCGTTCCATTCCACCTGTCTGTTCCCCATCCCCTCACATGGATCAAGCAAAGCACTGCAGCGAGCTATAATTGGCAGGGCTGGAATAAAATCAAATAGGTGCCATAGAGGGAATACATTTCTGTCCCAGAGTACAGATGTCGGCAATCGCTATTTGACTTAATTGTATCTGAGATCGCATACTGGGACCTGAGTCCTATGGCTGGCATAGGGTTGGACCCAAAGATCTCAACAATTAGTCAGAACACATTTAACGAAAATGCATCAAGCTGTATGGGCAGCTGTAAAACATCTTTTTTTCCAAGTGTATGCCAAACAGAGAAGATTTGAAGGCTTTTTAGACTTTTTGTGCTGGCTTGACAGCTTTGGCTGACCACCATTGGCAGACAACACAACACAGGTGGTTGATAACCATTGATACTGCTACTGGGTTTTGTTGCAGAAAAATATCAAGGAACAATTAATTATTCTATGATCAGCAGCATGGCAGTAACATGGTTTCTTTCTCTTGTCAGTTATGGTACTGCCCTTGCATGAAAGATAACACAACTAGTGACTGGCCACCCCACTGCTGGCAAAACTTAAGGAAAGCTTTTCTTTTACCTTGGTTTCCATCAAAGGCGTTAATTTGGATGCTTCTTTCACCCTCTGCCCAGCTGCCATTTTTTCAGAGAACTGAGAATTTTTCATCTTTGAGCCTTCTTTGCTTTCAGATTTGTCTGAAATTCACAATCAGATTCAGAAGTTATTAAGGCAGAAGAGTGACAGACAAGGTAGGGCATGTAAGCCTTGCTTTGTTAGGAAACCAAACTAAAAATATCTGTTAGATTTAAAGGTTAACGTTATTATTGTAAATAATGTTCCTTTAAGCTCCTAAACCAGTAATATCCAAAGCAGTGCTTTTAAAAAGAAAATTACAGATAATTATTGTACTTTATTGTATTTTCTTCATTTTTCAGGTCCACCTCTGCCTCCATCGTATTTCAGCCACTTTATTAATAGCATAAAGGTAATTATATCCCATTTGTGTTTGAGTTCTGTTAAGCTTTTTTTAAAGTACTTCACTATGAATGAAGCATAAAACAGTAGAGCATGGTGAAATATACAAAACAGGTAAGAGCATCAGCAATTACAAATGATACTAATTTCTTAAACTCCAGCTGCATAGACAAGTTTATTACAAGTATAGAGATAGGTCCATAGTATATAAAGATTACTTTTGAAAAAACTTTATTACTGAGGCTTTTTACCTTCCTGGTAGTATTGAAGTGAGTCATAATTCACTGTTACCTAACATAAGTTGGTATAAATTATCTGCCATAAATGAATGCTTTTTTTTCCATGCCAGCTCAGGTAAGAGCCACCCATTACCTAAAGGGCTTCTAGAAAAATTTAGCAACAATTAACACAAGGTGGGGGGGAAATCACTTCTGTGTAATACTATTTATCTTTTAAGCACACTGACTAAACTAAGTTAAAGTGATGGAAAGTACTGTTCCTGGAATCTGTTACAAGAAAGCATACCCATATCCTGATGTGTTTGGTCTCTCTCTGTTCCATTATTCTCCTGACTGCTTCAAGTCACAAAAATGAATACGAATGCAATATTATTTTAAATGTTTTTAAGTGAACAAGGCTGTTTATCAGTAGAAGATCTGGGAAAAAAATGAGTTACGTTATCATTTAATGATGCCACCACAAGCAGGGTGCTGTCAGTTTCCTTGAAGGACTCTTAGTGCCTTCTGGTTTTCAGATTTTGTTTCTGCTCGGCTGAGTGCACATAAGTTACTCCCGTGACGTGAAGCGCCTTATGCATGCGTGGTAGAGCTGATAGGGCTTCTTTGATCTTGTAAGAGTAGTGTGTGTAGCTTTACAGCTTTGGCTACAGAGAACTCATTTTTCATCCAGCCCTTCATCTCTGCAAAACAGCATGCCATACAGAAAGCTTTACAGTCCTGTTTACTGGGAAACAAAAAAGAAGAAAAGTCAGAGGAAGAGATATACATAGCCATCTCTACTGGCTTTCTGCAGCTACCTGCCATTCTTGCTTTGCCCTTTGCCTCTTCTCTTCGCAGGTTTATTTCTCAGAAAGGTTAAACAAAGTAGACCAAAAAAAGTTGAAGGAAAAAAAACAGCAGGCAAATGGAAGTAATGTGAGGAGGAACCTACAATTGCTGTGGCTCATTTTGCACAGAGAGATAATGGCCTAGTATTCAAACGCTGCTTCTTACCTATCACTCTGTTCCCCAAACTAACTGATAACAATGAGGGACAGGAGAAGACATGCAGTTCAAAGTGTCTGCAATTTTGTGTGGTGTCTCTTCTGTTATCCTGGTACACACACCCCCCTCCCTTCTCCCTCATCCTCTGCACAGTAATCTTCACTTTGCCACATACTTTTAAATATCTGTCCATTCCATGTCAATCTTGTTTTGCCTTTTCCTTGATGATGGAGAAAAGCAGAAAGCCAGGCTTTTATGCTTCCTCTGACTTTTTCTTTGCCTCCAGCTACAGCACAGAACAAGGTCTTGCCGGGTAAAATAGCAGGAAAGAGCAAAAGAGGCACTTTCTCTGCCTCCACTTAACCCCTCCTCCCCCAGCCCCTGCCCTGAGTGAGCCTTGTAGCCTCAACACAGAAAGCATTCCTTTTCATTCCATATCACTAAAGAAGTGATGTCAAAAAGATTTTAAGCAGATGCTGTTCTTCATTAAGCTCAGAGATTTCATGTAACTCTAAAAGATCAGTGCATAGAGTTCTGATCTCACTTCAGCTCACTGTTTTAAACTATGTTCTCTTTAAAGGGTGAAAAAGGAGACAATGGAGTCACTGGTGTGAAAGGGGAAAAAGGAGAACCAAATGGAGGGTTTTTTCTGACAGGACCTCCTGGACCTCCTGGAAGACCAGGATTAGTTGTAAGTGACGCAAGTTGTAGAATAGGAATATTTGTAGGTATCCATTGTTTTAATTTAGAAGGCACTAAAAGGAGACAAACATCAAGGTGATGCTAAGAACTATATAAAAACTCGTATGCTAACCATTAAGTGAATACGAGAGAGTTGCATTAGGCATAAACACAGACACTTCACTGTTGTGCACAGGATTAATTTGCTCTGAAAAACTGATATAATGTTATGATCAACTGTCTAATACAATACATCAGTATGTAGATTCATGCTATTAATAGCATTACAGATCAAGGCAGTATATATTTAACTTGTGACGCTACTACTTATATCCCCATAAAGGCCAAAATAGGCTATATAAAGTTAGACAGAGGTAGACTTGAAAATTATTGGCCATCTAAATAATTAATCTTATTTTCTATTCCAGTAATCCAAAAACATGAATGAAAAGTCCAGTGTGTACCCGGCTGGATCATTCCTATAAAATTCAGCCACTGTCTAATCTCTATCTAGTTGTTTTATCTTCTGGTAGTTGCCACCACAGCTGCTTTGGAATCAAATGCACTGATTCATTGGAAACTAGTTTATCCCTGAGACCTGGCGACAAATGCGTGCATTGCATTACTCTGTTGTCTTGTTCTGTGCCAAGGAGCAGGAATGGGTGGGTCACAACTGAACATGAATTATTTAGGTTAGCAAGCCCACCTTCAAAAATCCCCCTGGCTGAGAACCATCTCCCTGTTTAGAAACTGTTCCACTGGCAAGAAGGAGTTGGATGGCACAGCTGAGATCCATCAGAGACCGAGGTCTCCTAGGGCAGGGTCCGAAACCTGTTCCGTGTAGGCAGGCCAGTTTGAGCAGAGGGAGCGCAAGCCCTCCTCACTCAGGCTGAGGACACACTGCTAAACTGGAAACATAGAGAGCTGGAGGCTTTTTAATCTGGAAGACTGGCAGCTAGAGAGCTTAAGTGATATGAGCTGACATGTGGTCACAGGAGGGAGAAGACAACATTCATCATGAGATGTACACCCTGCATAGACACACTTCATGTTAAAGCTTTCCACCATGTACCTGCCAACAAACTCTTATAAGCACATCAAAGTGAGTAGTCTCAGCACAAGCACAGCTGAGATGCAAGACTCTGAGAGTACTGTCGAGAGTTTTGCAGGTATCAGCTACTCAGGAATAAGTGCGAGAACTTTTAGAAAGCTTTCTGAAACTTAAATTCTCGAATTGAGTTTAGTATATGGTCAAATTTTTCATTTTCCATTGATATCCATGCTTCCTTGAAGAAAATGACGTACCGACTCATGTCTAAACAGTGGTGTGGTGGCAGGCCTTCAGAAAACGTTGCCACCAGAGATGAAGGCCCTGCAGCAGTGAAACTGATACATTCAAAGAAATACTTTTTATCACTGATAGGGACCAAAAGGGGATTCAGTTGTTGGACCCAGAGGACCTCCGGGGTTACCTGGCCTGCCCGGCTTACCAGGTTATGGAAAAATGGGACCTCCTGGCCCACCTGGCCCACCAGGCCCTCCAGGACCCCCTGCAATATATGGCTCAGGTGAGAGGGTGTGATTTTGCTTTTCACTGTATATGCCAGTTCATAGGCATGTGCCCACCACCCACACACACTGCCACTTCCTTTACATACCTGTTCTTCCATCTGCCCACGCACTCTGCACGCCTGTATCAGGTTGCTCCCCTCTCTCCTCCTGCCCTCTACTAGTTTCCCCTGCGGGGGTGAGTTGGAACTGGGAGCACAAAAGGGACAATTTCTCTGCAAAGTTTTCACTGGCTAGTGCAATGGGACCGCTATTGCCTGAAGAACCTTAATGTGGCGGTGGCTGGGAAGAAGTCTACATAATGGAGACAAGCTGTGCAAAATCTGTCACATTGAGCAGTTGGCTAAAGATGTTAGTGTGGGCCAAGATGCTCTTCTTGTGGTGATTGGAGTTAAATCCAGTTGGCGGCTGGTCACATGTGCTGTTCCCCAGGGCTCAGTACTGGGGCCAGTTCTGTTTAATATCTTTATCAGTGATCTGACGAGGGGATTGAGGGCACCCTTGGTAAGTTTGCAGAGGACGCCAAGTTGGGTGGGAGTGTTGATCAGCTTCAGGGTAGGAAGGCTCTCCAGAGGTGTCGATGGGCCGAGGCCAATTGTATGAGGTTCAACAAGGCTCAGTGCTGGGTCCTGCATTTGGGTCGCAACAACCCCGTGCAACACTACAGGCTTGGGGAAGAGTGGCTGAAAAGTTGCCTGGCAGAAAAGAACCCGAGGGTGTTGGTCGACAGCCGGCTGAATGGCCAAGAAGGCCAACAGCATCCTGGCTTGTGTCAGAAATAGTGTGGCCAGCAGGACTGGGGCAGTGATCATCCCCCTGTACTTGGCACTGGTGAGGCCGCGCCTCGAATACTGTGTTCTGTTTTGGGCCTCTCGCTACAAGAAAGACACTGAGGTGCTGGAGCGTGTCCGGAGAAGGGCAGCAAAGCTGGTGAAGGGTCTGGAGCACAAGTCTTGTGGGGAGCGGCTGAGGGAACTGGGGGTGTTTAGCCTGGAGAAAAGGAGGCTGAGGGGAGACCTTATCACTCCCTACAGCTACCTGACAGGAGGTTGTAGCGAGGTGGGTGTTGGTCTCTTCTCCCAAGTAACAAGCGATAGGACAAGAGGAAATGGCCTCAAGTTGCGCCAGGGCAGGTTTAGATTGGGTATTAGGAAAAATTTCTTCACAGAAAGGGTTGTCAAGCATTGGAACCGGCTACCCAGGGAAGTTGGTTGAGTCACCATCCCTGGAGGTATTTAAAAGATTTGTAGATGTGGCACTTAGGGACATGGTTTAGTGGTGGACTTGGCAGTGTTAGGTTTACAGTTGTACTTGATGATCTTAAAGGTCTTTTCCAACCTAAATGATTCTGTGATTCTATGATTCTCTGTATAAAGGCAGTACCCACAGTAGAGTTTAGGTCTAGAATGAAACTGCTGGAGAACTGCTTCTAAAAAACTAGTTGTTATGCAAATGCTGAATAGAAACAAAACTTTGAGAGGGCTGGTTACTGTACCTTTAATGATTTTCAACTTACTGGATTAGGAAAGGAGTAAAATGTGCCACAAATAGTCACATCAGG
The DNA here is from genome assembly GCA_034782735.1 of Sagittarius serpentarius. Lineage (NCBI taxonomy): Eukaryota > Metazoa > Chordata > Aves > Accipitriformes > Sagittariidae > Sagittarius > Sagittarius serpentarius. The sequence goes on along the minus strand of JAVKLA010000028.1, from coordinate 25,747,275 downwards.
GGATGAGCTTTGCTAACAAGGTGGCACTGGAGCTTCAGGTGGATTATCTCAAACTTGCATCAAAGGGAATAAGTGGCTATAAACCAAGCGTCACAGTTCAAGACATTTGTGCTTTTGACTCCTCTTGGGTCACAGGTCTGCTAGTGACAAGCCTCCTACTGTTAATGTCCGGCCCTTAGACTAGGTTGTGGTGGATGGGGTCACGGGCTCCTCTGACATTACTCGACAGGTTTGCCTGAGTGAGTGACTCTGATTCTTCCCTCTGGGAACTGTGACCAGCGTTGGAATTCAGCCAGGTAAAACCAGAGCAAAGCATTCCTTAATCTCTTAATAACAGAAAGGGAATTGTTAACCAAATAGAGAGGCTATAATGCAGATCTGTCCTGCCTAAAATTTGGGCAGGTCTAGCTAATAGAGATCTCCATTTCTGAGAACTACTGATCAGTCTGTTTCCCCACAAGACTGTGTCTCCAGTACGCTGGTCTGGGGAGCAGACCTCTGTGTCTCCAATTTCTTCTCTCCAGGGATTTCTTGAACCTGGTCAGACTGGTTTATACAGCTGCCCAAGGACAAGGTGAGACTTCCAGTCTGTCATCCAGCAAATATTATTGAGTGTCTATCAGAAGTGTTCATCCTCCGAAGAATATTTGGGAAAGAAGAAATCCTTAATATGTTCAACGTTGGAACATAGGCCTGTACCTGAATTAGCCCCTGATCATCATAATATGGACAGATCCTCAGCATCCGTAAAGTCCATAAAGGCTTCCAGGCCTTTTCCTGTGTAATTTATATTAAGCGCTTCTGAATACTATCTAAAAGACCCAGTCAGACAAAACAAATTATTATTAGTACTCCATCCCTATACTTTCACTTATCCCCTCTGCCATTAGTCTTCATCATCCTTCTACGCATTTTCCTCTTTGCTTTGTAAGAAGCTTCTGTAGGCAGCATGCTGATGGATGTCCATTTTACTAAATGTTATGAACACAGATGTTTATTTATTTCCTATCTTCAAGGCACAGTTATCTCTCTTAAAGCTCTTACTTACTGTAATATGGGGCTCACATACTGTAATATGGGGAAAGAGGAATGGCTTATCTGCAGATAAATAGCTCTGAACACTTCTGAGACCTGAACCCCGTTCCCTTCCATTGACATGAAGGAACTGCTCTGGAGGATCCTTGTAAATGCTTCAGAGTGTAGATTCTTCAATTTATGAAAGGTGATTTCAAGGCTCCTCTGGGTTTCACAAAAACAAACATTTTTGAACACTAGAACTTGCTTTATTGATGCATAACTGCAGCCTCCTAGTTCAAGAGTTACAGATCAGTAAAATGCAAGCTCTGGAACGCAGCAGTGCTCTCGGGGTTAGCTTTTACTGACTCTTCAATGGTTCGAACTATATTTTAAAAATGTACCTTACAATCCTTTATTCAGACTATCAAACTACTTCAGAGTGGAAAGATACAATAAAAGAGAACATAGTCAATACTTTTTCTTCACTGAATCTATTTGCGGGGGTGGAAGGGAATCTATAGCTCCACTGTCACTGAAGATCACTGTGATACTGATTCCTTTGAAAATCGTGAAGGCAGAAGGTACGCTCCTTTAGCTTATCTTCTGCTACTCTCCTTCGGTCCGTTTCGTTCCTGTACCCAGTAGGCTGTGGATGAGTGGACTTTGGTTATTGTGGGGAGGGCTACCAGATGTGCTCACCAAAATTTCTCCTAAGGGTGGTTTCAGAAAATATTCCTCCATTCCTCCATTCCTGCTTCACATTCGAAGAGCAATTCTGCCCATATTTGGGATTGTAGCACTCTTTGCATAGCTAAGAGCAGCTGAACACCGTTTTAAAGTGCCCAGCAAGGTAGGAATTGGGGAGCGGTTAGGAGCTGAACCTTGCAGTTCTTTGTGCACGTTTCATACTCCAGATTCACCAGCATGCTAGGAGATGCTAGACTTCCCTGTGCTCAGGTAGTTTGACAACTATCCACCAACTATTAGACCTCTTTCTCCTATGTCATACTAGCTCTCCTCATGCCTTTTTATTCCTTATCAGACTTCTTCCTTTTATATTCCCTCCCAGCAGTATACTAGTGTACTCTCCTGGATGCCCCTGGACCTGTTTTGTTGCCCCCACTTTGCATCAATCTTTTCCTCTACAGAAGGAGTTTCTACTTATGGTTAATACAAGATCTGCCCAGATCTCAGCTACAGAGCCCTGCTGGAACACACTATGATGCTCAGCAGAGTCCGTGTGTAGAAGTTCTTTCTTCTCAAAAGCTTCAAAGTTCCATTATAGTGATAAGCATTTGCATGAGATGCTTGCTTTCAGTCTTCCATATCTTTTCGTCTTTCCTTCCTTAAAAGAAAGGAGTTTTTACTCCAGAAAACAGGGACTTGCGGCTCAAGGTGAAGAAATTCAGTTTGGGAGTGGAGACAGGTACTGAGTACTAGAAGCTGTGGACTGCAGTCTTAGAAGTTCAGGCTATACTACTGGAGAATTCTTTGTTGCTTTGAAACATAAGCTGAGCTTACACTTGTGAATTTTTTATCTAAGGAAAAGTTCATTTTTGTTTACTTTTAGAGCAAAAGATATAATGCCTCCCTCAAAGCCTATGTGGGCAGGAGGTGAAAGTTCGTCGTCTTCCATATGCACATCATTAGCATCTAGCAGAAGAGTATTCTGGTCAATTTAGGTGGATCTGGTTCTTCATTTGCAGAGTATCCACAACCAATTGCAATCTGTTGACCTTAACTTCCCAAATAACAGAGAAGACACTAAGTTTCACCATTGGTTTTTAAAAAAATCCTTAGAATGCATTTTCTGTAGTTGGCTTGAACACAGCTATTCAGAACTTGACAAGGTAAGGCCTACAGCTATTTAAAGCTCCCACTGCTCCTAGACAGCAGCACTAAGCCCTTTCTTTATGTCACTCACCTTCTCTCTCAAAAAAGATGACCTTCAACATGTATTGTATGCTTGTTTTATTTTAGCAGCCGCAATGCCTGGGCCACCAGGTCCTCCTGGAGAGCCAGGGTCACCTGCAACCAGGAATCTGGTAAGACAGCAAAATAAGGAGGTTTGCCATCAAAACCTTGCTTCAGATCTTTTGGTGGTCATTGGTAGCACGGGGAGAGGAGGGCAAGCTCCGTCCTGTGTTTTTATTTATTAGAACGTTTTCCGGTTTTCTGAACCTCACAATTTTCAGCAGGGAATCCATATAGCAGGGAAAAGTGGCGAGAGGAGAACTCTGTCCATTGCGTTGTTAGTAACAGCCTATTCAAACACATGCAAAGATTGCTGGCATGCTAAAGTAATGGAAGGGTACGCATTCCATGTTCAAAGCAATGTCTCTGAAAGAGCCTGGCAACTTAACATGGTGAGATACCGGAATAAATACTGAACACCCAGTTTCCAGGAACAAAAACCCACTTTACATTACTGGATTAAAACCCAGTGATATAGGTTATTTAGTTCTAAGAAGAAAACTGTAGATTTCCCTAGAAAATTTAAAAGTTCTTGTGCCAGAGATACATATAAATTTAATTGTTTCCTTTTCTTACTGCATGAATCAAGTCATAATTTTATCCCAGATATCCATGCAGTAAAAATGACAGCTAAGACTTCTGTCTTGTTGATTTCTAAATTAAATTTTTGTAGTTTCTGAAAAAAAAAATTATTCAAGCTAGCAGAGGGGGTTCATTACAATTTTCCCCTTTTCTACATTCTCACATTACGGTAGAAAAGCAAATTTTCTGGATATCTTTGGCAATCATTTGAGAACACACTAATAAACAAGCAAACTTTCTGATCATCTACCTCATATCAAATGAACTAACACGAATCTGAGCGTAAGTTTCTTAATGCCTTCCCACCACAGCGTCATACCTCTGCTAACTGCCTTTTCTCATAGAAATTCAGGACCTGACAATGATTACAGATCAGGGGAGAAACAGATGCTCAAAGACTGGTACCTCAAGGTAGACGACCGTAGTTACAGGCTGGGAGCTCCTGTCTTAGATCCAAGTCGACTTAGGTCAAAACCAACATTAAAAAACCAGTATGCAAATCTATAGTAGGGTCTGCATGATTCATAAGCATTAATATGCCTTCTGACACTGAAGAAATGAGAAAGAAATGACACTCAAGTGTCCAGAAATAGACTCTCAAGAAACTTGCCCCTGATTTTACACTAACTGCGATTATTGAACAGATTGTGGAATCAACCCATCTTAGACAGGACTATGTTCTTATCTTCAGGTGACAAAGACAGAGGTAATAGGTGCAATGTCCACATCTGACAGACGTCATTTTAAGCCTCCTCATGATCTATAAAAGGGAAATTGAAAAATATGTGCTGTGTAAACTAGCGGTGTCTGGAAATGTAACAAAAGGAATGGAAGAAAACACCCTTAAAGAGAAGAGATCACAACAACACTAAGAATAATCTAACAGAAACAAACATATCTAGAATTGTGTGTGATATTTATAAGCCTTATCAAATCTTTTCTGAACTCTGCCATTTTGATCTAGTAAGCTAAACTGTAGAGATGCAATGATATTCACTCTGTGCAAAGTTAACTGTTGGTGTAGTTCTACTACAATCCACAGAATGATGATGCTGGTATGCCAAAGTAGTGAGATATTTACGTTAGTGAAGCTTTTTGTATGAAATAACGTAAAAATGACTTTATGAGCAGTTCCTGCAGAAGAAGCCTTGACATTTATGTGTTCAAATGAGACTTCAATTTAACTTGCAAAATGTTTTGTGTGTCTGATGAAGCGTGTTTCATTTTCCTACTTGACAGGTTACGACATTCCAAAACATTGAGGGTATGTTGGAAAAAGTTCATTTGGTAGTAGAAGGTACGCTAATCTACCTGAGTGAAACCAGTGAGGTTTTTATCCGCGTTCGAAATGGATGGAGAAAATTGCAGGTACTATTGCACTACGTCCTAATCCTTTCCTACTCCCTTACTCAAAATGGAGTTGTTGCAGATCTTTTTTACAGGGGTGGAGAAGTATGGGTGCAAAGATTCCTTTTTTTAGTTCAGAAGCCCCTGGTGATACGGTTTTGTTTGTTTTTCCTTTTGGTTTTTTTCAGCTTGGTGAGCTAATTCCTATCCCTGCTGACAGCCTTCCTCCTCCAGCCATATCAAGCCATGTAAGTACAAAATACTGGACTGTGAAAAACTGAGTCTAAATGTGCAAAAACAGGTGATAACACTTGGCAAAAGTTGCAGGCAGATCCCTGCGCAACATGATGTTCCACTGAGACTTGTCGGTTCAAAATAAGCATCCTACCACTACAGAAGCTTGCAAATTAGTTTGCATGGGCCAGTCATCTGTTTCCATTATCTTCCAAGACTCCAAACAAAGCAGAACCAAGCAGGCTGCCTACAAAAAAAAAAAAAAAACCAACAACAGTATTCTGTTCCGTAACGCTGAAGTCAGTCATCCCAAGCCACGGTCCCTTTCAAGGAAACTCAGAAAAGTGTTTCTGAAAAGCAGGTTTTCTTTAAAAGATTATAGTCCTGTATTCAGGGAACATCATCATCACCTGCATGTAGCTTATCTCACAGGGCTGTTGTAAAGCCTCAATTGTTAGTTTGTACCTGACCCCATTCTGCAAGTTATTGTACCAACCTGCATGCGAACATGCTGCCTGTCCCAAAAAATCGCAGGAGGATGAAAACCAAGAAGTGGCGAAGGGGACAGAGAACAGTCTCGTTGATGACAGGTTAATTGATCTGACTGCTGAGGTAATGAAAGGGCAAGAGAGTGCTCGGAAGGAGCAGCAAGAAGGAAGATGGCCAGAAAGGAATAAAAAAAAGTTAGAGTAGGCCAGAGCAAAGTGCGCTGGGACACTGGGAAAATGGCTAGACTTCATGTTATAAGACATTGTCTGCAGCCTCCAGCTGACACCACACGAGTTTCCCAACCAGTAGAGTCAGGGGCTTGTTACTCGTAACTTACCGTAACTAGAGAAGAAAACTGCTGGTCTTGAAACAGCTCCAAAGATCATTGACCTTCTGGTCTCTACATGCCAGGCACTTAGGAGAGGGAATTACGGAGGCCTAGAGAAATACTCCCACCCACTACATTTTCTGTTCCATGTCCTCCTCACCCTTTCAGTTTCTAATTTTCCTGAACTGGTCTTCTGCTCCTGCCAAGAGCAGGCTGCTTCCCTGCAGGACTGCAGGTGCAATCCGGCGCGGACACCAGCTCCGGCACAGCTGTGGAATGGGTACACTCAGGTCTAGCAAAGTTACTCTGGCCAGGGCAGCTTTCAAACACGTATTTATGTGACACACCAAATGGATGATATGTAGATAAAGTATTCTGGCTACACAGTTTGGATTTGTTTTTCAGAGGCAGGATGGTCTCAGATTCTCCAGTGTTCAATGTTTGTTTACTTAGAAAATTATTGAGTGTCTGAAATTCTGATCTGAGTAACGTGTTTAACATATCTGTTTGCATGTGTTAAAATAACAGGGATTTCAGTCTCCTCCAGCACTGAGTCCAGTATCAAAGATGAACAATGGAAAACCAGCAGTAAGTATGGGATCTGTATTGCAGCTGCATAGCTGTGGTTTGAAACATGACAGTTTGCATCTTGAGGGAGGTTTGTGGTATTTCCTCTTCAAATTCACAGATTTTACGTTAGGATTTACAAGTACACTTCTTTAACTGGTTTAGACATCTCGGAGACAATTTAAAGTTTTTTTCCTCATCCTAGCCCCTTTCCTATCTCAAACTAAAAAGAAACCCAAACCTGATTCTGAGTTAGGAATACCTGTTCACTTAGTGATTGTACCTACAACACACAGTAGTTTTTAAGTTAACAATAGTGTCACAATTAAATCATTAAAATACTCATTAGAATATTTTCTATCTTCATGGCGCTGCTTGTTTTAGATAACCATTTTAGAATCTAAGCCTTTGTTTAAAATAGTTTAAAATATTTAGACAAGGCAAGGTAACTGAGTTATATCTAAAAAAAAAAACCACCCAAAACCCCCAAAAAACCCAAAACCCCAAAAATGCAGATTAGTTCTTGCATCCATACTGTTTGACTTAAGCATGCTACTTCTTGTATTTGGTAACAGTGAATTTTTAAATGGTGTATGGTCACTTCTTACTACTGCTTCCATGCTTGTAGGATTTGGGATTTTGTTTGTATGATAACTCCAAGACTTCTGCTGAAAAATACTAGCTGCTTCTAGAAGAATTTTATTTTTTAGGAGTATATAATCTTCACGGTTTCTTTAATGTTCTAAGATAAATAGGTTTTTCTGCTATGGGTCTCATAGCTTTAAGAAATGTAATGCTTTGGCTGCAAATAACTTTCATACCTGGTACGGAGGGTACTAGTTCTTGTGCTGGCAGGAGGAGGGGGGCTGTAGTTTGTTTCCAATATAGTATAATAAACTTTAAAAAACCTGGTGGCTTTTCTTTTTTTCTCCAGCTGCATCTGGTGGCTTTAAACTTGCCGTTTTCTGGTGACATGCGGGCAGATTTTCAGTGTTTTCAACAGGCCCAACTAGCAGGTTTGACATCTACCTATAGAGCCTTCCTCTCATCACATTTGCAAGATTTGGCCACAGTTGTCAGAAAAACAGACCGATACCATCTACCAATAGTCAATCTTAAGGTAAAAATGAGTGTTTAGTACTTCTTATATTAGGATAGGCTGTAGGTGCCCCAAAATCTTGGAAGATGGCAAAAGCAGAAAGTTTCAACCCAAACTGCATTTTAAGAAGCAGCAGCTTTGCTTCATACTTTGGAGTCAGGTTCAAGAACCAAAGAAGTAGTGATAAAGTAGAAAGTTAGAGACTGTCTCACATTTCCTTTGCATTTTCAAGGGTTGCTTTTTTCAACATCCTAAGGCTAGTGGTAGAAATAATGCTGTGAGAATAGCCTACTTCGAGCAGACGGCTGACAGTATGAAGTTCGGCTTTCTGGATATTTTTTATATCAGCAGGGATAGCGCATCCTTATTTCTCAAAGACAGCTATTATGTTCTACCTTGTAGTATGATCACAGAGCATAGTAGGCTAAAATGCCTATTTTTCTCATTTCTAAAGATAAAGGCAAATTCTGTGCTTAGGAGTGATGCTGGATTTACTGCAATGAAACAGAGGAGAGTCAAGCATGAGTCATTTTGCGGTCTCACATAAACAGACACACTCTAAAACTGAGGAAAATAAACCATGTCTCTGTAGCATTGGCCGGCTCCCAGAACAAACGGCCAAAGAAACCTACAGGAATAACACGTGATGCTTGGAACATGCTGAACGGATGCTGCTCTTAAGTGTATGCAAATACAGAGCCTTGGAGACAGAGTTGGAAAGACAATATTGTTTCAACTTCGACTGGAAAAACTCAAAAGCAGTTTGAGCGGTAGCCTGATGCAAAGCTTTTGCCGTGAACATTTGCAACACTTTTCACAAAACTGTGACCTCAACAGAAGTTCCAATACAAATTATCTCTGTATTTTCTCTATAGCTACAGTAGTTATAAGCAATTTTTCAGACAACCCCTTAGACAGGAGGAAAGGGACAGTGGAAATGGAGATGATCAAGCTGCATATTTGGAGTAACAATAGAACAGAGATGCAACTGTGAGGCAAAGGCGTGGATCAGAGAGCTGTTAGCATAGAGATGATAGGTGAGACAAGTTTGTTCAGGAGCGTCACGCAGAGACTGATGTGAAAGCTGGAGTCCTAAGTGTTCGTCAATGCCAATAAGGTTTTAGAGGTATAGATAAGTCTATAAAAGTCAGCTATGACGTGGATTTGAGGTTTGTTTTGTTTGTAAAATTGGCTTTGAAATTTTAACAGGGAGAAGTACTTTTCAATAACTGGGTATCTATATTTAATGGAAATGGTGGACAATTCAACATTCACGTTCCAATATACTCCTTTGATGGGAGGAACATCATGACTGATCCATCTTGGTGAGTTTACGTTGCAATGTGTAAGTAAGTTTTACATGACATTTATTTTTAACAGATAGTACAAGTAGCAATACCTTGGGCTACTAGAAATGTGATAAAAATTTCTTCCTTTCCTTATGCCATCTTTCTTTTCCATTTCTGATAGCCTATGAATGGCATATCAGGTTATGTTCTCCTTTTCTTCCTCTCCTTTCTGTCCTCACCTTTCCCTACCCACTGTTTGCTCCAAGCAGAAGGAAAGCAGAAACACAGGTCACCACACATACAGGTGTGCAGTAGAATAAAGCAAAAAAGAGGAACTCTTTCAGGAACTAACTCCTTAACATTACTTTTCAGGCCTCAAAAAGTAATATGGCATGGTTCGACTGCAAATGGGATCCGACTGGTTAGCAACTACTGTGAAGCCTGGCGCACAGCTGATATGGGAGCTGTGGGACAAGCATCACCGCTGAAGACGGGGAAACTTCTTGATCAGAAAGTACATAGCTGTAGTAATCAGTTTATTGTTCTCTGCATTGAAAACAGTTTTGTATCTGATCCCCAAGGAAAATAATTCACCTGTTGCACATAGGAATATTCCATTTTATGACGGAAAAAGCTGACACTGAAATTTTCATTTGTAATGATGTAAATATTGTATTTTTTTTAATTGCACATTTCAGGAAAAAACAGCCAAGGAAAACATACCTCAACACAAACCGCATTCCAGTTAGGTGGAACATCCAGTGCACGTGCGGCTGACTTAAAGTCCTTCCTTCCACTTGAACCCCACGCGGTTCAACGTTTGCCAACAATTAGCTCACAGCCCCTTGCCTTTCTGGCTGAGCTGAAGATCAGTTAAGGGCACAAGTCAAGTGTGGTCTATGAGGAAGGTCATAAGCAATATGGCTCAGCAAGGCTGCTGCTTCTTCACAGCTGAGGAGCTGCATGCTCTGTGCTCTTCTTTTCACTTGCATAGGTTTTGAATACCTGAGGCACTATTCATATATAAATATATATATACATGCTGTCCCTGAGCAAATAATGGGAGGCTGTTACATCTTACAGGACTGGAATTTTCAAAAAAGCTTTAAGAACAAAGGTGCTCACCTTCTGTGAGCTTCAGTGGGAGCTGAGTACCCAACTCCTGTAAGCTTATACGGATCGCACCCTGGTGCTTACACATAAATTTAGCAGTTTCCACATCTTACTTCAGCTTTTTTCTTTGCAGATTCTAGGCATAGGGCTTTATGCAGGAGGAGTGAATTTCACCTAGACAAAATCTGGTCCTTATTTTGGTGCTATTGTTACCAGGAAACCTGGAGCAATGTTAATAGAAAAACATCCTGTTTTACTGGTAGAACTGTGCAAAGTAAATGCAGACAAACGAACCATCTGACCTTTATTTATTTCACTGCGTATTAGAGGAAGCAATTTCCTGTTGTGGCAGACTGCTGAATGAACGATGTCTGTCATGGTTTGTTTTCAAATAGGTTCTAGACATTGTTATCCCACTAAGTTATATGTAAAGTGATTTTCCTTTTTGTGAATTTACCCTTCTGGCATTCACATGATTAAAGAATTGTTAATATAAAATAACAGCAGCAATGACAGGAATGATCAGTAAATGCTAATATTCTTTGCAAACAGTATTACCATAATAGCTGAAGTCTTTTGCCTATATATTTGTCTACTGCATACTTTAAACAACACACTTACTTACTTATATTTTATCAGGCAGTAACTATGGAGGTCAAACTCCACATTATCATTTTTTAAGATTTAATCTAGAGTCTGTGTTGGAAATACACGTTCATTTGCTGACAAATAGAGTATTATATTACTAGATAGCTACCTTCAAAAGACAAAAGCAAATCACACTTACTGTACTAAACTGATACAATTACATAATATAATATTGTGAAATCTGGCTTTATTTTTCTAATTTACTGTAAAAGCTTATTTCCCAGGGTCAGCTGAATCATACCTTCTTTTTTTCTTGGAAAAGTCATGACTCCATTATTACAACACGGTAATGAGGCAAAACCAGTTTATATTACTTTTAAAATGTATGCATAACAATTCACTGCACTCATTTATAGTCCATTTCCCTAAAAAGCTGAGCACTCTTGTGAAATGCCAAATTCCTTCAGTTCACACAGTTGGAAGAGTTGTATATGTACGGCAGGGTTTCACTCTGAGTCACAGAAGGTTCAAGGGGGAAAATAAAGTGCTTTTACGTGCTTCCAGCAGGACCCATCTAATCCTTTAATTGTTGGCAGACCCTCAGCTCGGCCAAGTCACGGCCAGCGAGGTTTATGCTTGCAGCCGGTCATCACCCAGTCATCACCGTCGGTTCTCGCTCCTCCACTCCTGAGCTAGAGCCAGCAGCCAGGGAGCTGGCTATTCCTTTGCCTAGAACTGCAGTGACAAGAGGTGGGGGGGAGATGGGATCACACAGAAGAGCTGTGCGAAGGGGGAGGAGAGAAGACTGAAAAAAAAAAACATCTGAGCAGGCTTTGGCTGTTACTTGTTGGTCTGGTATGTTGTTAGAGCCTACGCTCCAACAGTCCTGCCCGCTGTCTCTCCTTAATGCTTCAACAATAACTGGCCAGGGAGAGAAATGTTTCTACATGAGCCCCTACTTAAGCAAAGGACTTGAAATACTTTGCTATTTTAACCTGAACCTAGCTTCTCTTTTTTAACCTGTGAAGAGTAGCTGCTACTACTAGGTCTTAGAAGGCCTATTTTGCACCTCGGTGTAACTTCCACTGTTATCAGTTGATCTAAACTTTTTACTTACCAGATTCTCTTCCACTGTATCCATAATCAAAAAACCCCTGTTCTACTCCTTAGTAATGGCCATGCATGCACAACCTAATCTGGAGGTGCACAGAGTGGATGGCTCAGCTCTAGCAGTATTAGGCTTTGCCTGGGGGGAGAGAGAATGAGAAGTCAGAACACGTCCTCATCCTGCACGGGCAGGAGAGAGAAACGGAATGGGGCTTTTTTCATTTGTCCTTTCCTCCACCTCGTGATTGACTTCCTCCTTCACTTGTCCTTCCCCAACCGTTTGTCTTTTATTTAAAGCTTGCGTTGCTCCTCCGCAGAAATGCTGGACACCGTTCAGAGCTGCCGGCTGCTCTGGTGCAGCATGCTGCACATAAAAGTTCCACCTTTCACATGGATCTTCTGCACTCTGTTTTCCACCGCACCCAGATAAGCCCTGAAGGCCAACTTCCATTTGTGTATGCTTTGCTGGGAGCACTGGATACAGTGGTAGGATGGTAGGGAGCCCAGAGAGGTCCCTTTGGAACCAACAAGAAACCAGAACTCCTCCTTCCCTTACAAAGCAGCTAACCTCCCTGCATGCTCCTGCAAAGTACTCTGCTGCAGCTCTTTCAGGCTCGGTGCGAAGAACTACAGACAGCACAGGCTGTTAGAATTTCTACATGTGCAGTCAATTCAGCATCACACCCTGGTGTTGATCAGGGTAACATTATAACCTGCTTTCCTCAGCTGTCCCCGGTACTAGTGATGCTTGAGCAGAAAAGGGGGCGACAGCCCTGTCTGCCCTTGCAGGAGGTACCTACGATCACCTGCAAATGCATAATTCAAGCCAGGATGATGATGCCAATGCCTCTGCAGGAAAGGTATGTTTTGTACGCTGCACTTCGAGTACGTTCATACGCACAGTAGCAGGGGACTGCCTAATAGCTGTGTTTCTCCACCGGTCAGTACCAGTACCACCTCACGGTCGTTTTGTTTGGCCTTCTTTGGCTTCCGACATTCTCACCAAGATCCTAGCCACAGTAGTGGCTCGCTACTGGAAAAACATGATCTCCCCACTGAGTTTTAGGATGGGTTGGTGTTAACCTCCTAAAAACAGTTCACTGGTGTTTAGCTTTGCTATAGAGATACGTATTTTTTTAGAGTTACATTTGCTATAGTTACAGGTCACCTCTCCCGCATTTTTGGGGGCGTTGGACTAGGTCATCTTTAAGGTCCCTTCCAACCCAAGCTATTCTATGATTCTAGGATTTTAACTTCGCAGGTTCCAAGGTCTCAGATGAGGCTCGTTACCTCTCTGAGGCTACATCTAAACTAGAAAATTATCAGGGTCAGGGTACAGGCGTTAGCACAAATAGCATGATTGGTTGATTGCTGACCTATTTCTTGGCACAGTTCTGGTCAGTGCCATCTGCAACCCTTCCAGCCAGCGCCCTGGGGTATGTTTTGGGGGGACAGCAACTACTGCTGTGGATAGTTTGAAGGAGCCACCCTATTCTGGAACAGAAAGGGTTGATTGTACTTACAGGTGCTTAACCATTGTGCCCGGTCTCAGGGCTAACTGGAGTCCTCGCCCAACCAAAAGCCTGTAGAGGGACTGCAGGACGTGCACGTCTGATGCTCACGGGACGCACGCCAATATATCTTTATAGCTTTTTGCCAAGCTTATTATACAACCCTCCTGCAAACATCCCTTCATATAATCCGTATGTCCAGACTGCATTCATTCAGGGAACCCTCCTAAAGCCATCCTTGCCCTACACAAATGCTCTCATGCTGTATGTAGGTACATTGTGCCATCCCCTTATCCTCGCATCAGTTAACAGTGACGAGCACCTTGGTTGGGGCATGGAGTGGCTGTTCACACAGCTGGGAAGTTTCAAATCTGTGAGAAATAAAGGGCCCTGATACGGTCATCCTGTACAACGGATAACTTGTACCATGATGTCTTACATTAGCAAACGGGGCAACACAAGACATTTGCCCGTGTCCTTTCCTCCAGCACCCGGTGGATCAGGCATTATGTTTATGTGGGTACAGTCTACCCGTCAGGAGTACTGAACAGCTTCCAATTCTAAAGTTGTTAGCATCTTCTCAATGACTCTCTTCAGAGTCTAGAGGTCTGCTGAGATTTGCCTGAGACACCAAGAGTGGGTTCCCAGAATCATCCCACCACCAGCCATTTCATCCCATTGCATCCCATTTCAGCCAGCCTATCAGAAGCCTTCCTGATACTTTGAAATGTGAAACTGCATCCCTTGGTCCTACACCATGTTTAGGGTGGGACGAGCAGTGTGTTTGAACTTATGAGTTTGCTAAATTCTCATTGTGATGTTGACCAAAACCAAGCCCAAAAGTCATCTTAGATTTCCTTTTTTCAGCTGAGTCGGGGATTGTTCGTCAGCTTCATCAAAACTCAGCAGCAATTTCCAGCTTGTTGACCCCATTATTTTCAAGTCCACGTTCCCTTCCAAGAAGGTATATCCCAGTGGGTTCTGAACCTTCTCAAGTCCCTAGGCCTTGGGAAGTCCCTAGGGTACGTCTGTGAACAGGTTGCTTCACTACAGCACATTTCCATTAATGTGTCTTTCATTGCCATTAGTTCTGCCTACAGAGTAAGAACCTGGCTCGCTCTCAGCAGATTTTTCCCACACCACAACTTTGCAAAGTTTCTCTATCGTTATAGCAAAGCCATTCTTAAACCACAAACTGAACTCAGCCATTTGTTGTTCTTGATCTCAAACATCTAGGAGTCAGAAGTAGCCCGTGCCAGGAAGACATGGCAGTCTTGACATCAGACACTTACAAGGCAAGGTCTTTCAAACACATCCTGAGACTGTTTGCCTCTGTTGTGGGGCTATCCAAAGCCAAACCCACCGTACAGAAGCTAATTGGCTAACAGGTTGTAAGATTACACTACAATTTGCTGTGGCAGAGCTGATCTGAGTAATTAAAACATACACCACTGACAAAGCTTGAGCACTGGGGGTCTTATTTACAAGTGTTCTCATCCTTGAGGCTGCAGAATGCCTATCTTGAGCCCCATTTTCATCCAACTGAAGCTTACAGAAATTCAAAAGAGCAGACATAAGACTGATGTTTGTGCAAAGGGTTCAGATCCAGCCAAAGCTGATGCCATGCATTAATCCACATGCATTAGAAATGGATATACAGACTTACTCAAAAGTAAAAAAAATACTTATTAATAGCTGGATTTCATTGAGATTCATAGATTGAATGTGTATTCACTCTCTCTCTCCCCGCTTTCCTGTAGCTTGATATGTCTTAGAATGGTAGAATAATTTAGATTGGAAGTGATCTCAGAAGGTCATCTAATCCAACTCCCCGCTCAGAGCACAGCTAAGCTAACTTCAAAGTTAGATCTTCTCAAATTGCAGGCGGAGGAACCGAAGGTGCAGCAGTGCGCTCAGATGTCTATGCCTCCACTTTAAGAAGGCAAGAAGCATGTGCCATGATTCTCTTCTGTGAGGGCAGGAAAGTATCTAATTGATGGACAGAGGTAACTGTCACCAAAGTCAGAACAGATTTGTGGCCTGGGCCTCTCAAAATATATCTCCTGAAGAAAGGCCTCTGTTTTTTCAATGGAAAGGTTGGGGGAGAGAGGCAAGATGTTAGTTGCATCTAACTCAGTCATCTCCTAATGTCCACATTTTTTTCCTGGAAAAAAGTAGAGTCAGCCTTCCCAACCTAGCTATTGATGATGTACCACGGCACACTGCAAGCCTTAGGCACACACTAGCAAAGTCCTCTTCCCAATCAAGTGCCACATAATGACAGATACTAAGCTACTCTTTCTGTCAAAGTCACTGAATTACAGTATCTTTCTTACAAAAACCCAATTGCTCATCACCAGGAGAAAGGGTCAGGAATACTGATGAACAGCCTAGAGGAGGGATCAAAACAGTATCTTCTTTCACTGGTATGCTCAGTAGGACATAAGGTGGGAAGGGAGACGGGTAAGACGAGTCAAAAGGATTGGGGAGGAGGAATAATGAAGGACTGAAGTTGTGGTGAACTCTGTGAATGAGAAGTTAGAAGAAAATAGCAAATTCTCAGCTCTGTGTAGGATCTATAAAAGCAACTCTCAAGGTGGTAAACAAGCTAGTCTACAGATTGGAGCTATAAAAGGGACCGTGAACTCAGAGGAGACGTTTGTGAAAAGCAGCCTAGTTAAATCTAATAGATGGCATACACAGTGACGAAAAGGATTTATGCATCCATGTCAAAAATTCATGATCCTCTGATTTCCCCTCAGCCACTGGTAAATATCATAGGCAACTATGCTTCCGTTGACACTTTGGGCAATTAAAGAGCAAGAATCTCATTCTGTAGCCCATGAGTAAGAATCCACAGACATTGAAATAGCTCCAACAGGAAGGACTCGGAGTAGCACTCCAAATATCCTTAGTCTTGCAAGTGAGGTCTGTGAGCACAAATGCCTTGGGCATTAAACATTTACTTCCCACTAGCATGATGGGTTAAAAGGTAACAGCTTCCGGGTATACTTTTGCAGAAAAGCTCTGATTCTACATAGAAACTTAACTACGTGGAGACAGTGAGGAAGTTCAGGCAATCCTGGGTGCCCCGCTCACAAGACTTTCTGTTAATTTTTAAGCGAGTATCTCTCCATACATTGTGCAGAGAGCTTAAGCACCCAACGGTAAAAAACTACAGTGATAAGACTTGAGCTGCCTAAATCTAAAATAAGTTACCTCTAAACTACTGAAACGTATTTTAATCAAAGGCAGGTCAAGGTAAGAAGTAGAGCAGCAACTTTTTGCCATCCAAAATTATGGCCTGCTCGAAAATTAGTCCTAGTTCACATTCAAGAGAAGCCTAAACTTGTTTTAGCCCAAAGTAAACTACAGAGGATGAATGTGGTAACAAGCCACCTATTCCACAACTTCTGACAGAACTTCTCAGCGTCTTTCATTACTATCAGTAGTGCCCAGTAACAGCTGTGACTCGCCCATCCAAGCCAACTCAGAAGCACAGAGAGAAGTAAGCACAGGACACAGAACAGCAGAGAACAGGGCAGGAACCTGCTGAGATCCAGGTGCCTTTACAGGTTTTGGTAGCAATGCTCAAATACACACTGCATTTCCAACTCAAGCGCTTTATAGTGTTCCTTTTCACGCTTCCGCCCCATTTTGCTCACAGGAAAGCAACGTCCAGAGAAAAAGCTAGGATTATTCATCAAGGGTAAGGCTGTCTGGAAAACCCCAGCTGGGTATGTTACAGACACTGCAATGACTAAGGCATGGTGTGGCCGAAGAGAAAGGATGAGCTCATGTGTATGGCAACAGAACAGCGCCCAAAGGAACTGGATTCTGTCCCTGATTCACTCGTGGAAGAAAAGCTCCACAGAAGTTGATCCATTTTAGAGCAGGTTACAAACAGAGTGGAGTAGATCAACATGCAGTTCCATGAGAGTTACAATTGACCTAAGTCAGTTCAACCCGATACAAACATCTTTGCACTCCATGTCCTGCGTTCTCCCTTGTGCCCACCCTCGTTATCATGAAGCCCCACAGAGAGCACAATAACAGATCAGAAACAAACCCTGCCAAGTAAAAGATACTTGTTCCTTGCTGATGTAGCTCTTTGATTTGGCTCCTGGGCGACAAGATACAGGCAAGGGTTGGCAGAAGGGATGGCAGAATCACATAGCCACAGGTGCGGAGAACAGTAGGGTTTGCTTACCTTGTTGAGGTACCACCCGCTAATGTACAGGCCACGTACCGAGCTGTGAGAATGAAACAAATTCTTGAAAAGCTGATGACTAAGTGGGCTCTGCTCATTTTGTGCAGTGCATAAGGCAGGGATATCGTAAATATGATCACAAATTTTAAAAACATACTAAAATGTGTAAATCCAAATGGAAATGGGGCAGCGGTAACCCCAGTTCTGGCACTTTTGAGTGCTTTACTTCACAGTGCAGAACATTTTTTCTATCATATTTTTTTTCTGTATGTATAATTTATGACATTTTTTTGAGCACCTAAACATAACTCCTTTTATCTCACCTCCGTGATAATCCTACAAATGCTAAGAAGCATTTCTTCTCAGCAGGCTAACAGAACAAACTTAATTCTGGTGTGTTTGTAGGCCAATCCATTTTTGAGAGTTGATTCAATTAGAAACTAAAACTGTACTAAAAAAAAAAAAAAAAGCCACAGCCAGCTTTCAAAATGTAATACTTACACAGTTCTTTGACCTTTAGCAAAGTTCTAAGAAAAACTGTATCCTGGAAAAAGATAAAGCATTCAGCTTCTCAAGAAAATCTGTTCTTCTGAAAACTAAGACCATGATAGACTGGACTTCTAATGGCTTCAACTACAGCTACAAAAGGAGCAACCTTCTCTATAAAGCTAACCTGCAACAGGATGATACTCAGAGATACTCTGATCTTTTGCCCTAGTGAATATTGAACATTTATTGAGCTCTTCATTTTCTGTCCTGTAATACATTCATTAACTTTGACAAAATTCATCCCATGACTACTTCGTTAAACTGAAAAGATCTCCTTGCCAGTGAAGGCTTTTCGTTTCCCATCTTCTACTCTTCATTAGATCAAATACATATACTCTTACTAACATCACTTCCAATATTTTGTTGGCAGAATAATCCAGCGTGATGATGGACATTTTCCTGACATTCGTTTTAAATGCTCCTTTTTTCCTTAATTTTACCCTGTCTTTAAGTTAGGAAGTGATGCATTTCTCCTGATTTTTTTGCAAGTCACCTTTAAACACCACTGACAATAGGCATTTTGGTTAGGCAGGTGTGATGAAAGATTTTTCAGCACTACTATTGCAGAAGCTCTGGGGTGTGTGGGTTATCTAGACCCTTGATTTAACCAGATGCAAGACAGAGGTCAAGTCTGACTGGATGGTATCTCTTTCATCGCAGTTTTGACTAGGGACCCCTCTTGATTTCAGGAATAGGAAATACTTGTGATGGTGGCAGTGGCAAGAAATTCAAACACCCTCTCAGACTTTAACAGAAGTATTTACTTCTTAGTGTCAACGTCCTCTTGCGTTTCTTGTTTTGTGGCTTGTGATGGTCTCCACATAGTTTAACAGCAATTAACATTCCCTATCAGAAGCATAAAAATAAGTTAATAGATTTGATACACCCTAGCTTTTAGGTGCAGTTCTTCATGAATTGTCACAGGAAAGAATGACTACAGTACAGCAGTATTCACTGTTTCATAATCTGTAAAAACTAATCCTGTTTCAGAGATTGGAAATGAATTCTCAGCTTCCAAAGACCACTACTATTATCTGTTCTTGCCAGTAGGTTGTAGCGTGCCACAGAAGCGAGACGGTCCCCAGAAAGGACAGCTACTTTGTTCTGAGTACCAAAAAGGGATGGGGAGTTAGGGGTACAGATCTGCTAGGGGTGTTATCTCCAAGTACAGGTATCATCTTACCAAAAAGATATCGTCAAACTCAAGGGTATTCAGTGAAGAGCAGCAAATCAATAGATCTACATTATTGGCTGGAGATGCTAAAGGTTGGCAATCTGCAGCAGCAGTCACCACTGCAACAGTGAGACACATTTGCCCATTAATGTTCATGTGACAGAGGTATATTCTGCTTCAGGACGTACCATTTTTTAAACTCTTTGGTATGTTCTGCTCCCATCATGTGCCTTTCCTTTCAGTGTTAATAAGCTAAGACACCGGTCCTATACTGAGGTCCAATTCTGCAAATTTGGGTTCCTCACTAGTGTGCAGAGAAACTGTATGATATACTAGCACGGGATTTTTGTTGTTAGTTTTACACCTTCCTTCTTGCACAGTCACTTAAATTTGAACCTAACCTCTTCAGAAATGAACGGACATAATTGGGCTGAAAGAGGCTGGTGGTTTGTATGCTGCACCCCCCCCCAAAAAAAAAAAAAAAAAAAGTAGCACACAGTTAATTTTGCTGGAGGAATGCAGAGCTGTTCGTGAAGTTGGAGAACACTTGGTGTCCAGATTCTGGCATCTATTCTAGTAGCAAAAGGACCTGGTTACAGCAAGGACTGCCAAGTACATTGATTTGGCTTCACCAGTTGGACAGCCAGCACCCAGACGTCAGTGCTCAGGGTTCTGCTCACAGCCCAGCTCAACATGGCACAACGCAACTTCACTATTCTGTCAATCACCTAAGGGGATCTGCGAACTGCTCACAAATATCGGCAGGAACAAGCAGTGGAGGGTAAGGCTAGAATCCCACATCTCTTGGCTCCTAATTTAAAAGACACATGAAAAAGCCTTTTCCCCGTCAAATATATTAGAAATATTTTACCAGATGTAGGCAAGCAAATCACTGAGTGCCAGGAAACCTGTGTGACGGTTGCTAGGTCTGTGACTGTGCTGTGCTGTTACAGTGCTGAATTTTTAAAATGAAAACAAAAATGACTCATGACTTCAGGAGAAATTTGAAGCTTTATTAGTAGACAAAATTAGAGGTGTGATGTTATCTCTATGTACTAGGAAATTCTGAAAAGATTTTAGACAGTATTTCCACAAGATTAAATACTAGCACAAAAATTATTAATTGACAGGAAATAGATACCAGCAGTCATCTATGAGGACCTCTCATTAAAAAGGCTTTTTTCTCCCTGACTTGAGCTTATTTATTTAATCACGGGCTGTAAGACCCACCCACTTTCATGGACACTTGGGAAAAGCATTACCTGAGGAACTTGCCAATTGAGGTTGTCACAGGCAGGGAAAATAGATATGAAGGACATGATAGGAATAGTTTATTTTTTTTAGATTTTGAAAGTCAGAATCTTAAGTCTGGTTAAAAAAAAAAATCAACCTTATGAAAAAACTTAAACTGTGTATCAATAGAAGGTCATTCCTGATTGCA
This sequence comes from Sagittarius serpentarius, assembly GCA_034782735.1. Taxonomy (NCBI): domain Eukaryota; kingdom Metazoa; phylum Chordata; class Aves; order Accipitriformes; family Sagittariidae; genus Sagittarius; species Sagittarius serpentarius. The sequence continues at coordinate 25,726,656 of JAVKLA010000028.1, read as the reverse complement.
ACTTCTCATTTTTTCTCACTTCATGTTAGCAACTGGCACTCTTCCGAACCATCATAGTTAATATTTCATACTGTTTGGAAGCAGAATAGTTAAGCTTTTGAAAGCAGTACTGTTGCAAATGTAGTAATATTTGAGACAATGTTCCAGTCAGAACTGAAGCTACATCAGGAGGAAAGACAAAATGGTTCAATAATCTGTTAACCGTCAAAAATAAAAAACAATTCACACATTTTTTTTAGAAAGATAGGGCTCATATCAGGTAATAACGATACATCACCAGACATTCAGAAGAATGCACATTATAACGTAATCATTAGTGGTTTGCACCTGATACATACATAACAAGAGTATTTCCATATACAAAGACACAGGAACTAAATATTCAGTTATGTGTGTACATATATATATACACACACACATATATATATACTGATTTTGTATACAGTTATTAGGACCTCAGTAATCGGCAGTCAACAACCCCACTTAGAAAATGAAGACCCAACCTGGAAAAATGCCTGAAGACAGAACAGAAAGGAAGAGAAGGAACAGTCACTCTCTACCAACAAAACATTCCAGACTCAGTAACAAGAACATTTAGTCACTTGTGTGAGGATACTGCAGTAGTTACTGTATCAACCAAACAAAAAAAAAAATCCACTTCAAAAGTTTGTTTACTAAGGCCACGATTTAAACATACATCCTTCCAAGTGGTTTAAGGTGCGGCTGAAATAATTTTTCAATATACAAAACAGTTTTGTACATTTCTAGCCTTTCCTAAAAGAATTTGGTATTTGAGAGCCTCCACCATCTCTACAGTCTCTGGCTACTTTTTCATCCTTACTGTGTTGTTCAAGCCTTATGCTTTTGGATAGCTGTATTTTAGTACCAGCATTCTTGCTACATTCTTAAATTCTCAAGAGAGACAGTTTCTTCCGCTATCTAGTATCCAGTCTAGTAAGACTTCTTGGATAAAAGTCAACCTTTGGCATTACACTTAAGGGATATGGCTGATGGAAAATGATCTCTGTAGAGAAACAGAATGAAGTAAGTTCTTATTATTTGCAACCAGCAAATGTTGTTCAGAATTCCCATACTAACTCAGAAATGAAAACAGCATGAATTATTATTTTTGTATAGGTCCAGTGACAAAAGTCTTCCCTGTTAATCATATCACTTGGAAATGGAGAAATAACCAAGGACTTAAATGATCTCAAAATTATATATTCTTGGAGAAAAGTTAGAAACTTAACTACTCAAGAACTGGTAAAGAACAAAGTCCTACAACTGTTTTCCACCATCTCTCTTTTCACGGAATGATGTGTCCATCTAATTCAAATAGCTCTTCAGTGTACTTTTCTCTTTTTAAATTTTTATTCCTGAGTAGGTGCAAACTCTGTTTCCTGATTTAAAGGAAAAAAAACACCTTTTTAGAACACACTACAGAAAACCTCCATATAATTTTCTTGGACTGCTCGAAGTACAGCACCTTTAGAGTGAACTCTAGCTATTGTTTGCAAATGAACAAGTGAAAACTTACAGAAAACACTGCTAAGAGAGACTACAGAAACGGGATTTTGAAACAACCAGGCAGAACCTGAATTGTGATAGAAAGTTTGACGTTATCACTTCAGGTAACATACAGTCACAAGCACTGAAGAATGACAGTGGATGGGGAATACGTAGCAAGTCTAGGAAAGCTGCCGCGAAACAGGCAGTCCCTACAGTACGCTGTAGAAGAAACCCTCTCTTCTCTCATTCCCAGTTTGCAGGGTTAATAAATCAGTGTCAGGAATTAATCATTACTGAAGGTGCGTTATTTTCTTTTTTTTTTTATTGTGGGTTTACACTTAACCGAACAAAATGTTATTTTAATGACAGAGTGAAAGTTTTATTAAAAAACTGATTTCTTTTTTAAAGATGACTGGTATTTAATCCAAACTGGAATCTAGATCCCCAAATCTAATGCTTTGGGGTCTTAGCAGCTTATCACCACAACACCTGCTTCCTGCTCTAAGAAATTTCTTGCTGGTAGTGAGCCCTAATTCCACAGGAAAAGAAGTCAAGTTTGTCAAACCCACAGGATGCCTGCCTGCTAATGGGTACACAGAAGTCTACATCAGGCAAACCTCATGATCTGTGCACTGCCAGAGAGACATTAACTTTTGGTGAGTTACACATGCCGCTCCTTCCCCACTCAAGTCTAAACTGAGTCCAGTCTCAAAACTGGTTTCAGTGTAGGAGGAAACTGACCTTTCTTGAAAAGCAGAGTGGTATAAATTATTACTTGCACCATCAACTTGGTATGAGGAGTAGCGTTCAAGCAGGCAAAAGCTGTACTTCCACAGAAAAAAAAAAATCCTTTTCTAATTAGAGGCAAGCTACTTTAACGCATCTATCCTTCCCTGTAGTCACAGGTGAGATACTCATGCAACTGCAGGGTTGCTATAGCAATATAAGGCCTTCAAACAGATAATGACGTACAGTCTAAAGTCATTTCCAGACCTTGTTGATGTCAGCCTCTTTGCTTCTGGCAACCCCTCCCTAAGCTAACCAGTCATCTTAGTCACTTCTGTGTTTAGCAACATGTCTTGGACTATGTACTTCTTCCCTGCTTTCAGCATAAATTAGACCTCTCTTTAATGAGACTCACAATCGACACTGCTCTCCGAATACATTCATACCCGATTTCAAACGAAGTTGGATATCATGTGTGTAGGAAACAAGCTCGCCAGCTGATGGGCTCTACAAGCTGGAATGAAACACTAAGTTGGAGGAGTTTAACAGCAGCAGCACAAAACTGTCATCATTGAGATCTACTGAACTGCAGCGTAAGAACTTACAACATTAATGTATCCACAAACCTATCAGCTGTATAATAAGGACAGTTAGCTGGAGCGATCAAGCAGCTGCATACTGATGCAGTGTATTGCTCAGCTGCCCAATTCCTAACTCCGAGATATGGATCTGGTGTGTTTCATGGGCAGTGAATTAAAAGCAAAAAGGGTTTCCTAAGTGTCAAAGCCAGTGCTTTAACTGGCCTTGTGTTAATGGAGATGATTAACTGGGGTTTAAATAACTACTGTATTTAGTTTTGGAAGCACCGATGAGGAAAATCAGGCCATGTTTATAAAGGTTATAAAATGAGTAATTCTGAGTATTTTATAAAGCAGTGACTTCAAAAAAGTGTTTTCTTTTGCTTGTCTCTGATTTAGCAAGATCACAGATCTTTGCTACACTTTCTGATTTGCGTGCTTATAGAAACTGCACACTAATAAGCACTTTGATCCCTTCTGTCCTAGTTTGAGTAAAACTGCTTGGGAAAATTGAGGACTGAGGGGTGGGGGTGGGGGTGTTTATTGTTTTGGGTGTTTGGGGTTTCTTTAAATAGCTTATTCTGTTGTTTCAGTAAATGTTACACATGCAGTATTTTTCCTCTTGCCGAGTTCCTTGGTGAACGTAATTTGTAAATATCATGATGCACTGAACAGTTCTTAAAAAAGCAGATACAATTTAGCTAATTACCATGGAGAAAAAACTGTAAAAACTGCAAACAAAGTTTTGCAACCCCTTTATTTCCTCTTACTCTAGCACTAACTGTGCACATTTTCTTGCTGAGAGAAAGATTCATTAGAATTCTTTATTACCCTGATACAGTGTCTCTTAAACACCCTGACAGATTATTTCTTACACTGAAAGACTAATAATGCTTTTAGTGGTCACCACTAATAATATTTCCTACCACACTTCCATAAATTTTTACTTTAAAAACTGAAAAAAGTGTATTTATTAGTGCCCGTTTGCTTAAGTAAATCATCTTACAATGTAAGAACATTCATATTCTTGTTCTTAGTCAAAGACTAATCTATAGAACAATTTGTTTTGTATCATTTTCTATCTCACCACTTGTCCCTTTTCAAAACTGGTTATATTCTAATGCACTATGTAGTTTCTCAGTATGTGAGGTTTTTGCATTACAGAGTTCTGTTTGAACCTTTGATGCAGTCACAAATATTTTGCTTTCTGTCTTCCAGGAAGAAAGCATAAGAAACATTCAAAAATTGACAATAATTCTTATGAGAAATAAAACTAGCACTACGTAAAGACTAATTATTTCATCCTCTCTCCCTGTGGGTGCTGCTTATGTGTGTAAATGTCATATTCTAGTACAGAAGCAAGAAATTAACCTGTGTTTAAACTGCAGATATTCCCGGTATAATAACCTGCTTTACTCAAACTAAAAAGCAAGGATTTTTAAAATCTATCTTGCCCTAAGAAATTGATGAAATTTATTGCATCTTTCTATAATTGGAATGATGGAAATTCTTTAATTAATGACATAAATGAGGCTAGGCAAAATGTTTTTCTTGCCTATTCTTCTACATATATTTCCACTGACTACATTATTTCTATTCCCAGTAAGCACTGTGAAAACAAAGATGGATTAAAGTAGGTAAGAAGTGGTTTGAAGGATTCCCTCACATGAAATGCTGAGGAACAATATCTAATACATCCCGTTAAAATGTCATAAACATACTATGGTGAGGAGTTGCTTTCTATTGAACTTGGCAAATTTGTACAGTGAAATTGTTTTTTCATGTTATTTTGGCAGGAAAAGGCCAAGCAATTATTGTCATTTTGAAAAACCTGAAATCACACAAAAGTTATTTTCTTCCTAAATAAAATGTCATTTTACAGAAAGGTGTATCTTGGAAACTGTTTGCTGACTGTGTCATGGTCTGACTTAGCCTCATTTGCCTAACTAGCGTATTTAAGGATCAATGTAACTAGGTGCAGTCATAAATAAGATCTTCTCATTTTCTTTGGATTGGCATTCAGTTGTTTGCAGACACGGGGAGAAACCGGTGATTTAAATCTTCTCAGGCTATCATTTGTATTTTGTATTTTTTATCTAACTGATGATCTTGTATAGCAAAAAAGACTGATTGATTATCAAACAGAATATGAAACATGAACTACTGTGCAACTCAGCAAGTAATTCTAAGTACCTCTCACATAACCCTCCTAAAGATACAGAGTCCTACCCAGACCAGCAAATCCCCTGCGTGCACTAGAAGCAGTTATGAAGCTCATATGAAGGAACGGGAACACCAAAATATTGGAAGAGGAGAATTGACTGCAGAACTAACAGTGGGAAAAAGATGATGGAAAAACAGAGGGATGAATCTTAAAGTAACAAGGGAGAGCTAATGAGGTAAGGTGCAGGCACTGATCTTCATGGTCAGTGACCTTCCAACAAGAACAAGATCAGTTGTCTATCAGAGCCCTTTTAACATCAAGAGTCTGTATCACAATCAGGAGTTCTTAGACCCCACCTTAATCAAGACCAGAAGCTGCAGTCTGAAGAATCTGGAAACCTGGAATAGAAACATGGCAAGAAAAGGGGCGATGCTGGACATACAGAATCCACTTCAGTAGCTTGCAGTTGCTGCTTCTGCCTCAAGTTTACTTTGGCTTTTGAATCTAATGTGGTACACAAGATTACAGATAGGTACCCAGGGATCAGGAGGGGGGATGACATAATTGTAGGTATGTCTTCAGTAGCGGTCTTTACCTCCTGCATGTTATGAAAGAAGGGTGAGGCCTGGCAAAAATATTTATTTTGTGGTAGCATTGTTCACTACTTGAAAGTGACCTGAAACCATCTTAGTTGGTGAGCTGTTACCTGCAAGTTACTGACTTATTTTATTCTTTCTATGGTTGGCAGCCAAACATCGCTCAGGATGCTAATTCAGAATGCTCCCCCCCGGACTGAACTGGGAGCCCTGAAAGAAATCCTTCACCACACTCTGCTTCCTGCTTTGTCTTCCCTCAGAGATATTGTCTGTGCCCCATCCTTAAATCCAGAAGATCTGTGATGGGGAAATGAATAGTGGATATTTTTTCCCAAGCATATAATTTTCTTAACTTACAGTTTCAGTGTCCACATGAATTTAAAAGATGCCTTGCAATTTGAGTAATTTTAACAGTGCCTCAGAATATGACTAATTTTAACAGTGCTTCAGTATTTCTTTCTGATGCTAGTATATTACTTGAGGATTAGCCCTTTAAGTATTTCTACATATGGATAACTAAGAACACGTTTGCCTGGTGTTGTCAACTTCAGTAGTTCATTACAGCATGAATCTACATCAAATCCAGATGTTTGGTCCAACAGCTGTCATGAAGGTCATCTGTCATTAAAATATTATTTTGGAAGAGACAGTATAACTAGGGTCTGTTTATATACGATGCCGATCATTGCTCAGAGAGAAAGGGAAAGAGAATGAAACAATAAAAATTTACTTCACTTTGAACTGTTATATTATCAAGAGTCTTATCCAGGCTAACTCTACCGCAGGAGAAACAAGACTTTTTATAAAGGCTGTGTTGGCTGAACAACTGCAAGTAGAAAGGAGATCAGTGAGCCATGGAAGTGAATGTGGCACCGAGGAGCGTGGAGGTCGCTGGCCTGAACACTGTGAACTGGGAAGTCACCATCTGGCAGAGACAGTACGTGAAGCTTGCAAGAGCAACTGCAGGTAACGAGTGGAAAAGCATCTGTGACCTGCATGACTTGTCCTGTGATTGGAAGGTCACAGAGCAAGCAAAACGAGCAACACAAGGAGTATAAAAGCACATGCGGAACTTGAGGGACTCTGAACTGATTCAGGATCTAGACACAGCCAGGTAATGGAGCCAAGACTTGGTGGGGGAGTGCATTCCCAGAGCAAGCAGGTTACTACTGGGAGAGTGGTTACCGGATCCCAAGAGGGAAGAAGAGAGCCTTTCCTCCTTCCCTGCCGCCCATGCAAAAGCTAATCAAGCTGTGGGTAAAAGCAAGAATCTCAGTCACGGTAATTTTCTTCACAGGGTGGATCCTAGCTGCCACAGGTTGTATGCTTAAGTAGCACCTCAGACAGCTATTTGGACTGTGCAAGCTCGCTTGATTCCCAGTTAACTCCTCCAGTTACGCGCAGCAGACTGTGAACTAGGACGAGGGCTGCACACGGGGACTAGCACTGTTCCCTTCTCGCACCGAACTACGACTTGTGGGCTCTCCCCTGCCGCTCCTCCTGCTGCGGGAAGACAAATCCTTTGCTCACTGCGAAGCAGGCTGTAGGGCCAGCAGCCCGAGGGCTGAGCTGTCTCACACGTACGCCAGCTGGTAACGTTAGCAGGGCATAAGCTGTCAAGAGCGTTCGCGCGTGCCATCTCCAACGCGTCCGGCAACCCACGGGAGAAGCACCGCGGTCAGCAACGGAAGGGCTCTGCACGCTCCTCCTAGCCCGCCTCCCACCCGCCGGGTCTCCGAAGAGGGGTAATGCTTTTCCTCCTCTCCCGAGACAACCTGGGGGCCGCCGAACTCCTCCCGCCACCTCACAGCCAGCGAGCCTAGAAGGCGCGGAGCGCCGGCCAGGACGCTCCTTCGCGCTGCTGGCGACAGCCGCCTCAGCCGCACGCCTGGGTGCTCGCCCACCGCCCGGACGCCGGCTCGCCCGTTTCAGAGAGAAGCCGCGGTGCCTCCCGCCAGCCAAGTACCTCACGGAGCCGCGCCGCCGGCACCGCCGCGGCTCCCGTCGTCCACCGCCCCCCACTACCCCGGCCCCGCCACCGGGCTCCGCCAGCCAGCCGCCAATCACAGCCCAGCCCCGCCCCTCGGCCGCGCCGGTTACGCCCCCCAGACGCCTGTTGTTGTTGGGGCTCTCCGTTGCTGCCCGTGGGGGCGGGGGAGAGCGGCCAATCAGGTGGTGCCGCTGCGTCAGTTACATCCGCCGCAGGAGCGAGCCGGGGAGGTGCAGGCGGCGGGAGCGTCTCTCTGTTTCTCTCTCCGGGCGGGAGGGAGTGGGAGGGGCGGGCGGGGGGAGGGAGGGAGGGAAGAGGAT
>JAVKLA010000028.1:25701969-25712798 GCA_034782735.1 Sagittarius serpentarius | reverse complement strand
CCCCCCCCCCCCCCCCCCCCCCCCCCCCCGTCAGGGATGAAGCAAGTGAGATAAAGGCCTGCTTGTTAAGAAAGTGGACATACATATCAATGTGTGAGTATTTTAGGAAACTTTTAATGGGTTAAAAAATAATTCACAAGTGTAAATTACCTAAGGCAGACCGACAGGAAAATAACTGTTAAACGTTCTCGTAGTTAAACTCTGAATAATAAGACTTTCCTTACTTCTCTGATGGGAGGGTGGGAAATTGCACCTTCAAAAAGTGGCAATTGTCACAGAATCACTAGACAGTGATATATTTCAAAAGTCATATTTTCTTTAATGATATCAAAAGGTAACTGTCAATTTGAAGAGTTGCAATGTATTGGGGTATAACAGCCAGATTGGACAGGAATATTGGGTTGTAAACACTGCGACGATCATAACTAATTTACAGGCTCAGGATGTCACTTGGGAGCTATCGCTACACAAACCATAACCAAATCTAAGCTTAGAAAGATGACTCAAAATGCGCAGATCACTCACTGATAAGGTGAGGCACTCAACCCCGGAGAGTTTCCTTAGACGGCATCTCAGTCTGAGGGGAGAGTCTCTGACTGCAGACCCGCTGCTCTGAGGAAGACGGGCTCCAAGGGTTCTCCCGTCAGGCCCTGTTTATAGGCCGGATCACCGCTTGTGGTCACGTGTGGTCAGGGGTCTGGAAACTTCTCTCGATTGAGGTGTTTCACTGGCAGAGGGCCTTGCCTGTTGACCGAAGGGCCTTGCTTTTCCTGTCCCTCAGCCAAGGGGTGTATGTGATGGTCGTCACCGCATCCAGGTGGATTGGCACCCAAACCTTGTCTTCTGGTGGTAACTCTTTCCTTTCAGCAGTTGAGAAGTTTTGGTCTCTGTCAGGGCAGGTGTACCTGCCACAGTACTGTTAAGAAGCTTTAACTTCTCGTGTCCCAGTTCTCGTTTCATATACCTTCTAATTATTTGTTCAGTAATCTTCATAGTAAACAAATAATTGTGCAGTCCAATTCATGGGTTTTTTTCTCCCTTTTTCTGACTGGTCTGTGGGCTGGTGACTCTGAAACGTGGATTATCTTTCTGTAGCAGGTCTTAAGAACTTTATCATATCTTTTCTGTAACAGTCGAGGATGATTGGCAATAATTTGGTTTGAGTCAAAATCTTGGGGGAAGGAGGTGTTTTCAGAGAAAGGTGTACAACTTGGAATCAAGACTTTGAGGTGGAGTATGTATTTGAGATCAGATTGCCATTTATTTAAATGCATGATAGCCAATGATAGAGAGGGGTGTAAAATCTGATGCAGTTCCGGTGGTTATTTTAAACTCTTGAATTGAAATGAAACACCAAACTTCAGATTTTGGGGCATCTTTTGCTTTGCCACCTACTAATCCTCAACACCTTCGGTGTGAGATTTTGTATGTACCCTTGAAAGAGGCTTGTTTATGGCTCAGTGCACTTTTGTGTTTTGGGCATGAATGTTTAAGATTTTAAATTTGTCTAAATTTCTGTTTTTAATCTCTCTGCATGCATGTACACAAGTTCTATGCTAGCTTTTGCTCTCCATAGATGAAGGAGTGGAGTCAGAGTGTATTGATATTTTTATTGTTGCTACTGCACTGTTTTATGTCTGGCTTTGGTCCTGTAAATGCAGGAAGGAATGGAGAAAGAAATTTGAAATAGTAGTCTTCCTTCTCCAAGAACAACTGCAATTTAAAGAATGAAACCTGATCATCTTAGACATGGTTAATCTGTCATTCCTGCTTCCCTCCCCGTGCCCCCTCCTTCACTAGTGCAATTGCTAGCTTTAGTAAACCGGGAACTTGAGTAATGCAAGGCAACATTTTCCTGTGGCTTCGTAAATAACAAGTGAAAAACGTATTCTGCTTCTGTGAAAGGGTGTGTTCTCGGGTCATTCAGGGTTTGTTTTTTAATGGGGATTAAACCTTTATATGCCCTTTCCTCAGCGCAAAATGGAAGCCACCAAGTAATGTGTGAAGTATTAATCTTGGGTAGCCAAGCATCCTATTTGTCACTTACTAAAGCTACACCTGTGGTTATTGTGAAAAAATGGCATTGTTTGTATTTGGTTTGAAAACAGCAGAAATGCTTGCTATAGAGGATACAGTGTTATTAAAATGTCTAGATCTTCAGTATGAGGAACCATAAAGGAACTTCTTTACCTAGAGGAACATCTAGGATTGCAGCCTTTCTCTTTTAATGCATAATCGTATAGGGAGAGATGACTTCGGCTTTAAATTCGACTTTTTTTCATCTGGTCATCTCCTAATTTTTTTTTTTTTGTCCTGCTAAAAAGTCTTGTAGGGTTGTTCTTCAGTGTTACAGTTCTGGGTTTATGTAACCAAAAAGATTGTAGGCTGCCTAGTGTTTTGAACTTCTTTAGTCATTCAAGTTGTGTCTCAACTCGGAACATGTACCAATACTAACATTAATGTGTTTTCTTAATACAGCATTACAGTGCTACTGCCATCTATGTACAAAAGACAACTTTACGTGTGTGACAGATGGGCTATGTTTTACCTCAGTAACACGAACTGCAGACAAAGTCATACACAATAGTATGTGTATAGCAGAAATTGATCTGATTCCCCGAGACAGGCCATTTGTTTGTGCCCCCTCCTCCAGAGATGGAGTCATTACTTTGCCTCATTGCTGTGACAGAGACCACTGCAATAAAATAGAACTTCCAATTCCAACACCAGGTAAGGGGTTTTGGCATACTTGATTTATTTTTTTTTTTTAATAGAAAATTCTGTAAGAGTGGAAGTTTCAGTTTTGAAGTTGTAGGTGAATTTGAAGGCCTAAAGTACACCTTAGATTCTGCAAATAAAATTTCAAGAGGTTTGGAACAAGAAGCTTTATCTTCTGGATAAGGATGTTAGGGCCAGTTTTGAAGACTTATATGCAAGTTAAATGGAAACACTGAGTAAGCACGTAGTTGCTTTTGTCCTTTGTAATACTTATTTTGATTCTTGAAAAAGTTACTGTGCGAAAGTTTTAACAAATACATTGAAATAATTTGAAGATCACTGCAAAACCCAATACTGCGAAACACAATAAACTTAGCTGCATAAAAAGAAAGAAATAGTTTTACTATTTTCTTTTATTTTTACTGTCAGGCCCTACTCCAGGAAAACCAGCTTCTAATCTAGGACCTGTGGAACTGGCTGCTGTCATTGCTGGACCTGTCTGCTTTGTCTGCATTTCACTAATGTTGATTCTATATCTTTGTCATAATCGTACTGTAATTCATCATCGTGTGCCAAGTGAAGAAGATCCCTCACTGGATCGTCCCTTTATATCGGAAGGAACTACTTTAAAGGATTTAATTTATGATATGACAACTTCAGGCTCTGGGTCAGGTAATGTCACACTCTAGTAGCATTTACTCTGTGTTTAAGAGCATTGTAAGGCATCACATTTTTTTAATATTGTCAAATCTACTTAAACATATAATTAACTGGAGAAATTACTAGGAAAGCTACTTCCATGTAGATTTATTCTGTATCAGTGCAGCTTCTATATATGGAAATGTGGAATAAAAGAAACATACTGAGTTTCTGCTACTGTTCCTCATGATTCTGAGAGTACAGTCTGGTATGCAGAGAATATCACAGTCACTATTGTAAATATTTTGTTTCCTCTATTAGTAAGGTTCAGTCACTTACTTTTTTGTTCTCCACAGCATATCTAAATTACCATCTTCCGTGGTTTTGAGATAATTTGTGAAGTTTTTTTTCTTTAGCTTTAAACTGAAACTTCATTTATATCTAGCTATTGGCACATAAAGAATATTCTGAAGTGTGAGTTAATATTTTAGCCAGTTCTCTCCTTACGGAAGATGTTTTTTCAGTCACAAATAGCCATTTCTGTGTGTATAGAATGAATGCAGTACGCAGACCACATCTGAAGAATTTCTATCCCTACGTTTCATGAATTTTTGTTTTAATACTAACTTTAACAGGTGTTGCTTTGGGAAGATGAGGCAGTAATCTGTTCACTGCATATAGTCTCTGCTATCATAATCCTGACATAATTGCTTAGCGGATGGTTGCTTATAGTGGTCTGTGTCACAGAAATATGGTTTAATAGGCGTTGAGGGGGATGATGTGTCAGATAAATCATTGTACAAATTAATTAGTCTCTGGTCCATGTTAAGGAGCGAGACATCAGATTGTGTACTGCAACCTCTTACCAGCCTTCTACTAATATAAAAAGTTTAAATAATTTAATACTGAAAGTTATTCTTCCTACTTGAAAATGTACGTGCTGAAACACCCATGCCCTTTCAGAGTACTTTCTGCAATGAAATAGTGGTGTTTGATTCTCAACTGCTGAATTCTTTAATTTCCCAGAACTGGAAAAAACAACAACAAAACCCAAGCATCTAGGTTGTGTTTCTTTCCCAAGGGCAGTAACTGGTAAAACTCTTTTGAGTCCATTGCTCTATCAAGTAAATTCAATGAAACTTGCCAAACGTGTTTAGAATATAGGTCAAAATAAGTCACCTTTAGTCATATCTTCACTGAAGAAGGTGAGGTTGCACCGAGTGTGCAGGCAGTTATGTTTCCGTTGAGAAAAGGTTTTTGTGTGTCTATTTAGATTTGATCACAATAGGGTAAGTTGCTCTCTGGCTAGAACTAGAGCTTTAGTTTTTTGTTTTTATCTCAGTTTTCTCATTCACTAACAGCAATAACCAAATCAAATAGTGAAAGTGATTAATAGAACTTCCAGTATGTTGGGCTAGAACTTGATACATGCACTTACTCCTCCAGTTACGTTCTTTCTTGAAGGGGTGCGCAAAAGAGAGGGACTTAGTAAGAGAATATGCAGGAGTCGGAGATTTACATTTCTTTGAATGCAGGAAGCTATGATAGGTAATTGTTACACTGTCAGGAGCATAAAACATTTTACTTGCTGTCTGCAGGTACAGACTTCTGCAGAAGGGTGAAAAGAAATTCTAATTTTAAAAAAAAAAAGTTAAACCTTAAAAGAGCACGTGTATGTTCTGTATGCATGAGTAGTAATCTGCTATGTACTAGCTGCTATCATTTCAGTAAACCCAGGAAAGAAAACCTTTCAAGTCTTCCCTTGAAACTGTGTTTAGTCATACTTCTGCCACTTAGTATGTGGTTGTTTTCCCACGCTTCTTTAGATCAGAAGTCAGACCTATGGTAATGTTACTTCAGACTTAGTTGTCAGTTGGTCTTCCCATTTGTTATCGGGAATATTCCTTCATTTTCCTCTGGTCTTCTTCCCTGTGGTGCTTCTAAGCCTCTCTTTGTGTTTGAAAACTCTGAAGTACTGCTTCAAAATAAGGTCTTGAAAAGTGGGGAACCCCAGTTCAGGAAACCTAAGATTCTACCTCCAGAGCAAATGGTTAGAAACTACTGACTCTTCCCTTGCCTATTTGCAAATTACACTTTAAGTAAAAGCAGCATGCTGTGGGATTACTTAGTTTTCAGAGCTTCAGGACACTCAAGCTGGTCTAGTCTCCCAAGCACCTGACCTGCTATAGTATTTGAGCATTGGCTACTGATGGTGTCATGGTTTAACCTCAGCCAGCAACTAAGCACCACACAGCCACTCACTCACACCTCCCCTGCACACCCGCAGTGGGATGGGGGAGAGAATCGGGGTGGGGGGGAGGGGGGAAGAGGTAAAACTTACGGGTTGAGATAAGAACAGTTTAATAGAACAGAAAAGGAAGAAACTAACAATGACAATAATAACAATAATAAAATGACAATAATAAGAATAAAAGGATTGGAATATACAAAACAAGTGATGCACAGTGCAGTTGCTTACCACTCGCTGACCGATGCCCAAGCAGCGCTCCTTCCCTGAGGCCAACTCCACCAGTTTATATACCGGGCATGTCATCCCATGGTATGGAATGCCCCTTTGGCCAGTTGGGGTCCTGGCTGTGTCCCCTCCCACCTTTCCTGTGCCTCTTCAGCCTTCTTGCTGGCTGGGCCTGAGAAGCTGAAAAGTCTAAACTTAGTTTAAACTTAGTCTAAACACGACTGAGCAACAACTGAAACCATCAGGGTGTTACCAACATTCTTCTCATACTAACCCAGAACACAGCCCTGTACCAGCTACTAGGAAGACAACTCCATCCCAGCCGAAACCAGGACAAACAGCTTCATCAGAGGAAGAAAACCAACAAATATGATTGAATTTTACTTGCCCCTGAGGAAAAGTCTTCACTAATTTGTTTTTATGCTTGCAAAACAAAGTCATGTTCCCTGTAAAAGAAGACTGGATGTTTCCTTAAGACTGATCGTTTAACTTCAGCTGCAGTGAGTTCTATGTTGTTCAGTTGTTTGTAAGACAAGTATTAGCCTTATTTAGTGTTTCGTGCTTCCCTTTTATTGTGACAGTGGGTTAGGAGGTGCTTCAAGTACTTACTTTCTGTACTGTTGCCAGAGTATACATTTGCAATGACTTGTATCACTTTATCTCAAAATTAGTCAATCAATGACTATATAAATTTACAGTGGCCTAGCAACTGAACTGATCATTTTCTTGTGTCCTGAAATATGCCTGCAGCAATTGAATCTCATTGAAATGTGTATTCTAATCCAGACTTTGTACAGCACATTAAAATTGAGGAGACTGTACGTTTATGGAATAAACTGGGGGTGGGGAACCAGGGTCAGTGAAGGGAGAAAACTCAGAGCTGCCAGTTAAAATAGTGCTTAACCCTGGCAAAAACTGAACTGTGTGCAAGGAAAGCTGTTGGGGTGAGAGGCTGCAAGAAACACAATGGAAATGTATAGAACAGACAAAATAATCCAGACCTAAGAGGCACAGCTCTGGTGACCTGAAGTACATGTTCTGCTCTTAAATTCATGCTGAGGGACCAAAAAAGCTCATAGTCAAATAAAAAGGATTCTACCAGGTTTTTTATTACCGTATTCTCTGAAGAGAAGGATGTAAAACAGAGAAGTCATCAGATCTCTGAAAACAAGCTTCTTAGTCAGGTCAGAAGGGAAGTAGGAGTCATTTTCTGCAGTGATGAATAGTAAGCTGTTATTAATTATTCAGTCTTGACTTCTGTTCGTATTGCCCTGTTGTTCCATGACGAGCAAGACCTGAAACAACTAGAGGCTTGATGAAAGGAATAGATGAAACATCTAAAATAGATCCTTCTGCTCAAGCCGCAGCTTTTAAGTGAAGGATTTAAAGTCTCTTGGAGCTGAGACTGATTTTCAGACCATGAGACAAATCTCTAAATACCAACTACATATTGTGTAGACAGATTGGGATGCCTAGCTGTTACTCTCCACCTCACAGATGACAAAGTAACTGAGTTGCAAGGAAATGGGAAGAGTTGCTTAAAACAGCAGGGAGAAGCTTTGGTTATTATTGGTAGGTGACTTTAAGCAGTAACTTAAAAGTGTTTAGAAATCCAAAGGGTCACAAAAATCCATGTAAAGTTGAGTCAGTTGAAGTAAAGTTGAGTCAGTTGAAGTGAATGTAAAACTCCTTAAAAACTTACCTGTGGTTCATAGAAGCTTGAACGGAATGAGATTTTTCACAGTTCACGGGGTTGGGGGTTTTTATTAGTCTTCAGAGGAAGTCTTCTGGGCAGAGACTTATGAACAAGAATATGGAAGTTCTAGCAGCTGCTTTTGTTGGCTACCTTTAGTGCTTTAGAACTTAATTCCTGAGTTATCAAAATCAGGTACAAACTTCTTATGCATTGGACAGTCATTGGTCCAAACTAATCAGAGTACAGTTAAGGTATGGAAAAGAAGAAAGACCGCTTTTTTTAAACTCTCAGATGGCTTGAGGATACTTTGTTACGATGTATGAAGATGGTGATGAAGGCTTCAGGGATAAGTTGGATGACCATGGCTGAATACAAGGTACCAAACGTTATGAGCTGCTGTTGAATTTAACGTGGGCTTGAATTTTCTCATCCTCCTGATTAGCAAACTGTCATCTTTCTTCATGCACAGTTAAAAGAAACTGCACTCCAAGAGCTTGAAGTACGGTTGTGCCCAATGTGTATGTCAAAGGCTCATGTTGTAGGCTACCTCTGATGAGCTACTTTTCAGGCAGTCTGGTTTACAGTAAAGCAGTTGCTCAAGATCCTGGCGATACAGGGCTGTGTTTCCTCTATAGCAAAAAGAGGAGACTGCTCAGTTGCAACAGAAGGTCTGTAAGGAATTCTTACAGATGTAAGATAAATAAGTATTCCAGTCTTCTGGTTTTGTTCAGCAGCCGTAGTAAGAGAAAGCACAGTTGTATAAAACAGAAGCAAGTTGAATTGACCTTCGATGGTCCCTTCCAGCCCAAGCCATTCTATGATGATTCTATGAATCTTGTAAGTCTTGTAGAAATAAGTATAGGAACAAGGTGGATAGATCACAGTTAGCAGGTTTTTTAATTGTACTGTGACATATTAACATGATGATTGGGGGGTTGTAATCTGAAATTGAGGTGCTTCGTGTCTGGAAGGTTTAGAGCTTAGTATCTGTTTAGAGGTTAGCTGATATATTTGGACATCTTTTTTAAACAAGAAGGGATGTCTATAAATGGTACAGCAAGTTAAGAGCAGTGCATCTGAAACTGAAAATGTACAGTTTTCTGAAACAGCTGTAGGAAAAAGAAAATGCTAGGCATATGACCCATTTCAAGTATACGAAATCAGCTTGTATTTAACATTTGCCAGTGGATTCTGCAGTAGTATGTAAGTGCTCAGGAGGATGCTTTCTCTAGCTAACAAAGTCAAATTTTACATTTTCAGGGTTGAGTTTGGTCCTGTGGTTGTTCTAGTCTGGTCTTTTCTGCATTTCAAAAGTCTGTCCATAAAGAATGAAGTTAGGCTTCACAGATAAGCCTTTACAGTTTGGGCATGCAGTACAATTGACCTGAGGACAGCTATTACAGCAAAAACTTTTCTCAGTAGGAATTACTGCAGCATGTGAGAATGATTAAATCACTGGTATGGCGTCCGTTTTTTTTTCCCCCTTCCTTTCTTCATGTAGGTATGTTGTCAGCACAAATCATGCAGAAAATTTCTGTAGGTCAGGAAGTCTTGAGGAACTCCTCTGAACACTGCAGTGTTCTAATTTGCACTCCTCAGGCTGACACAAGCATGATAATGCTGCCCAGGGCCTCATCCAGCCTCGCCTTGAACACCTCCAGGGATGGGGCATCCACAGCCTCTCTGGGCAACCTGTGCCAGTGCCTCACCACCCTCCGAGTAAAGAATTTCCTCCTAATGTCTAATCTAAATCTCCCCTCTTAGTTTAAAACCATTCCCCCTCATCCTATCACTATCTGCCCATGTAAAAAGTTGCTCCCCCTCCTGTTCATAGGCTCCCTTTAAGTACTGGAAGGCCACAATAAGGTCTCCCTGGAGCCTTCTCTTCTCCAAACTAAACAAACCCAGTTGCCTCAACCTTTCTTTATAGGAGAGGTGCTCCAGTCCTCTGATCATCTTTGTGGCCCTCCTCTGGACCCGCTCCAGCAGCTCCACATCCTTCTTGTGCTGCGGACCCCAGGCGTGCACGCAGTATTCCAGATGGGGCCTCACGAGGGTAGAGCAGAGGGGGACAATCACCTCCCTCGCCCCGCTGGCCACCCCTCTCTCCATGCAGCCCAGGAGACAGTTGCCCTTCTGGGCTGCAGGCACACACTGATGGCTTATGTCAAGCCTCTTGTCCATCAGGACCCCCAAGTCCTTCTCCGCAGGGCTGCTCTCAATGAATTCTTCTGCCAGTCTGTACACGTGTCTGGGGTTGCCCCGTCCCAAGTGCAACACCTTGCATGTGGCCTTGTTGAACCTCATCAGGTTGCCATGGGCCCACTTTTCAAGCCTGTCCAGGTCCCTTTGGATGGCATCCCTTCCTTCATGTGTATCAGCTGCACCACTCAGCTTAGTGTCATCAACAAACTTGCTGAGGGTGCACGCGATCTCGCTGTCTGTCGTTGATAAAGATGTTGAAGAGCACCGGTCCCAAGACGGACCCCTGGGGGACACCACTTGCCACTGGCCTCCATCTGGACATAGAGCCATTGACCACAACCCTCTGACTGCGACCATCCAAGCAAGTCTTTATCCATTGAATAGTCCACCCTTGAAATCCATATCTCTCCAATTTAGAGATAAGGATGTGGCGCAGGACCATGTCAAAGGCCTTGCAGAAGTCCGGATAGATGACATCCGTTGTCCTCCCTTTATCCATTGATGCTGTCACTCCATCACAGAAGGCCACCAGGTTGGTCATGCAAGACCTGCCCTTGGTGAAGCCATGCTGGCTGTCTCGGATCATCTCATCTCGCATGTGCCCTAACATAGATTCCAGAAGGATCTGTTCCATGATCTTCCCAGGCACAGACATGAGGCTCACCAGCCTGTAGTTCCCTGGGTCTTCCTTTCTCCCTTTCTTGAAAATGGGCGTGATGTTTCGCTTTTTCCAGTCCCCAGGAACTTCGCCTAACAGGCATGATGGAGAGCGGCTTGGCAACCACATCAGCCAGTTCCTTCAGGACCCTGGGATGCATGTCGTCCGGTCCCATAGACTTGTAGATGTTCAGTCTCACGAGGCAGTCTCGGACTTGCTCTTCTCTTACAGTGAGAGGAATTTTACTCACCCGACCCCTATCCAGAGGTTCTGGGACATGACAGACATGAGAGGCCTGACTGTCGGTGAAGACCAAGGCAAAGAACTTGTTGAATACCTCAGCCTTCTCCATGTCCGATTAAGCCAATTCACCCTTCTCATTTATCAGAGGGGGTACACTCTCCTTGGCCTGTCTCTTCTGACTAATGTACCTGTAG
>JAVKLA010000028.1:25649300-25701869 GCA_034782735.1 Sagittarius serpentarius | reverse complement strand
AGGAGATCCCATCCAGTAATTCCTTAAACAGCCAGAAGTTCGCTCTCCTGAAGTTCCAGGTCCTGACTCTGCTCTTTCCCAGGCCCATATTCCTTGAGATCACAAACTCAGCCAGGGCATGGTCACTACAGCCCAAGCTGCCTCCAGTCTTGACCTCTTTAATGATCTCCTCTGCATTGGTGAACACTAGGTCCAGTAAAGCTTCACCCCCAGCTGGTCTGTCCAATACCTGGACCAGGAAGTTATCCTCAACAGACTCCAGGAGTCTTCTGGATCGCTTGCAGCTCGCCGTGTTGGTTTCCCAGCAGATACCTGGGTGACTGAAATGCCCCATCAGGATGAGAGCCTGCGAGCACGATGCTTCCCGCAGCTGAAGCAAGAAGGCCTCGTCAACAGGCTCCTCTTGTTTTGATGGCCTGTAGTAGACCCCAACCACCGGATGTCCCTTACTGGTCTGGTCCTTAATTTTAACCCACAAGCTCTTGACCTGATCATGTCTGTTTTTTAGGGGCAGCTCTTTGCAATCTATCCCCTCCTTGACATAAAGGGTGACTCCCCCACCCCTCCTGCCCTGTCTGTCCCTTCTAAAAAGCTTGTAGCCCTCGGTTGCTGTGCTCCAGTCGTACAATTCATCCCACCATGTTTCCGTGATAGCAATTAGGTCATAGTCACATTGCACCATGGTTTCCATCTCCTCCTGCTTATTTCCCATGCTGCGTGCATTGGTGTAAAGGCACTCCAGCAGGGCTACCGGACCTGCTACCTTCTTGGAGGAGGCCTCCCGAATTCCTCTGGGGCCAGTCTGAGGTTTTCCCCCCACAGCTTCCCAAGGTGACAGTGTTTCCCAGCTCTTCTCTGTCACACAGAAGTACATCCCCTTCCCCCATCAAATCTAGTTTAAAGCCCTGCTAATCAGTCCAGCCTGCTTGTCACCCGGAACATTCCTGCCCCTCCTTGTCAGTTGCGTCCCATCTGACATCTACATGCCCGGTCTCTCAAAAGTGTGCCCAAGATCATAGTACCCAGCCCACTGAGCGCAACACCATCCACACATCCATTCGTTCAACTCATCTGTTCTCCTCCTTCTGCCCATGTCCCAGTCACCAACCGGGGGGATCGAGGAGAAGACTACCTGTGCCCTTGTTCCCTTTAGCATTTTCCCAAGGGACATAGTGTCTTTTTTAATAGTTTTATTTTCCTGTTTGCTGCCTCCTGTGAGCCCACTTGAAAGAGGAGTGGGTAGTAGTCCTCTGGCTTTGTAAGTCCCAGCAGCCTCTTCTTGACATCCCGAATGCGGGCCCCCGGCAGGCAGCAAACCTCTCTGGAGAGGTTATCTGGGTGGCAAATGGGTGCCTCAGTGCCTCTTAGCAGGAAATCCCCAATTACTAGGACTCTTAGTCTTTTTTTGTTGGCACTGGTTTTGACCCGGCCCCCTGGTTGGACCAGCTTACCTCTGCCATCCCTTTTTGGGTCTGAATCATTACGGGCACCTTCCTCCCCTTCTACCCCCACAGCATCATAGTTGTTGTTTAGGGGGACTTCAGGGGCAAGGGGAGGGCTCCTCCTTCTGCACCAAGCAGAGATGAGGGTCCAGTCCCCCTCATCTTGCTCGTTTTTTCTATTTGTCTCCTCAAGGTTGGAAGCTAGCTTAGCTTCTTCCCCTTGCAGGGACTTAAGACAGGGCTGTCGGTCCGCCCGTATCACTGCGTGATACCAGGCATCAGTTTCTCTCTCTGATTCCCGAATACTGCGCTGCCTGGCAATTTCCTTCCGCAGGTGTCCTTCTAGTGCTCGTACTAGCAAAGAATGTCCAGAGACAGACAGGAACTAGTTATTTGAGCTATTAGTTGGGTTTTATTTTCTATGGCATAAGGAAATACAGATGTTCTGTCAGCTATTGGAACAGTGATTATGGAGTAACAGATTACTCTGTAAAGTGTTTGATTTAAGTGAAATAATCCTATACCAAAAGAACTTATTGTAAGTAGATAACCTGGCTGAATCATTCATCCTGCAGCATAGTATTGCTGCAGAATTCTGTGGCAAGCCTTGCAGTTAGAGCAGGAAAGATTTAAAATAAACAAAAACCCACCCTGGTTGGGGGATGCCAGTCCTTCTTGTTTGTTGTATAAACTTACTGAAGCATGTTATGAGGTGCTGTGTGTTGAAAGCATGTAGATGTTCCAAAGCTACAAAAACCTTGATGAATGTAAGCCTTTTTCTCAAGTATAATAATAGTGAGGTGCACAAGAATGGCCTGTAAAATGGGAAGCTTGCATTACAAGGATGTTTTCCTATTTTACAGTGGCCTGAGAATACTAACAGGCTGCTGGTGTACTTGGGCATGAGGGTGAGCTTTCAACAGTCAATGTTGCTGATAAGCATGGTTTAACTTTAACTTGAAAATGGACCAAGTCATATCTATTGATAAATCAAGTAAATGAATCAGCAGCAGTGCTCTTGAACTGCTTTGCCAGGAGAGTTATGGGCAGATCCTTTTCAAAAAAAAAAAAAAAACCCAAACCTCTCAATCCTGGTCCTGATTGCTTCATGGTTTTTCTTTTTTTTTTTTTTTTTTTCCCATTAAAATAAAACTTTATGGATCAACAACTGTCAAAATTCTAAACTGAAAGGAAGTTTGTGCCTTCTTTTTAACAACTGTAGAGGCAGTTTGTAGCATAACAACTTTCACCACTTGTTTTGCTGGCCTTTAAGGTTGAAGGCAGCATCTTACCTACTTGCTTGTTAACAGTTCAAACTGTTAAAATCTTAGGGGAGTTTATGTGCATTCTAAGAGAAATATCTTAATGAAGTATGGATCTTATATTTAGTGCTTATGGTAAGTGCTTGTTTTGTTAGAGTGATGTTTAACCTTAATGTTAAATCTTTTTTTAGGTTTACCTTTACTTGTGCAAAGAACAATTGCAAGAACTATAGTACTTCAAGAAAGCATTGGTAAGGGTCGCTTTGGAGAAGTCTGGCGAGGGAAGTGGAGAGGAGAAGAAGTTGCTGTGAAGATCTTTTCTTCAAGAGAGGAACGCTCATGGTTTCGTGAAGCAGAAATTTATCAAACAGTTATGCTACGGCATGAAAACATTCTTGGGTTTATAGCCGCAGACAACAAAGGTTAGTGATACTATGAACTGATTTAGCTGATTGTGTACCTGGTCAGAATAGATGGTAAATGGAGGGGAAAATAAAGTTGTGAGGATCCCATTGCAAAAAATGATTTTGTTACTAGAGCATTTCAGGGTTTGTCAGACTTTTCATAGGTTTAATGAAGGAAAAAAGTACATTTTCCTTTTTCTGGAAAACATGCTTTGTTTAACTCTTTAAAAAAAAATATTGCATGTTTAATGAGGTGCAATTTCTACAAGCAAGTTAGAATACTGGTTAAGTTTGGTGTCAAAAAAGGAGATGCCTTATCCTGTCAGCCCACACATCTGCTGAATACCTGTACCCCTACTTCCTTAATAGCCTAGTAAGATAGAGTGGGACCAAAAGAGATCATGTCTAATCCTGTTGTCCTTATATAAAGTAGGAGGTAGAGGATTCATTTTTAAGGCTGAGATATAAGAAGTTACTCATTTAGAACTCCAGTTAGAAAAGAAATTGGAAAAAGGGAATTAATGCTTTGTTCCTAGTATTAAAAAACCTGTTTCTTGAAGCTCTCCTGATAAGCTTTTAAGTATCCACTAAGAGAAAGAGTTTAACCATTTCTTCAACTTGGTTTGTTGTGGTTTCAGTCAGATGAAAGTTGTTTGGGTTTTCCTACAGTCCAATTTAAGACACGAAAATTTGGCAAAACCAACAACAGTCTTGAGTTTCTTACATTAACGGGAGCTAAAATGTTATGCTGTTTCGTTCAGTGATTTTAATTTGAAATCACGTTTCACCACAAATGGCCTTTAACTTTTTTGTGAAGAAAGCAGTAACAGAAAATTCTGTCACGTTGGGGAGGAGTCAAAAATCCACACACATCCTGGATTCTTAAAGGGCTCTCGGTTTTGTGCGAAGTTCCTAAATGGTTTTGGTGTAGTTGAAGTATACATGTAAATAGAGTTATTTTTAATTATCACTAGGTTAGTTTCAAGTTTCTATATCTATATAAATCTGTAGAATTAGAACAAAGCCCAAGAGGCTGTGCAGAGCACTTCCTTTCTCCCAGAAGGGGTTAGCTATAGCCAACTTGCTCCTAACAGATGTTTGTGCAACTTGTTAACCTCCAAGAGCTTGCAGATCTACAGCATACCAGGCAACTTTTTCCTGCAGCTTATTATGCTTACCATTAGAAACTGTCTTACTTTCATGCCTGAAGTTGTATTGGATATTAATAGCACCTGTGAGAGCTTGTGTTTGTTCTGATGGACCTAGGGGAGTATCTGGAGCCTGGTTTTAAAATTAGTAGATCAGTTGCATTAAAGGCATAAATGAAAAATCCATCTCTGCAGAAGTCTTAGGTACTATGTCTCACTTAAAAGCATAAAGGATATATTGCAATACCCTATCTATAACTTTTAACAAAAATCTATCCGCAGTTAAGCATCCCAGTCTCCCATTTTGCCCCAAAGCCACAGATAGTTTGTCCCCAAAATACACTTGACTTCTGTGCAGAGGATGTATGAGGAAGGTTTCCTAAATGAGTGGCTTCCTAAAATGATTTCCTGATTGCTGGCTCAGGTTCCAGATGCAGTAGGATGAAATTCCATTTGACTTGGTCATCTTTAGGTTCCATGTAATATAATATAATGTGATATAAAATTGCTTCTGGTTTCTCTTGTTAATATGCTGTACATACAAAGCAAAAATCCTTAGTTGGTAGGTCATGCCATTATTTGAGGCTTTAAGGCTTTAGGGCAAGGCTTTTCTGTTTTCTTGAGAACTAGTTGGTAATTGGTTTACAAAAAGTGGATAAAGACATGTTTTGAAAATGCTGCTATTCTTGACTCTGTTTTCTAACAGTACCACTGTCTGAACAGGTGTGGAAAGCCAGATTATTGTTTTTAACCCACCAATGCAGAATTCTAAGTATAACATTCTACATTTTCTCAGGAAGGAAATATGTACACACCATTCTCTCTCTGGGTTAAGCATTCAGAAGCCCTGAATATTGAAGGAGGTTAATACTTCAACTCTTGTTTAGAATGCTTCAGGCCACCTGTTAAATGGGAGAACACAGAGGGACCATTATGGAGGTAGTTCTTCCAGTTTAGCAGGTGTGCTATCACGGTACTCTGAAAGGAGCAAGCATATCCTATCCCAACATGGCTTTGGACAGGGATGGCTTAAAAACACCTATTAACAGTCTTTCATTGTAGATGCTGGTGCTAACTGATAAATGCTTGTTAGGTGCCAGGTGCAAGATGATGTGTTAGTTCACAGCAGTAATAGCTGTGAAGGATTTGCATCCATTTCTCCATAGGGCAGACTGTTGGGTGCATTCAGGAGTTACTACAGCCTAGCTGGAATGCATAAAGTCATTAGACTGTAAGAATCTGACTGTGTGTCTGAGACCTTGCAAAGATGACTACAGAGATATAGCAGTACGAGGAATTACTTGTGCGATCCCAGTTCAGTGCTTGCTGAAAGCTTTAGTGATATATGGAGAAGAATTCTCAGGAGTAGGGAGTAGGTTCTGGTGTATCCATCAGGAATGCTGAGGACTCGTATCTGCTGACACGTCGTTTGTGGTGTAAATGTGGGCCAGTGTTACGCTGTGATTCTTCCTACTAATACAGGCATTAATTAGGTCTCTCCTCTTAATGCAACTGCATATTTGTCACAGCTGCTGGGGAACATCTGGCTGGCCATCGTAGTTGTAAAATGTGGGGGAGGGGTGCCTTCAGGTAGAAGGGTGGATGTGTAGATTAGAAAGCGTTTACAAGCAGATAGATCAGCTAAGTCAGTGGCGTTCAGCTCAGATGGTGGAGTCATAAAGCTTGTGACTGAACTACAGTCTTCGCTCCTTATTCTACTACGATATTTGGACATTCCACGTGCCTTAATGGCACAGTCATCCTCCTCCTCTACTTCCCCTCAGCTTTATGGTGTTCAGAAGGCTACAGGAGCTGGTCCAATCTGTCTGCTTGCCCATCCCAAAATATATTGGGATATAGGTGCTGTTGTTAAGCCAGCTTGAGGGCTGCGAAGCACCATTTTAACTGCAGTTTTGTTCTGTCTGGCTCGCATGTTTGTGTTCTGGGTAGCTCTTTACTTAGCCAGGAGTACATGCCAACTTCCAAATACTGCTGGGTCAGTGAAACTACTTTCTGGGCCATGTATGACCTTGTTTTGAACCACCTGAACAGATAGTTTGGGGTTTGGGTGTTTTGTGTTGGTTTGTTTTTTGGGGGGTTTTTTTTTTGGCCTTTCTAACCTAGATACTTTATTGTAAAGTGTATCGGGGACTACTTATCTGCACTATTCTACTAGCAGAAGAGAAGGGGCAGCAATCCTCATTTCCAGTGCTAAAGGTTTCCCTGGATTAGCTGTCTGTAACTATAGTTATCTGTAGTCATGTTACAAGTGAGGTGAAGTCTGGTACTGCACACTTTCGGGTAACTATGCACTAAAATACTTTGGCCTCTCCATTCCTTCCCCTTAATTGAAAGCTGCTCTTCCCTAGGTGAAAGTTTTGTTTAGTCAGACTACCTGACATGGTAAATAGATCCCCAAGAATGGTGTTACACAATATGCTGTGGAGAAATGAGCAGAATTCCTTCCTCTTGAGAAAAGTAATATTTGAGCCATTTATTCTTTTTGAAGCTCTGGCTTTAGCCTGAGAAGGAATTTGACTGGAAGACCTTGCTAATCTACACAGCTCAAGTGCTTTTCACCAACGTAATCAGATGTCTATCTCAATGTGATAAAGTCAAGCTGTTTCACTAACAAAGTATCAGTCCTCTCAGCCACCGACAAAAGTGTTTTCCCTGACATCTCCCTGAATGTTTCATTTCTGAGTTTTCTAGTTACAGATCCCATCTGTATCTGATCTTCTCACTGCTTTTTCCCCGTTTTTCTGTTACCTTATCTGCATGCCAAAATAGGGAAATGTATCCCACTCTCTGCTTTGAAACACTTTACTACGTGACACTAGGGAACACAGCCATTAGGCACTTTCTGTAACTTCTTTTAAACATTCAACTTGCAACATAAGTCTGCAGTTCAAAATACTTGTACCAAGCAATACCGTCACACCTTAAAACTTACTATTTAGTTTAAAAATAAGCATGTGCCAAGTCCAAATTTCAGGTTTCTTGCAAACAGATGAAATAACCATAATTAATCTCTTACATACGGTTCCAAGAACGTACGTAAATTTTTGTAATGTTCTTGAACATTCTGAAATTACTTGAGATTCTTGATCATGGTGTGTATATGAACTAAATTAGGTTACCTTGTCATGGAAGGCTGTGCTACTGTATGTAATTACTAGTGAGTGTAATTACTTTTTCTTACCTGATAATGCAAATCCTGTGATTGAAAGGTTCATGACAGATGCTGTTTATTGTGCAGCCAAAAATACTCAGGGTCAGGTTATTTATTACTTGGTAATAATTAACTACTGTCAACAGCATAAGACAACTTAAGTTCATCATAACATGTTCTGCTTAGATTGCTAAACAAATGTGTAGCTTGTCAAATACAGCAAGGTAAAGAAAATGTAGTAGGTCCCATCTAATAGCTGGGCACTGTACCTACTGCTGCATTTGAGCTTGTCTGTAATTAATATTATTCACGTAAGCTTGGCTGTGACACTGTCCCTTCCTAAAATCTGGTTAGAGGGCCACAGATACGACATACAACAGGAAAGAATCATGGCTCTTTTCAGAATGGACAGTAAGCCCAGCTTTATATTTTCTTTTTTGGAAGGAAAGTAAAAAGAGACAGAATATTAAGACTTGCAGGTAATAAGATAAAACTCAAGTAGAAGGGTCTGAAGGGTCTGCAGTCAGCAGCATATTCTCTTCTTAGGTGGGCACGTAGAGTTGAGGGGAAAAACTTTATGCAGACACTATAATCTTGATTCAAAGCAATGATGATTCTTCAGAAACTTTGTGGTATCTTTAAAAGATCTGTTTAAACATAATAGGTCTGGTAGACTACTTAAAATTAGATTACTTAATTTCCCTACTTATTGTTGTCTAGTTTAGACACGTGCTGAGGTATCCCTCAGTAAAAGTTAGTTTGTTTTGAACTTTTACAGCTTTTTGGAGCTCTTTGACTACATGTATTTTAGAGCACTTTTTATACGCCTGTGAACACAGGGTTCTGTAAAACTGGTTCAGTGAAGCTAATGCTGTTGGATTGACTTTTCAGAGACCATAATTCTCTTTGGACAAATGTCGCATTTAATAGTATGCAAAGTTCTACGAGCTCATGCTTGGATATGCAAAGTAGCGAAAGAAGCAGCAGTCCTAACTATAAAATAATAGAAGATATTTAAAAAAAACCCTTTAATTTCCTTTTTTCTTTAAAAAACAGAGCTTAGGAGTTACTTCTGTGGGCATATTATAAGAAGCTTCCTACTGCAATAGTAGCTTTCTAACTGTTTTTTTACAGGTTAGAGCATTTGACTGCTTTTTTTTGCCTGTTCAAATTAACAACTTAGTTCGGACTACCCTGTGAATGTAGGAGGGCAAAATTCTCTCCGTTATGAGAATTGTTTGAATGTAGATTAGACTTTTTTTTCCCTACTCTTTAAGTGTTTGGTGGCTTTTTAAGTACTTTTAAAATATTATTTTTAATGGCATCTCTGGCCTTCCTAGAAACATCCAAGTAGAAGGGATGCTTGAAAGTTTTCCCACCCCCGCCCAAGTGCTTGTTTAAAGATAAGCACACTTACTTTTATAAGGGTAGTTTCTGTCAATCTGTAGATCAGGCATTTTGTGCCTCTGACTTTTCTGGGCCAAGTATGTTCTTTGAGGGGGGTGAGGAAAGGGAGAAGGAAGTTTGGAAACTAAAAGTTTTTCAGTATGTTTATGATGGGAACTAACTTCTGAATTCACTTCTCTCCTTCCTGTTCTTCATATTTAGTTCTTCAGTGTGCATTTTGATAATCCTTAAGGACTACGACATAATGAGAGATCTTTTTGGCTTGTGCTCAGTTTTCTCACTTGTTCGTAGGAAATAGTGGCTGTGTAATTCAGGATAGAAGTCCAACTGAGATCTTTTCTGGGATAACTAGTCTTTTAAAGACATGAAAGACTCTTCTACAGAAGTAGTTAGCTATAAAAACACTTCTCGGATCTGCCACATAAGAGTTGCTTTCATAACAAAACAAAATTGGAAAACCTATTTGGTGTCAGGATTGTTCTTTTCTGGGTATATTGCTACTTAGGTAAAAAAAATAAAATTGCCCCCCTCTTGATTTGAATTCCTTTAATAGTCTTCTCTGTGTGGCTGAAACTTCAAGGTATTTTGTATCCACTAGTTTAATAATATGAACAGTTTAGTTCTTATCTGTCATTTGTATGCCTTAGGATATCTGCAAATGTATTATGGCCTGTCTTGTTCTTCCTAGTTCAGTGAAAAATCATACAGCAAACTGGTTTTCTCATAATCAGTGGTTTTCATTCTCTTTATGCTTTTGCCTCTGGGAAACCTCAATTTTGGCCAGCAACTCAGATGTCACCAGAGCTGGGATTTGACTTTGGTTTTGACTTAATGTGTCCAGTTGCTACTTGCAGTCTTCTCCTCCAGGAGGAAAAATCCACCAGCTGCTGGTAACTGTGGAACTTGGCTCCCAGGCTGAGGCCAGATTAGGTTATGGGAAGACTGAAGGTGTTATGGGGCAAAGCTTGAAAGACTGACTTTTTTTTTTTTTTAATGGGTAGCCTGGACAATACTGTACTGGACCAATAGTGACAGGATGTTTTGCATCATGAATTCAGCATTTTCCCTCCCAAGCAGAAAAGTTGGAGGAAAGCAAGACCTGGCTAATAACCTGAATGGTTCACCTCACAATCATAGTGACGTCAGGTTTCTATGGTTTGTCTTTTAGTTTAAATAACAGAATACTTACTAAGCTGTTCAGAAAGTCTTACATAGTAGTGCCAGCCCTTACAGAGGCATTTGAATGTTACAGAGATAGAAGTAAAGATGTAAGAATCTAATTGGCTACGGTTACTTGCAAAACGTAATTTTTACTTCATAAACATTGTATAAAAGTGGCGTATATGGTTTGCTTGTCTTTTGTGTGTGTGTGTATGTGGTATTCACGCCAGTGTTATTTTGCAGACAATGGTACATGGACTCAGCTGTGGTTGGTGTCCGACTATCATGAGCATGGATCACTCTTTGATTACCTGAACAGGTATACAGTAACAGTGGAAGGAATGATAAAATTAGCTTTGTCCACTGCCAGTGGTCTTGCTCATCTTCACATGGAAATTGTTGGCACGCAAGGTAATCTTACAACTATTCAGCCTGTCATATGGGTAATACTGGATTTCTTAAGAATTACACATACGTAGTTCTTTCTACTATAATTCTTTTCTTAATTAGAACATTCAGCCTTTTCAGGGTGTAGGTGCTTTGCACACAGCTACTTATGTGATGAGAAGGCAGCTAAACTCAGCACAGATAACCAAGTTAATCCCTGGTGGAGCTGAGTGAATGGAATAATGTCTTTTGGGGACCTGTGATAACTTCTGAACGAATAGAACTTCATAATTTGGAAGGTTTTTTACCTTCCCTTCTGTGGTATATCCAGGTTTTGTGATGTAACAACCCTTCCTACAAAACACCTATTAAAAGCCACTAAGTAATGGTGCCTGTACTATCTTCTTAACTTTGAGGCAGCACTATGGGTCTATTTCCAGAGATACTGGAAACTTTTTTTGTGGCAAGTAGTATGTGTACGCAATAAATACTTGCAGGAAGAGGGAAAGGAGCAGTAGAGTGGAGTAACATGGTATACATTTAAGGGACTTTTCTGGACAGCCAGCCAGTCCACAGTGAATGATTTCAGGAGTTACTTTGATACACGTGAAGCAGTAGAACTGGCAGGAATTCTGTAACTTCAAACAAAACCCGCACCAGGCTTAGAATAATAGCAATTATCTTTTTTACAGATGTGTTAGTTCTTTTTTTTTTTTTTTCCCCTTACAGGCAAACCAGCAATTGCCCACAGAGATTTGAAATCAAAAAATATATTGGTGAAGAAGAATGGAACGTGCTGCATTGCAGACCTAGGATTGGCGGTTAGGCACGATTCTGCTACAGACACAATTGATATTGCCCCAAACCACAGAGTGGGAACAAAAAGGTAAAATCATTAACATGATGTGTCAGGTGACTTTTATAATAAAATGCTTTGTGTTTTGTCTTGTCACATATGAAAGATTTTTGTGGGTACAAACGCAAGCAACAGGAAAATGTAAACAATGACAGGTAGAGTTCCTAGACACTTCCTTGTCAGCTGGTAATTTAGTTAGACAGTAGGTGCTCAAAAAGCACGTTGAATCTTGGTGTCTATTACTAGCACGTGTGAAATGCTGAAAACTTGAAAAATATTGTAGGGCACAAGTATATATTAAAACAATTAGGAGGCTTCATGAATGACAGTTTTAGAGACTTCATGCTGTATCTTTATTCTTTTTGCCTTGTGTTGCATGGAAATGTTGCTTGCAGCCCAGTCTGGAGCGTAAGACAGGATATTGACAGTGAAAGTAGAAAGCTGGATTTTTTTTCAGTGTGAAGCCTGTGTGGTAGAGCATACAAGGTGCAGTGTCTTGGGTGCAGGCTTTCATGGGATCATATTTTTGAGAGAAATACAAGAACTTAAACCAGCAGTCATCTCTGTCATCTAATGCATAAATAGAATTATCAATGGATGAGTCAGTATACTCCCTTTCTCTTAAAGGCCTACTTCTGAATTTGGAAATACGGATTTTCTTGTCCTCAAAAGAACTCAGAGCTGTTTAACTCCATCAACACAAGTGCAGTTAAACTTATTGGCTGTAATTTATCATTGCTGAACCTTCAGACAATAATACCTGGAAGCTGTTCTGAAGAGAAGATTAATTTCCTTTAGTAATCTGTGCAGCTATACATCATGTAGAGATAGCAGTACTAACAGTGAACCACAGCAACAGGGTTGTGTGATGTGGGCAACCTTTTTGTCCTTTTGATGCGTGTGGGTTCAGTGGTATGTCAAACTGAAGTTTGTACGCCTGTCACGGAGAAATGTGTGGCAGCCCAGTGGTTCAGGGCTGTACGTGATTAACTGCAGCATATGCCCTAGCAGTGCTGGAGAAAATTCTGCCCAATCTCCAATCCATACATAAAAAAATATGTATTTTTTTATAATATCTCTTTAGTGAGTGATACTGCAGGGGAGTGTGGGGGTGGGGGGTGACTGGGATTTTACAGTGAACTAGGATGCCCCTTTAGCTGTGGCTTTTTGGAAGAAAAAAATCTTTTTTTAAGGCTCAGTGAACAAAAGCTTTTAGAATATGTACTGAAAATTTATTTTACTGACAATTATATCACTGAAATTATTTTAAAGCTCTTCTGTACTAGTCCTTTGCCAACTTTAAAAATACCACACAAATGGTCAGATGAGATTTATTTTCTGAACTACTACTAGATTACAAAGTACTGGGCATTATTCCTTCCCAAAGTCTTCAGTAATCATTGGTAACAAAACAGCAGACTACTGTGGAATTTGTCAATGCAAACTTAGCTGTGTGCAGGGAGCGTACCACATGCGACTTGGTATTTTCTACTACACCTACATGCAAAGAAAAATGATGTGCAAATGAGTTACTTTCTTTAGTCTAGTCTTTGGAGAAAGCATCCTTTCAGCTGTGTCTGTAGATCCCACTTACAAGATCTCTTCTTGCATAGGCGCTGTTAAATTGCTTGTTCATCTGCCTTATGCTTCTCCACAAGGGTAGAGCTGTAGTAACTCTCTTGCTTGCTGCAGTGGGCAGCAGCAGGACTGTTTCCCACTTTAAAGGCATTAGTCACTTCTACCTCTCTGAAAATTGTTCATTTTCATAAAAGGCTTGGTCCCCTCTTCCTCCCTCCTGTGCATTCTTTGGTAAGTAACTCTGCATCTCTGATTAATTTTTCATAATAAAGTTCAGATCCTAGCTGTTCAGTCGCAGTTTTAATTTCCATTGATTGCCACTGCTGATACCTCTTCTGCCCATGGAAGCTCTGTGTGCAAGTTCAGGGAGATTTGGCTAAGCTTATATTTTTCTAATGATGGTCTGTTGTAAAAAAAGTGTGGTCTAGGGAGCAAGCAAGACTCACTCTTGGGTGAGTGATCTAGGTGCTGAGTCAGACTGCTGATCCTTCTCTCTGAATGAATCTTTTATTTCTTTTCTGTTCAGAGGCTTAGCTTTACCAGAGGGTGTGAACTGTGTGCTTTCACACTTTAGCCTGCAGCATAAAGCAAGGAATGTGAGCTTTAAACTGAGAAGGAAAGAGAATCCCTCTCACTCCCTGAGGCAAGCAAAAAAAACCCAAACCTCATTCTCCCTTTTTTTTTTTTTTTTTTTTTTTTTTTTTTTTTTTTAGAAGCGGGGCCCAACTGTTACTTTTGGTAGTTGAAATAGGCTGTCTTTAAAAGAAGTTTGGCTGTGAATTCCACCTTAACATGGGTGCTTTTCTGCAGTTTACCTAAGCCCAGTATGAGCAGAATTCTAGCTATGCTTGTGGAGAACAGGCTTGGTGAAAGGAGAAGTCACACTCAACATGTTGTGTATGGGTCCTGTTTGATGACACCAAGCTCCCTATATGTTGTAGAAGAAAATAGGCAACTAATACAGAGCTTTTGGACTAAAAGGGGTTGGGGGGAAGAGGTCAGTGGGCACCCAAAGTTTGGCAAGGCCATTGCTCAATGTAATTTGTAAACTTCTTTGTAGACTTATCGTTTTGTTCTTGGAGAGTGGCTGAGCTGCTGACCTTGTTCAGAAGGTCAAAGTTAGTCTATGTAGAGTAGTTCTCTCCAGCACCTAAAATACTTTTCTGACAAGCAATGCATTTCCAGTATATAAACTGACAAGGAGATGCATGTTTCTCTCCCTTTTGTCTGATAGCCGTGAAACGGCTAATCTGCTAACCGCACTAGATGACCTACTTGCCTTTCGCCTCTCTTGTTCCAGCAATAATCTC
Source organism: Sagittarius serpentarius (assembly GCA_034782735.1). Lineage (NCBI taxonomy): Eukaryota > Metazoa > Chordata > Aves > Accipitriformes > Sagittariidae > Sagittarius > Sagittarius serpentarius. Next base: position 25,687,742 of record JAVKLA010000028.1, on the reverse strand, counting down.
TCAGACTTTTTGAGCAGTCAGTCACCATTCTGTGTTATGGAAGCCAAAGTCAATCTAAATGCATTGATGGAGGATCATGGTAAGAGGTCAATTTGCCAATAAATTCAATGGAAGTCACATTTGGGACGGGAGGGGGGCGGATTTTTTCTTTTGAGGTTATGAATTCAGCTCTATTGCCACATTCAGGCCTCTTACGGTCCTCTTAAATCATCCTAAGGACAAGGGTTTTACAAAAACTGAGACAATCTCCTTTACTGCTTGTATAAGTGATTCTGGCTGACAGTCTTGCAACATGGTTGGGGGCTTTTGGTTTGGTGTTTTTCCAGCTCCATCACTCTTCTCATCCCCATGTGATCCTAAGATAGGTCAAATATTCTTTCTTCTAGACCCAAAGCTGATCACTATACTGTCAAGTACATGAAGTAGCATAAGATTATTCAGTAAAGCAAAATCCTTGGAGACCATTGAAACACCCACCACAATCTTACATTCTTGATTAAAAATGTTTTGATATGGGTGGCCCAGAATAATTTAAGCCTTATCCATATCATACATATTGTGACATATGTAAACTTAAGACTCTGCTTCCTTTCAATAAATTCTGTCAAAGTAAACCTTAACATTCCTCTTTAGACAGTTGTCTGCTGCTTTTGCTGTGTTTATCACTTGTGGGGAATTTATATGCCTGTACAGTGCTTAGGAGAACTCTCATGTCAGCAACCCTTGTTGAAGTTCTGGACTACTCGTTGCATTTTTGCTCTTTTGTTGATAGCCCTTGCTTCCTTGTATGGATGTTATTTCTGTAAGACACAGTAGTGCTGAGAGAGTTCTGAAAGGTCTGATAGTCCTGAAATTTATTTTAAGTAGTGCATCTTGTACGAGGGGTGGTAGGCAGAATACTAGGAAAAGAAAATCCTGTTGTTATGTTGATTAAATTAAATTGCGCATAGGCTTCTGTGGCTGTCCGGGGGTTGAGCTGTTGCCTCACACTGTGTGCCACTCCAGCAATCTATGCGTGCTGCTTTTTTAACAGTTAACTGTGCTCTCCAGGGCCCTAGTGTCATTGTTTGCCTGCTTCATCAATGTGTCGGCTTGAGACTGACGGGGCAGTGATGTGGAGAAATGCACTCAACGCTGCTAAACATTACATATTGGATTTAGCTGCCAGAGCTATACCAGAATGAGAGAGCAATCTTACAACTGATGTTGACTGAAGCAGCAAATACCATTCATTCTTCCCAGCAGCCAGCGGGGATGCTGCTGTCAGTAACTCTCACAATGCAGTCCACACTGACATTTTTCTTGATGTTCCCACATTAGGCCTAGTCACTAGACAATCACTTGGATGCCATGAACGGTTTTCAGTCCTTGTTTCTCAGTTGAAAGTCTGTCACATTTTTCTGTTGCAGGAAATGTTGATAAAGTAAACTTTTCTTGTGAGCACAGTTGTTAATGTGTAACCCAAATAGGATTTACCATTTTAAAAAAAAAAAAAAAAAAAGCCTGGCATGGTTTGTGATGGGACTTACAGACTATGTGGTGAAGGATCAGTTACTGCAAGGGGAGGGAGCCTTTGTTCCCAAGGTATCCTTAACAGTGCTGCTTTTGTAACCAGCCCTTCATGTCTATTCCCTCTCTAGTCTTGCTAGGGGATGTTCTAAGTGGCTGCTATACCTTGGCAGATTCCAGGAGCTGGGGCTTCCTCCTGTCTGGCCTCTGGAGCCCAGCCTGGTGTGTCCAAAGGTCTGGGGCTCTGTCCATCCCAGGCCCATGGATGTGGCTGCTGCTTTCTTACTTGGGATTCAACCAGTAGTGAGGCTGGGCATACACAGTCACATACTCTACTGACAGGGCTGATTCCACAGATTGCTATACACCATGTGTTGTCTTCAACACCCACGTAAAACACTGTCAGAACTTGTATAAAATATAAGTACAGACAGCCAAGTCTCCTTCCTTCTCTTCAGCTGATCAGGGTTGCACATCAGTAGTGAAAACACACCCTCCCTTCTGTAGCCTCACAAGCCCGTGCATGTTTATGAATCCCTCAACTATCAGTACAACCCTTGGTGTGTGTGATGCCCTCTTCTGTGCTCCACAGGTCTACTCACCAGCTGGGCTGGCTTAGTGCACAGTAGCAGAGAGATGCATGTACTTGTATGCACACCTACATGCGTGGATTCCCTCAAATACCAGCACAGGCCCTCCCCCTGTCAGACATCCCTGCCTGGGTCTCCTGTTTGCTGGCTAGACCAGCTTGATGTTTGCTAGTGAATTACACCCATGCAGACCTGCCATGCGTACCCGGTTTGGGGGAAATACGGACCTTCTGGCCCAGCCCAGCAGCTGGCACCCAGGCACGTAGACCTTATGACCTGTGATTCCCACTCCAGTTGCTGGTGCCGAGAGGCCCTTGCTCCGCTTCTGTCATCCCAGTTCTCCCCTTTAGCTGGTACCTGTAAGCAAGTGACTGTGAAGCCTGTGACCTGTGGTCCCGGTTCAGTGGCTGAAGCAGAGACCCTCATTCGCTCCACTTGCCGGCACCAGGCGTGCCTCACCTGCTGTCTGACTGCAGTTGCTGGCCCAGAATTCATTCACACTGGTCCCCCCACAGTAGCTCCAGATAACATGCTCCTAAGACCTGTGGACACGCACTCCTAGGATCCACAGTCCCCCTTCCAGCTGCTAATGCTGAGACCCTCCTTCTCTGCAGTTGCTGGTACCCCAGGCCCAAGGGCACCTTCATCCCTTGCCTGACTCCGGTTGCCAGCCCTGAACTCACTCATGCCTGCCTCCAGTTGCTGGCGTGCAGTCCTTGGAGCGCGCCTGGGGCTGAGAGTGAGGTTGCATAGAAAGACAGGATTTAAGAAGGTAGGATGCGCTGTGGTGAGCAGGTGCAAGGCTTGGTCAGACAAGCATAGAGGCTTGCAACTGTTCATGCAACTGGCCCCTTTGAGAACCTTTACTATCTGTTGCCCCAGTTCTGTTCCTCCCAGTTACCCTTCTCCTAAACATTCCTTGATAAGCGTTGCATAGTCCCGCAGGCCTCCCTTGAATATCCACAATCTTCTTGTTCCTCTTGTTCCCCACTTATTAGCAATTACAAGGTTGAGACTGGCCCTCTCTAAAGCTGTGCGTGGAGTTTCTTAATAGCCCATCCATTAGCAACTGGAGAGTTTTGGTCTTAGACACAAGGTAACAGTGACAATGACAATCAGGTTTATAGCTCTATTTGTTCATCATTTTACTTATTCCCCCTATTGTTTTGCTTGTTCCTCTCAGTTTACTTATTATCCCCTTTGCGCTGAAAGGTCTTCGATTGGATAACCTTTGTCTCCTTTTCCACATTAATATTTAAATTTGGTTTTGAGCTGATCAGTACCACTGAACTTCCTCTACAGTAAGTATTTCTGAAATTAAATGTTTTCTTCTTTTTTTTTTTTTATTGCAAATAGGTACATGGCACCTGAAGTTCTAGATGATTCCATAAATATGAAACATTTTGAGTCATTCAAACGAGCAGACATCTATGCAATGGGATTAGTGTTTTGGGAAATAGCTCGGCGGTGTTCAATCGGTGGTACGTGGCACTTTACAAAATTGGACATACTAAGGAATTATAAGTAACTTACAGAACCTGAATAAGTTTGAGTAAACGCTTTGCTCTAAAGCCAGTGCAAGGTAATAGCCAATACATCTCAGACTTTCTAACTGTTAATCCTGTAAATGACAGGTTTATTTGACTTGTTTGTAAATTGATGAACCATACCTGTTGAAAACAGGAACTATCCCTGCCTATGTTAATTTTTTTCTAAAACCTTTACATAGAGGGAAGAAAAGGGTGAAGTTAATTGTCTTTGAGAGCAAGGGGCAAACACCGTAAGTAAGGGCTGGCTATAATGTGTTCAGATAACATCCATACCTTATTTAAAATAAAACATGCTATTATAAATCCTATGCTCCCAAGAAGCATGTCTTTAGTATAGCATATGAAAGACTTGACATAGCTTCCATCTTTTCCAAATATATAAATTTGAAAATTAAAAATTCTTCAAGGGTAATATAAACACTCTTAAAGTATGGTTAAGGATTTTTTTTATTATTATTATTATTTATTTGTCAGTCATTGTAATGTAGTTTTTAAAATGAAAACCAAAAAAAAAAACAGTAGGGTACTGATAAGGAACACAGTAAAAAGTGAAGAATATGCAATTTAGTGTTAGCTAAAATAAAGCTATTTTCAACCTATTACAGGAATCCATGAAGATTACCAGTTGCCATACTATGATCTCGTTCCTTCAGATCCTTCTGTTGAAGAAATGAGGAAAGTTGTGTGTGAGCAGAAGTTAAGGCCCAATATTCCAAACAGATGGCAGAGCTGTGAGGTATTAACTAACCTTGCTAAAGCTGTTTTAACGGACACTAGAGCTTTTATTCATTTCAGTGGTTTAAAAATTGTGCTTGTTGTTGAAGGGAGAAGGGTTGCTTCTAGGAGAACTTAATTTTATTCTGATCATTGTGGCTTTATTGAATGTCGTTGATCCTTGGTTATACATTAATATGTAATGTAATTTCACAAAAATTAATAGCTAACTCTGCTTGGAGTTAGGAGTTAGGACCCCTTCCTGTGAAGCGTAGGTGACGCTAATGTAAATTAAAGCTAGTCTGATTATACAAGAAGCATCACTGCAAATAAATTGCACAACTGGGGGCTGTACTGCATCTGGCTGGGATAGTTAACTTTCTTCCTAGTAGCCTGTATGGTGCTGTGTTTTGGATTTGTGGCCAAAACAGTTTGATAGTACGCCGATGTTTTAGCTATTGCTGAACAGTGCTTGCACAGCTTGAAGGCTTTCTCCGTTTCTCACTCTGCCCCCACTACCACTGAGTAGGCAGGGGGCGGACAAGAGGCTGAGAGGGAGCGGAACTGGGACAGCTGACCCCAGCTGATCAGCGGGATGTTCCGTACCATGCAATGTCATGCTCAGCAATAAAACCAGGGGAGGGGGAAGTTTTCCAGGGGTTGCTGTTAGCTGGGCATCAGTTTGGATGGTGTTTAAGCAATTTGTTTTGTATCACTTGTTTTTCTTTGTTTTGGCTTGGTTTTCCCCCTTTGCCTATTAGACTGTCTTTATCTCAACCCACAAGTTTTCTCGCTCTTGCTCTCCTGATTCTCTCCCCATCCCGCTGCGGGGGAGTGAGCGAGTGGCTGTGTGGGGCTGAGCTGCCTACCGGGGTTAACTCACAACAGGGGTAGTAAAGATACATGAGCTAGTCAGGTCTGTGCCAATTAGTTTTTAACTAGGCTGGTTATCTCTTTCAAGAAGTGGACTTGCTGGTTGCAGCTCAGTACTCTGCCAGCGCAGCAGTACTGCTTGTTGGGATGCAAATGGTGTCTTCAACAGTGCTGTGCTGCCTCACAGGAATGCTTGCTTGGAACTCGCTCACCCGGGGGTCTTTGCCCTGTCATTGTGTAGTAAAGGAATATCCTACAGACTGGCCAGAACACTAAATGCCTTTAGGAATTCTCATCCAGAACCGTGGTGGCCTTAGTACTTTGTGTGCCTTGGAATTTGTGCTGTATGCACTTACTAAAGATGAACACGGTTATTAGGAAGCTGAGACTCTAGTAAGCCAGAGACTTAGAACTGACGTGTGCGTGTAGCGGCCACTCCTGACCATGCCTCTGTAGAAGTGCTTACCCGATTCTGGGGTGAGTTCATTACGCTGGTAGTCACTGCACAGGCAGCAGTATGCACAGCAGCGAGCTCTTGCCTTTCCAGCCAACTTTGTTCATCTTGCTTGCTCTAGGAACCCAGTTAGGGCTAGAACCAATGCTTTCTGATTCAGAGCTTAGGAGAATATCTGTGGTAGGCTACAGCAGGAGTAAGAGATTGATAAGATATGATGTACTTCAGATGGAAGAGGGAACCGGGTTGTGGCATGTGTGAAATGAATACATGGGTGAAGGCCTGAGATAAGAGATTGGGCAAGAGAACGCAAGTAGGAGAGAAAGGCAATGATACGCACTGACAGACTATGAAGTCATTTTTTAAATGCTGCCATTCCAATCCTGCAGACTTACTTAACAGCTCAGTGTGATACAGCTTTGAGTGTAAAATCGTGGAATGTAGAGCTATTATTTTATTTCATCTTCAGTTTCTGTGTTATTTGCATTGTTACCTGTGTAGTAGCATTCATGGATTTCAAAGAATGGCTGTTTGATGGATAAAAGGACTCCAAAAATTTTCAGAGTCATTACAGAGCTTCAGTTTGAGAGCTGATAAACTTCTGAATTTCTCTACATTGAACTAACTCCTTAACTGGAGGTATAATAAAAGAGAGTGTATTTTTGTCTAATGCTAAAATTCAGAAAACAGTTACAGACAAGCTACTAATTGTTCATTAAAATATTTTTGTGTGGGCTGAAATTCTACTGAAAAATACTAGTTATGCTCTACGGGATTTTAAAGAATTTTATTTTTCTGTGAATAAAGTAAGAATTTGAGGTTTTCATACAACACACACTTCCCGTGCAGTTGTAGTACTAGTAATAGACTTCAGAAACGCGTGAAGAGGCTAAGGCAGAACAGAGGTTACATGGGCTACATTGGAACAGCAGTACATATAATGACTTGTCTTTTCTTCGCAGGCATTGCGAGTAATGGCAAAAATTATGCGGGAATGCTGGTATGCCAACGGAGCTGCTAGGCTAACAGCTTTGCGCATTAAGAAAACGTTATCGCAACTTAGTCAACAGGAGGGGATAAAGATGTAATCCTGGATTTGCTACCGAAGAATACTGTAAAAATTCATATCTGCACCAGAGTGGCGTGTTACGAAGGTTAATTGTTCTACCTCATTGGGGGAACAGAAGGATATTGCTGCCTTTTAGTACTTCATAAGAACGTCACTTACTAGGATTTTTGTGGACGTGCTAAACAGTTGTGTTGGGTCCTTTCTGTGCACTATGAACCTCTTTCCCAGGTTACTTACAAAACATTGTGTAGTCTAGATTTATTTTAATTAACCTATAACTTTTTATTTGGAAAGTTGATAGCTGGTCTTAACTTCTTGTTAATTGTGCTAAAAATAGGAGGTCACTTTTAAAATGGAACTGGCTCACTGTATTGTTCTGGAGTGCATTGATGGCTCTTTAAGCAACTTTATTGCTGGCTGGTACATTGACTATTCTGAACCACTGTCACGTTCTTTGATTCAGATTGTGAATGTACTGTTGGAGTATACTTTGCTAGCTATTAAGGTAGTGTATCTCTTGGACTCTTACCTTGATATACAAATTGACCTCATCCAGTTGTGGGAACATAATTTATGCAACTATACTTTACACATGATTACTGGGTTTTTTCCACTTTTTCAGAACATTACATTGCCTTCAAAATAGATTGTATTATACCAGCAAGTGCCGCTTTTGAGTCTTTTAATGCAAAACAGTAGGAGCGTACAAAGCCTATGGTACTTTTTGTCTCAAAAATACAAGTTAAAAATCAACTGTTCCTTTGCATAGCTAAGATCTTAACTCACACTTATTTTCAGCAAGGGAGTACATAATTCGTGGAACACCTTTAATTTGACCAAAACCTGACTCTTTAAACCACTGTAGGAATTTTAAATAGTGTAAGCTAGTTAATTCACTGTCATATTTTGTAATTGTCAAGTCACGAGTCGTAATTATATAAAAGATTGGTTTTTTTTTTATCAAGTGGTACTTCTAAAATGCTTGAAGTACCTATCTACTTCAGAAAAGTAGCAAGAGGAGTAAGGTATTCTGAAGGGAGATTTTGCTCCATTAAATCAAATATGAAAAGCGTATTTTCTGTGCAGTTCCGCAGAGTCTTAAGGCTCAAAGAACAATATTTGCAATCAAATGAGGATTAAGTGCACCTGTAATTAGGAAGAAGTTATTTGGGCTTTTGTACTAAAAAAGTTCAAAGCTGCTTATAAACTTATGTGCATATATTTTGTGTGTGCCTCATACACAGAAAGTGGTGAGCTGCAGGTCTTCGGATACAAATATCAGAGGATTCCAGCAATCCTCTTCATAGTTACAAGAACAAAGCTTATGGTGGCTTGTGTTGTCGTAAGAACACAGAAGAATATGCATAGCTTTAGTCAAGATTTGCCTGAGATTTTAAGGATATCACAAGATTTTCGCAAACTTGTTCAGAAATTGAATTGCTTCCTGCCCAAAGGTACAACTTCTGGAGGGGACTGGTGGAATTCATGTGGAAAATTCTCTTTAAAAGACCTGCTGTTACCAGGATGGTTTTTTTTTAATTGCAGTTTTAGGAAGAGTCTGGTTGACCTTTGGTTTCGTTAATGCCCAAAACACTCAGTAGTATGTCAGTATGTAAATGTGCCTGGTAAAAAAAATACGCCACCTAACCTCTTACTCTCCAGAACACATCAGTTTCCATCCTGTCACGCAACACACAACAGCAACTTAACTCTGCTTCCTGCTCATTCTTCAGCACGCAGGCCACTGAGGGTTTTCCACAAGCGGCAGGGTGGTTGGTAACAGAAGCATAATAGAGATTGTATTCTGTGGTCTGTGATACATGGTAGTTAAAGCAGTAAGATGAATGAGTCCTAGTAAGAAGGGGCTATATAGGTGACATAAGACTTAGCCAAGATAAGCCTTTGCACTTTGCTAACTCTTGCTTATTTCCAAATTCTTAGTGCTTGCTTGGAGATAGGTTTAACTGATGTGGGAACTACAGACCTTCAGAGGTTGAACTGCAAATAATGAAGTGCTTTATTCAACCACCCTTATGGATGAGTTTACTCATACTGGAAGGTGGCATCCAGGAAAAGAAGAAAAAGTAAGGGAAGTTCTTAGAAAACAATTGGGTTTAAACACACGTACAGCTGTCATGCTTATGTTTGTTTGGCATTATCTGACCAGTCAGGCTTCTGTGCTTCCGGCCTCTTATCAGTCAAAGCTGGATCAAAAATGACTTCATGTAGGTATTTTAAATAAACTATGCCTTTGTGCAAATGGACAGCTGTGCACCACAGAGTTTTTCTTCAGTTAGGACTGTTCTAAAAAAATGATTGAATATAACTAAACTCCCAAGTCTATCTACTTGGCATGCCTCTCTAACAAGTTCTATGTATCTAGCCAAATATTTAAAGAAAACAGGTCAGCGTCAAAGCAGAACTTACTAATCTCCATACTAATTTCAAAGGCTTCCTATTTAAACAGTTCGTTAACTTTGTTAAATTTTGAGTTTTTCAGAGGCGTAACTGGATCTTTACCATAGATACAAATGGTATAGTTCATACTTCAGAATCATCAGGCTACTGGCATGCTTCAGGTCTTTATAGTAATCTTGATGGTAACATGAGAGAACTTCAAATGTAGTTCATCAGATAATTTCTTTAGTGGCTTTTAGCACCTACAAAACCTTATCACCATAATGTTTAGTTTCCTAAAATATAAGGAGGAGCAGTTCTGTTGCATTTAAAAGAAGAGTCTACGGCAGCTGAACAGCATCATCTCATGTTAAATCTGTCTCATCTCAACCACCTACTAGTCTTCATTCTCCTGAATTGCTAGCAACTATTCTTACGTACTAGTTTTTCGCTTTGTAATAGAAGCTTGCAAAAACAAAGCACAGGAAGGATGCTTGATACAGCGTGTGACGTTAGGACTGTTATTTTGGGACAACCTTGTTATTCGCGTTGGAATGCAGAACAGGAAAATTCTGAATAGAGCTATATGTATCCTCAGTTCTGACACCACAACTTCAAGCTTTGTTCTTCTTTTCCATTATATAAACTGAACACCTTTTACAAAGGCTGTGTCTGTATATATTATGTAACTTTAAATGTTACCTGTGTAAGATCATATCTTATATGGACACAGGTACACATAAGTATTTTTTAAATTAAGATTGTAATATCACCAGATCTGCTCTTGGAAATCCAGGGGGACCAAAATATTTTAGCATTCAAAATATTAATTTTGTATCATTTCAAGTATATACCAAAACAGTTTCTGATGAATACTGATGCAAATGTTTATTGTAAATATTACATACATTATACGTTCACTTACGTTTTGTGGATTTAATCGATTTGACATTTTATTAGCATTGAAGCCTCAGTTTGGTTTACAGACTTGTGACCAGGTGGATGTGGACATAGAGAATAAGGAGCATTGGAAATGGTCTGATGCTGAAAAGCCCGAAACGTGGTGTTTGGAATGCTGGAATTCTTCAGGGACCTTCCAACCTTAAAAGCTGGAATTCTGGGATGTTTCTAAAGCTGACTTTCCAAGTATGACATGCTGTCACTGTCCAATGGTTCCACTTGTAATCCTAAGACAGACTTTGTATATAGGTAAAGACATTGGGATTGACCGTATGGGGACATGAAGGTGTCAGGTGAAATGAGAGGCTATTTTATTTTTTTCAGTAGTGGTTCTGAGTGCGATTGCCATGAAATTCACCTCTTAGTTCCTTGTTTATATCGTGCCATTGGAACGATTGCAAGGTGTTAATCATTTTGTGTTTTTTTTAAAACAAAAAACAAAAAAAAACAAACCAACTTCACCGTATCAGTTGCTTTAAACTCAAATTACCTCTTAAAAGACCAAGGTACATTTACCTCATGTGTATATAATGTTTAATATTTTTCAGAACATTCTCCAGGTTTGCAATTAAATGTTTCTAGAAATATGGGTATTACTAAATTTACAACTTCAGCGGTACTAAATGTATTATCTGGTGCCCCAAAACACTTTAATTTTCTGTATTTTATTGTATTAGCAAGTTTGCTGCTTTGTCACTGTAGCACCTGCCCTTACATAGCTGTGTGGATACTGCCTTGTAAATTTTACTTTTTGGATGATTTGAGGATCCTGTACAGATGAGTGTCACTTTTTTAAACCTTACAAAATTGTGCATTTTCCTTACATTTCTGAAAATATGTATTGTATTTGTAGAGTATACATTTCAATGGATTGTAAATAGGACAGTAGAAGAGTGGATGCTTACGTTAAGTGCTAACACTACAGTAGAGAGATTAAAGCAGTGAAAATAAATAACTTTTTTCAAAATGCATGAGTTGTCTTTCAGAGGAAGAAGTTGTGGGTAGGTATGGGTTTGGGTGTGACCTGGCAAAATGCGGGTTTACTGTGACTTCCTTCCCTCAGAAGGAATTTCTGGTAGAATAAAAAATGATGAAGGGGTTTGCTAATGCTGGGGCAATCCATCCCGTGTGTGCTATACAGATAATGATAAAGTGCCTGATCTTTCTTGTGTCCTGCAGTAATGTTTGAATAAGTACCTTGCTGGTGTCTCTGATCTCTTGGACAATGTAACTAGTGACAAAGTGTTCCTGCTCTCCGTTCATGTTTACATGGAAGTAACAGAGCTGCTGAGGATTCCAGACTGCTTAAACAGCTGATCTCTGTGCATCGCAGAACAGCAAGTGAAAGCGGCTTGTGTTGGATTGGATTGCTTTTGTGCAAAACTCAATTTTAGACTGGTGTTGCATTTCTGAAGGAAGGTGAAGATGTAGACACAACAAAAAGTATGACATCTTGCTTTTCCATAACTTTACATGCATCCATTAATTTTGGCTCAGAAGTGACCAGACAGAATTACCAAAAAGCACTTTGTCCAGCGAACTCTTCCTCCAAAATGGGAAGCCAGAAGGTGTCCAGAGAAAGCCAAAAGCTATGTCAAAATGCTGCGGTCCTGTTTAAACTCTTTCACAGGAGGTACGATTATTGGGCTGAGAACATGCTGAAGGAGGGCCTCTCCCACCACTGCAAGCAACCAAAGTTCAGTAAAACCCCGAGTCCCCCTCATACATCTCCTAGCAGAGGAAATGTACGGCCTGGAAATAGAGTAATGTTGCTGTCTACCAAGCTTAGTTTTTACTAAATAATCTTCTGTGTTTCACGCTTTGAGGAGCTGAACCTAGCAACTGAAAATCCATGAACAGCAAACAATTACCGCGAGTAGCTTGGATGTGAGGATGTTTAAGATCATTTTAGAGGAGATGCTGAATTCAGGAGGTCTGCATGCTAGTTTGGATTACCAGTCAGTGTAAAGAGTGGCAGACTTTCAGCTACTTGGTTTTGCCTGATAGAATTTTTTTTTTTTTTTTTAAAGTGTGGGGCTGTTGAAATAGGTTCTTTTTAATACCCACTGCACTGAAGTAACGAGTATTTTGTGTAGGTGCAGCATAACTAAAGTGTCTAAACAAACCACTTCTAGGCAGTACCAACTAAGTATTGGAATTTTCCTTTTAGGAATTTTTGTGAAGTGGGTAAGGGTGGTCCTGGTAGAAAATAGATTCCTTTTAAACAGAAAATCAAAAACCCCAAAGTTCTTATTCAATGCTCTTACCAGCTTTCTTTATCCATCAAGTCGTGATGTTCTGACTGGCACTAAGAGTGGGCGTGGGCATGGGCACGTTTTGTAGGGGTACGCTCCGCAGCGTCGCGGTGTTGGGGACGCCTGGCTGACTGACCAGTTGTGTGGTGGGATTCTGTGGGAAGGCTCCTGGCGAGCGACTGGGGCTCGGTCCCCCTGTCTGCGGAGCTGCGTCGGTGAAGAGGGAGGCGTGGAAGGTACGTTGGCTTGCTTGCGCTACTTAGAGAATGTTCTTGTCTCGGCGTCTGCCTAAGTGTTCATCGTTGTGTTGGAGAAGAGTTACTAGAATCTTGCACTGCAGATCCCCTTGCTGATGGTTTTATGAGTCTCATAATTCTGGCTTGGAGCGGCTGGAGTTGTTCCCAAGTCTTCCAGGTTGGAAATAAATGCAGGCACAGCATTTCCTTCGTTAACTTGACTGCAAATAAAGTGTCCAGAAGTCCCCGGGAAACCCACAGCCTTGATTCTTTTTGAGAGTTTCTTGAAAATAAGATTTAAATCCCTAGTCTCTGAGATGTAATGGCACCTGAAATCATTACCTCTCATTTGAAGAGAAAAAAGCCGTGCTGGTAGGGTCCTGTGCAGAATTGCAATGTTCATGGGAATTAAAATAGGTATACGGAGATGAAGATTCAACATCCTTGAGATGTGTTGCTAATTAGCTCAATTATGGAACTGAGAAGAGCTCTCCAACTGTCAGTAGCAGAAAGTTTGTGGAAGCTGTTGAAGAACTGGGCACATAAGTTGGTTTTAATTTTACATAATATCAAATATAATTACGTAGGTTTTTAAATGAGGGGAGAAGGGGTTAGAAACACACCTTTCAGTCCGAGGAGGATGCAGGACTTGGGGATGTGTAGGGGAGGGACAAAGGGTGGGGAAAGGGAGAGGTTTGGGTGATGGGGAGAGGAGTGAGCATGGGAAAATAGAGGGGTAAGGGGATAAAAAGGGTGGGTCGCGTGTGAATGACTGGCCGGTCAGTGTGCCGGTCTGGCCGTGCCCTGTGCAGCTTGTCTTACCTTCTTTTTAAATCCCTTTCTACATCATCTCCCCTTGTGAGGGACTCGGTCTCGGGGGTGCGGGGGTGTCCGAGTGCGGCAGCTGGAGCCAGACCGGGGCGGGAGGTCCCGTGTGTCCGTGCTGCAGCAACGGGAGAGGCCAGGGCGAGCAGACACAAGCGCCGGCAGCTGGAGCGGGACTGTGGGTCACGGGCCTCTGTGTGTCCGTAGCGCCTGTGACTGGAGCCAGCATGGGTCCGGGCGCCAGCAGCTGGAGTGGGACTTGCAGCCTCAAGGAGCAGCAACTGGGGAGACTGGGATTCTAGGGCAGCTACTGGGCAGACTGCGTGTCTGAGGGGGGATCCACCCTGCACGTACGTACATACATGTTCCCACTAACAGACCTCCAGCCTGCTCAGCCAGACAGGGGAGGAGGACAAGGCCACTGGTTCCTGTGGGTGCTCTGTGTGTCCAGCCATATATACACATTGCATAGGTATCCTCTGTGTGTACGCCTACTGGGAATGCATTTTCAGTCTTGCTACTGGCCAGGCTGGGGATGCAGAGCTCCGGCAGCCTTGCCTCTCTTGGACTGTTGGATCCAACGTATTTTCCCCTTAACAAGTATGTCTCGGCCATCTGTTGTGCGTGAAAACCGATGCAGTGCAAAGGTAGCAACAGATACAATCATGTGCTTCCCTGCTCCAGCGAGGATGCGGCCATCGGCAGTGATGACGCAGGTGACATCCTGGATGCAGCCGCCGTCCCGGGGTTTCAGATAGAGAACTAAGCACACTGCTGCGGAAGAAAGTAGTCCATACGATTCCAGGCAGGATGGAAAGGCTTACCCACGTCATCTCAGGGGCCGCAGAAGACGCAGTGCTCACCTCTGTGGAGAAGACAGAGGCAGACTCTTCTGACAAATGTGCAGCAGAAAGGACAAGAGGTGGCAGTCACAGACTGGGAGCTCTGACTGGTGTCCTGGTTTTGGCTGGGATAGAGTTAATTGTCTTCCTAGTAGCTGGTACAGGGCTGTGTTTTGGGTAAGTGGGAGAAGAACGTTGCTAACGCCCTGATGTTTTCGGCTGTTGCTCAGTCGTGTTTAGACTAAACCAAGGACTTTTCAGCTTCTCCTGCCCAGCCAGCAAGGAGGCTGGAGGGGCACAGGAAAGGTGGGAGGGGACACAGCCGGGACAGCTGACCCAAACTGGCCACAGGGGTATTCCATAAGGAAAACACTCGTCACTGTGCTTAAGGTGCTTAAGCACAGTAATAGGTTGCTCAGAGCAGTTGTGGACTGGTCGTCCTTGGGGACTTCCAAAACTTGACTGAATGACATTCGGAGCAATGTGGTTTAGTTAGGTTACTTGCAGAGGGCACTGGCGATGAACAGAGAGATGTCAGGCTCTGTTGTCCACCAAAAATAGTTTGGCAATCTGCTGGTGGGCTCGCAGTCTCCTTGAAGAACCTGGTGAAGACGTAGCAGAGGACTTTGTGCCTGTCCACATCTGAAACTTTTTGTGGCTGTTGCCAATTATCCCACGTCTTAAAGATCAGCGTGTTGCCACCAGCCTGAGTTCATCTAGTGTACTGAGAGTCCGTGGTAGGCCAAGGGCAAAGCAGCCACTGTGACGAGACCTAGAAAGTTATGACACTGAGAAAATCATGTGGCTTGTCTTCTTCCTCAGGCAAAAGAACATGTAGGAGGGTCAGGGTTAGTTCATGTGTGGTGGTGTTCTCGGGTGGCTGCTGCAAATGTTGAGCCTATTGTCCTCCCATCCTCCCCACGTTGCCCTTTGTTGGCTGGTGACCGTGCTTGGAGTCGATATATTATTCATACGGCAGGTGTCACCTGTAACAAGCATCAACAACAATTAACCTGCTGTTAACAAATTAACCTACTGGTATAGACATACTCACAGTTACTTGTTTTGCATGAGTATTTGTGGCCCAACGCGGTTCTTGAGATGACACGCCTGCCTCTCATAGCTTGGGCAATGGAAGCTTGTACTGCCAGAACTGGAGGTCGCTGTTTTGATTCTTGATATTGGTCATCTGCCCACAGGCACTAACGTACTTAGAAAATATCTACTTTATTGTGGGTTTAAGTTAAATATCTAAAAAACTAAAAGAAGAAGCAGTAACAGTCTTAAGATGAGGTAAAGGGACAACTGGTGCTAAGTTCCAAGTTGACTCTGAGTTGTTACAGCTTACCTATTGCTCTGGACATCCCCGCTTTAAAATTTGTATTCATGCATTTTTTCCATGAGTCACGTATTCCCATTCCCTTCCACGCTGTGGGCCCGGGAAATTCATGAGTGTAGTCCCAGTGGTCAAATTCTTAACTGGTAGAGGAGAAGGGTAAGGAATGGCAACACAAGAAGCCTTTGATACCACAGTTGCTGTCTAATCCTTACACGTTTCTGAAGAGTGGAATCAGGCTGTGCTTTCTTCCATTAATGCCCTACTGTGGAACGGGTTCTCTGACCTACCCCTCCTTCCTAAAAGATAAGCTTTTTGAAACTTTGTTATCTTACTCCATGAAGATTGCCTTTTGATGCTATTTCATAACAGGTTCTGGTGAAGGGTCAGCGGGATTCAGTTCCTGAACCTCTCTGGACAATTCTTCATGAAAGTGAACCACCTTTTTCTTACCCTTTTTTTCAGGAAACTGCTTTGCCTGTGCTTGTTTTGCAAAGGCAGTGCTTCCCACGCTAGCTGTTAGCAGGCTTTACATTTTTGTATTGGCAGACCTGAGCCCTTACAGAGAACCTCTTTTCCATCTGCCCGTGTCTAAAAGATCCACGGACTTTCAGTCTCTCCCCTGTAAAAATACTGTCAACCTGCTGCTTTCCATTTCTGACAAAGGCTCCTGCCGCTAAGGCGCACGTCATCGCAGCGCCTACAGCTCCCGTGCCCATCGTTGCTGGTACCGTAGGTAAGCACTACAACACTCGGAACAGTATTGAACTTGAAGGAGGAGGAGGGAATCCTGCGAAAAAGAACGTTTTACAACATTTCTTTTTTACCTTTGTCAGGCTGCGTTGTCAGTACGTACAGTCTGCTCACAGCCCTCTCTTTTAAAGGCCAAATCTTCCGGTTCTGCGGCGAAGCGGATTCTCCAGAAGGGGAGGTGGGTGCTTTGCTCCCTTTATTGCTGCCGCAGGAGGCCTGAAGTACAATACTGAGGAAAATTGTATGGTAAAATTTACCTGAGTGCTTGCTTACAGATAATCTCAGTGTAACTGTACAGCTAACACATTTTGAAGAAAAGTTCCAGGTAAGTAAACTGTCTTTGTTCATCGTTTCACTAGCCTTTGAGTTCTAACACAAAAGAAAAATGATATAGTTTAGGCTCTTAATGATTTCTTCCTCTGTAATGATGTGTGGCTGCAGCCGTTTCTCCAGTTTCCTGTAGCCAGATGTATGTTTTGTTGTTTCCTTATCCAAAGATGTTGCATTCTGCAGCTGAAAATAATTTCAAATTGTTTTCAAAAGAAAAAAATTATGCTAAAGGCAGTATATCCAATACACTTATTTTAAGTTAGAAACAGGTGGTTTCTTTAGACCATTTGAAACCTGGCTCAAGTTAAAGAAACTTCTTTAATATGTGGTTCAACTGATAAATGTTTAAGTACTACTGGTTTTCACGTCACGTCACTCATATTTAGAAGGTGAATGGCAGCTTGGCTCTTTTTTCACCCAGCGGATCTTCTCTGCTGGGAATAATTACAACGGTAGTTTTGTGTTGCATTTTGTGTGTATTTAGTGTTGTAGTATGGAGGAAGACAATTCCAGCTCTCACCTTGCTTGCTTCCCCCCCCTCTTTTTTTAGCTAATGCAAAGTTCTGCTTGCTAGCATGTGCGCTGGGTCGCTCGCGCTCGGCTCGCTCCCTGTCTCCTCGCAGAAGAGACGGCACCAGTTGCGTTTCCTGCTCCGTGTGAGAAATCCACTTGGAAAGTTGGGGGGCAAGGGGTTTGTTTTAGTTCATTTGAAAAGGTAACCTTTCTCCGCAACTGCCTGAGCAACTGTCTTGCTTTTCTTCCAGTCTGGCTCTTGGAGACTTTCTTCGTAAGCGAGTGAGAAATTTTATCCCAGCAGTAGGTCTCCCTCTCCCCGCTGTCCAGCCGTTATTGTTGAGGGGTTTTGACTGGCATCAGCAGTTGCATTATAAAAGGACTCTGGCCGTTTGGCATAAAAAACAGTACTGCTTTTTTTTTTTTTTTAAATAGAATGTAATTTCTAAAAGCAAATTCTCCCAGTCCCAGCTATTTTTCTCCAGGCCTTTTCAACCCGAAGGAAACGTCAGGCTGCGCTTTCCAGCGGCCGTGCATCTAACTGCTGCTTGCGCTGTTGGACGTTCGGTTGAGACCAGGTAATATGGTCAATAATCAACACTGCCCTGCATCCGTTTCAGGACCAAACCTGTCTTTGCGTATGACAGCCCTCTAAAAATACGCTATACGGGCTTGGTGATAGTGATAATGCAATGAAGGAGGGTTGCTTGGCTGCTTGTAAGTGGGAGTGCCTGTCAGGCCAGAGGGCTTTCCATCCGCTTGGATGCGGGGAGAAGAATTTTCCCGGACCGTTCATGACATGAGCTCCCTTTCTTGTGCACCCCTTCACACAGAGCACTTCACAGGTGATTGCTTTTGCTTTGGCAAAAGTGGACTTCTGTAATGGTTTGTGATACCATGCTGGGAAAAACCGAAATGCTAGCTAGGTGTAATTTCTTTACTGCGATTGCTTGGGAGAAAAAGGTAGGAGGGTTACAAGAGCAGAGTTCATTCAGTGTTATCTTGAGCGAAAGGATCATTATCATATCATCCCTATTTTAACTGTAAAAAGATAGAAAGCCATTCTGGTTGGAATTCTTAAAATCTATGCTTTAAAGAACACCTTGTTTACAACAGCCCTTAAGAAAACCAAAAAGAGAGAGAAAAAATCAAATCAAAAGACCAGTGATGGCACTTTGAAGTACTAGCTCGTTAGCTTCAATACACATCGACATGAGTTTCCTTCAGCATCCCTCTGTTAGACTTGATTAAGAAGGCAGCAGCGCCCTGAGGTAGATATAAAACCTATGAGATACTGTAATCTTTATGGATCCAAATTAGTTGGAGTTTCTCATTTAGAGGTTGATGCAGTCCCGGGTTACATTAATACTTACACACGGCGACTGAGCTCCTGCAGATTCCGTATTTGATCAGAAAGCCAGGAGATATAGAAGAAATTTGGAGATTTTTTTTTTTTCCTGCACTCCTGAGGGTTTTAGTTGCATCCACATGCCCTCTCTAGGCGGTACTGCAAAAATCAGCCGGTCTGCCCAAGGCGGAGTCAGCCATGCACCTGTGAAGCAGCAGCAGTGTTTCAGGAGCTTCCAAGACTAGCTCTAAGTTACCGATTCCTTTCCAAAGACATAACTGCTCAGGCAGTCATCTCATCACTGGGGTTTTCATGTGCTTGGGTGTGTTTGTTTTTCCTTTTATAGTCTTAAGCACTATTGGAGGTGATTTATACAGGCCAAAGTTCAGGAAGCTGTCGTCTCTCGAGACGATCTCTTTACTGTGTCTAAGCTGGAGTACAGTAACTTTATAAATGATTACAGATGTTTTACATATGAGTGACAGATTAGGTCATGAATCAATCCCTCAAATACAGACTTGTGTGCTTTCTTCTGGCAGCCCCTTTCAAACTGTCTCCGTAGGAGAATGCTGACGCGTGGGAAGCTACAGGTCCTAACAGCGTATGTATGTGATCGTGGGCCTGAAAGAGGCGGCCGGGCCGAAGGGACGTTGGCTCATCCAGTTTTCACAAAGGAAATACTTTGAAGAATTAATGGAAGAAATCAAAGGCGATTCTCAAGCAACATTGTTCGTGCCAGGCCCTACTCAACGAAATGCACTGGAAAATTTCCGTAAAAGCAAGGAAAGGGTGTTTAAAATCAGAGATGATCAGGGAGAGGAAAGGAGTGAGATAGCTGGCCGTCACTTGGTGTTGCTTAGGCACAATTTAGTGTGGCCTGAGGCTTTTTACCCAGGCAAGTGTCTCCAACACCCTATTCAAAACAGCACTGAGACAGTGACGTGCACGCACACTGAGGAATGAAGTCGCCTTCCCTGAGGAAGGCATAGGAGCCATCTGACAAGCTACAAGTAATTCTGGGGAAAAAAAAGCATCATAGCAAGGAACATAATGCAGGTATTTTTGAAGCTCTCAAAAAAGAAATGGCCGTGCAAGACCACAAACGTGATCTTACGCAACAAAAATTTAAAAGACGGGAAAACGATAAATTAAATCGATGATGAAAAATCCAGGCTAAGAAAGTGAGAAAGAAAGAAACCAAGCTGTATCACTAGCAGTTCTCATGCCATCTGTGCATATGAGGAGGTGCTAGACAGAATTTTGCTGACGCATCCTATTTTGAAGGCGATGTTGAAGATAACACAAGTATTGCATTGTCTGTACTGTTATTTTTGTTCTTTCATACAGAAAATCATCGCAGAATCAGTTTGTTTTCATATGGGCTTTAAACAACAACAACAAAAAGACCCCAGAGCACGGAGTGTTGTAATCTAGGCAGCTAGAACACCGAGATACGGAGAAAGCACAGCTCTCCAGTAGAGAAAACAGGAGTGAAACAATAACCACTGAAGGAAAAGACTTTCCTTACCTAGGAAGAAAACCACGGTTCTTTTTATATATCAGCTACCTCCAGTATAGTGAAAGGACATAAAGCAAGCTGGAAAATACTGATGTAGCAGATTATGTTTCTGCTGTGAATGTAGGGGGTAAGTTACCCCTGATTATTCCGTTCTCCAAAGGGCATCTTGCTGATGGCCTAAGGGAGCCAGAGAAAGCGATGGGCTTTGGCATCCCGGGCTGTGACAAGGCTTCTTCCCTTGCCTTCACAGAAAAGCAGCTGATAGTTTCATCTTGTTGCAGATACCACTGGGTGGCTCTAACCTTCCTGTTAGCAGACGCAGTCCATGTTTTAGTCTCCCGCTGCATGCTCCGATTCAGCCTGCAGTTACTTAGAAAAGGACCGCAGTTAACTTGTGTGGTACAAATACACAGTGCAATCGTAGCCGCGTAGCATATCGGGCATACCTGTAGGGAGGACAGAGATTCACTGCAGCCGGGAAAATCGCAGCATTGCTAATGTTCCCAGATGGCTCACCCTAACAGTTGCACGTTCCTGACTTGAAAAAGTAGGTTTTCCATTCAGGTGTGGGTTTACACCTGTGCAGTCCTGTCGTGCTGCAGTTAGCAAGGCTACACTTGGATCTCTTGGGAAGGAGGAGCTTTTTCTGACAGAAGCTCTACAGCTACGGGTGTTTTCCCTAGGTTTACAGCCCAGTACTCTCCCATCTCGTTCCAAGAGGCCAGAAATGATGAAGTATTAAGAAATGGAGGTTTGTTGATTTTTCAGAAACGGTCGTGTTTTACTTGTAGTCCCCTAGGTTCAGCTGCAGGCATGCCTGATCCTTCTTGCACATTTTTGCCCTTGTCTTCAAAGACACCGTTTTGTAAACAACGCGGACATTCAGGATATTTTAAATATATTCAAGTTTGTTACTAAAGTGACCTTCAGAAGCTAACTCTGGTGTTTCACTGTGGCAGGAGAGTGTCTGGAGTCTCCTTCCATTTTCAGACATTCGTTTCTCCACTGTTTCATATAGTTTGAGCCCACTTACAGAATTAATTACTTAATTCATACATCTAGAGTAGGTTCAGTTGCCTAAACAAAGGCTTTGAGTGCCAGGACAATGTCCTGGGATATCTTACACGTTTACTGAAGCAGGCTGATATAACACAGAAGCGACGGAGACGCGCGCCTTGCTGCAGTGACAGCTGGCGTGCCCCGGAGCGTCTAAAACGGCATTAACAGTTGTGTTTAGACTGAAACCTGTCCTTAGTGTGGGATGATGTGAAAGTATGTATGTATGAGATTACAGTCTTCAGATACCTATGTATATAAAGAAAGCAACTGGCCTTTTTGTAATTGCAATAGAAGTTTATCAGTTTTGCTTTTAGCTATTGTTTTGTTTGCTTCATAGGCATCTCTTTTTTTTTTTTTTTCCTATTTGAGCAAATGCCTAAAACAAGCCCAATGTTGGCTCATTATTCTGTATGCTTCTTTGCTAATGTCAATTCCTGTTCTTTACAACAAGAAATCAACCTATAATGCTGATCTTTTCCGATCTGCTGCTCTGTATATTGCCTGCCTTTGATTGTATATTGCTCTATGGGTTTACTCCTTAAGCTGAAACAAAAATAGTAGGCTGTGGAATATCTTTTTTTAATAAAGATTAACTCTGGGGGCCCTTTCAGCTTCATTTCAATAATAATTTTTAAATATTCTCTGCTTTGAAGATCAGTCTTGGACAGACATGACTGATCAGAACCAAGGCAGGCGGAAGCAGCTTTGGTTTTGTTCTGTTTTCCTTTAAGAGAAAAGGGAATGCACTTCCACGGCGGAACAGAACAGAGCGACCTTTTGAATGAAGACTTCCATCCGAAACGGTAGGTCCATCCTGTGGGGGAGAGCAACTCTACAGATCAGAAAATTACTTTCATTTTACTTGTAGTTAGACTGACGCTGCTATTTTAAGTTGCTCTTGTGGAGGGAAGAGCTGCTGACGTTGGATGCGAATACTTACATACTCAATATAAGAAGGACATCACACTGTTAGAGTGTGCCCAGAGGTGGGTGACCAAGATGGTGAAGGGTCTCGAGGGCAAGACTTACGAGGAGCGGCTGAGGTCACTTGGTTTGTTCAGCTTGGAGAAGGCTGAGGGGTGACCTCATCGCTGACGGGTAACCTCATCGCTGACGGGTAACCTCATTGCAGGCTACACCTTCCTCACTGGGAGCAGCAGAGAGGGAGGTGCTGATCTCCCCTCCGGTGACCAGTGATAGGACACAAGGAAACGGAATGAGGCTGCGTCAGGGGAAGTTCAGGTTGGACGTTAGGAAAAGGCTCTTCCCTGAGAGGGTGGTCGGGCCCTGGAACAGGCTCCCCAGGGCGGTGGTCACGGCGCCAAGCCTGTCGGAGTTCAAGGAGCGTCTGGACGATGCTCTTAGGCGCATGGTTTAGTTTTAGGCAGTCTTGCGAGGAGCGGGGAGTTGGTCCTTATGGGTCCCTTCTAACTCGAGATACTCCGTGCTTGTGGCACTCTTTTTGAAGCATGAGCGCAAAAAGAGAGCAGTGAGGAGCAAGGCTAAAGCCCCTCTGTGCTCCTGTAGCTCACAAATATCTATAGCGTTTTAATTCAGTTTTCATTCTGTAGAGCTAGTAAGAACTGTTTTTAGTGGACTATGCAAGATAAAACCCATTTGTAATTTAACCAGTCTGCCCAAACTCTGCTGATGTATAGGTAGATATTTCCTGCTGGTATAAAGGTAGATTTTTTTCCCTATAAAATCTTGATATGCATTCTTTCCACAGCTGAAGACATAAATCTATGCTGTTTGAATGCATTTGTGAAGTAAGTTCATGTGGTTGTCAGAACTGCTGCTTGGTTCAGCAGCAGTTTGCTTCGGTGATCCTGCATGGCGACCCATCTTTTGTTTTCCAGAAAAGATGTCTTACCGTTCTGGAAGATGGAAAAATGGCACACGGGGCTGCACCTGCAGTAAGTCAGGTTGTTGCATGCTGTTATGGAAATCTCCATTACTGGAAGATCAGTGAAAAGCCGTTACTTCCCAGGTACGAGTGTTTTAATTTCTCTTATTTTGGTTAATGTATTTCATATAGAGATTAGTAAATATGAAACTCCTTTTCATATGTTTGTTGCATAATTACAAATCTATCTGGATATGGCAAGCATTTTTATTTATGCTATATGGTTTATTGCTTTCACGCCGTTGAAGATTTTTGGTATTTGGATTCTGGTTTTGTTGCAACTGACTCTGCTATTCAGATCAAAATGGGACACTTCCTTGCCAAAATCCCTTATCTGCAATGAGAAAGAACTATTCTGCGCAGGGGATCACAAGCATTCAGTTCTTGTAAAGTATTTTTATTAGTCTCAGCCTAGTTCTTCATTGCACTGGACAGGCTTGAAGTCTGGCATTTCCCACACGCAGTTTTGTATGTGTCTTATTTATTGACATATTAAAAAAAAAGTTTATAGAGAAGGAGGACTCACCTAACTGACCAAGAAATCAGGTTGTGGCTAAAAACCTCTTTCCTTTCTTCTCCCTTTTTTTTTTTTAAATGCCTTTATTCTCCTCGCTGCGATACCTGGAATTTTCTTTTCTGTCGACGTACTTCATAAAAAATTGGAACAATTTACATTTTCTTCTTTGACTGCCATGTTCAGACAAGATGTATTTATTGCCTCTGCTCTGTTTTTTCTGTCTCCCTAGTCTCAAAGGCATGAGCTTGATGGTCATGTAGGCAGATTGATTTGGTACCTGGAAGGAACGAGCCAGGCTGCTGTGTAACGACATCTCCCTCCGCTTTATGGGGCTACTTCGTGTTAAAGTGCAATTAATCGGAGGTAATTAATTTCTTTGCAATAAGTTCTAAAGCTTCTACAGACTGTAATACCCCTGTGGACTTGGCAGAAAATTTGAGTTAGGCAAAGTAAAAGCAGGTATGCAAAGTGGTCATAAGCTTTCTTTTTTTTTCAGTACCTGCTGCAATACAACCCAGTACCGATACTTTTCGTATTTGTCATAAGCCCTACCTTAGTGCTGCTAATTCTGTCATTTTGGGCTATCACAGCCTGTCACAAAATTGATCAAACCCAAATGCGTGAGTTATATGTGCCCACTGGTGCTGAGCGTGTAAAAGAAAATATTTCTTTTCTAAATATTGCATTTAATACTCATTGCAAAATCTAGTTGATTTGGAAACTAAGGTTTTCTTAATCCTGAGGGGGGAGGAGGGGGCAATTTTAAGTAATGCCAGTTAAGAATTCTGAAACTCTTTCCAAAATCTGCTCTTTATTTCAATGATTTGTTTTAACTAAAAAAAAAACATCTCCCCCATGTTTAGGAATTGCTGGATTATTCTTGCACCTCAGGAAGTGGCTCAGCACTGCTCTTTTTACGCAAAAGGCTCGTAGATGTAGGTGGGTCAAGAGTTAATCATGTCTTACGACAAAAATCTAAAAGCACCAAATCAAAACTCTGTGTCAAAACTTATATTGTACTCGTGAAGCATTCACATCTGAATTTAAAACCTTTACAAGTCTTGTTACATAAGATTATTCTACCTTTCAGCAATTTGATACACATTTTCTTCATTGGAAGGAAGGTCGGATTTGATAGTTACTCAGCTGGTTTTAGTGATCTGCCCACGTGTGGTACCAAAACCACCATGCTATTTCACGGTTAAAGACAATGGATTGTAAAGTTACGATGATGATTATTCCCCTGCCTTCCATATTCTATGCATCTATGCCACAGGTGAAGTAAAATTGTACTTTAGTATTAGAAACCATCTCCGTTTCTCAAGTCATCTTCTAATTTTAAAGTATTCAGTAATGTATCACTGTAGATTCACTGGAGGGGATTACTAAAATTGCAATGCATTGCGTGATTGAGTTGTAATTAGTTAATTGAGGTAGAAGGTGGAGCTAGTCTGGGTGACACTATGCTTTCCATGTACCGATGAAAGAGTTTTTCTGTTGGACTTACGGCTCGCTTGTTTTTCTCATCAACGAATAATGCATGTCATTTTTTCATTCTTCTGGGTCTGGTTAGGGAACCTCGCCACTCTTTTAGCTTCCTGTCTGGAGCTATGAGAATAAGAATATATTTGCTGGAACCTCAATTAATTCTTGTTCTGCAGCAATGGAATTAAAGATTTTGGGAAAGATCAGCACTGTTGGGGGGAGGGAGAATGAGAAAGAACAGTTGTCAGCTCTGCATTCCCTACTGAAGATCAAAGACACAAGACGGCAATAAGTCTTTTAACTGAGAGTGGAAGTCTGCTGTCTTTCGTCTTCCCCAAAACTGAACATTTTTGCTTTAGGCATCAGAGAGACATCGTTTCTTAAGAACGGAACAGCAGTGAATTCGTTTACAAAAATCTATTGTGATGTTGCAGCTAGATGGTCTGCTACCCAGAAGACTCACTGCAGCGCTTTAAAATCCTGAGACTCTCTCCCATCTTTAATCTTATTATAAATGCTAAAAAGCTGCAGAGAATAACAACTAAAGTCCTTAATACACATCTACTTAAACTGCATCCAGCTCTGAAAAGAAATATGTATCGTTATTCAACAACTTGATATTACTTTTTTTTTTTAAGAAAAGGCCACGCTGGAGCAGTCTGGAAAGCTCAGTGGCAAGGAGAGAATGTTGCTGTGAGCATCTTTGCATCGAGGGATAAAAAAATTTGTGATTTAAAGAAGCTGACATTTTTAGTACCATACTGCTTCAACATGAGTGTATACTGATATCATTATTTCCAAGTAAAAAGGACTAATTTTTCATATATTTATCTCTTAATGAGAAAATCTCAGTCATGTCTTTTTAGGGTCCTTTGGGGGCAGAGGGGAGAGTTATGCTATACGTAATTTTTGTTCAAGTCTATGATTTACTTGAAATTTTTTATAGAGAAAAGAACTTTTGAAGTATCTGAATTATATGGGTTTGAAATATTTTTTCTTACAAGCCTGTAATTTTGCAGATAGTTATCTCTCTGGTTTTGTTTGCTGTTTCTTAAAGAGAGGTTAGAAAAGAAGATGATCTATATGATACAGAGGCTTTTAATTTCCTTTTTTCAAAATAACAAATATTCAGGCTCCCTTATATGTTATGGGACTGGAGAAAAAGTGTCCATTATGAATCTGTCTAAAATTATCATTTTCATAGTTTATTCATTTACTTAAATTCTAATCAAAACCAAAGTTGGTGAAACAGAAAAGTAGTCTTATTCTAAAGACCTAGGAGGAATTGACCTCCTTTAATAGAATACAGTTCTTACTGATCAGTGAGTTCATAGTCATTGGCACAGAAAAGATGGTTTGATAAGAAACGGGGATTGTGTTTTGATTTTTCTTTTTCCTTAAAAAAAAAACAAAAACCAAACAAACGAAACCCCGAAAAACGCTGGAGTTAATTAGTAGCTCTACTGGTAGATTTACTGATCCAGTCCCGCCATATCAAATTATTTTCAAATGCAAGCATAGTAACACAAGTTAATGAGAAGAATTTCCTTTTTGGTTTAGAGTTCATTGCATCAGACATGGCATCGAGAAATTCCAGTAGAAATTCAGCCTTGCTACCACAAAAATGAGTCACTCTATAACTACCTGCAATGACATACTGTCATGACTGTCAACCAGCAGTTGATAATTTATGGTTGTTTAAATTTTATACTTTTTGTTGCAAGTGGTCTTGTATATCTACATATTAAAATATTTGGGTCAGAAAGTTAACCAGCCACAGCACACAGGCATTAAAAAATAAAAATACCTTCGTTAAGAATTGCGATGCTGCTTTGCTGATCTCAGTAAGGAATTTTCATTGTTTGAAAAATAATCTCTTTTATAACAAATTCTGGATTAAAAATAACCTGTTCTCCTTGTAGTTAGTAGATCTGCCATGTGGTTGAATGAGGAAAATGTAGTACTTACTGGACAATTCGTGTTGCATATAAAACACTGTATGATATTTAGTCTCAGGAATATCAATCTGTTCAGAAATCCTACTCTCTTAATCCTAATACCTCACAACTGATAACACGTGGTTCATGATTTATTCACTTGTACACAGAAAATGCTAAACAGGATAGAAAGACTGTGATGAAAATATATAATGTCTGTTCAGTTGCATTGTACTTGGCAAAAGAATGTTGTATCTTTTAATTACCAGTGTTGATAGTTGAGGTGATTATAAAATCCATGATCCAGAAGCAAGGCAGAAACCTAGCAAAGATAACTTCTCAATAAATTATAAATATTACTAGAAAGGATTCTTAATCTAAACTGCCTTTATTCTAACATTTTTTCGAAACCTTCCTGATTTTTGCCACTTGACATTTAAGATTAAATAATAAAATAATTTTGAGCAATCGTCTTAACAATTCATTTAAATAATTAAATAAGTATTTTTAATAGTTTTCTAATAATTAATAGAAATATTAAATAAAATACTATTTAATTTTGTAATAGCCTACTTTAAAAAGTATAAACTACTGCACATCTATTCATAAGTGTGCAAAACTAATTCTTTTATGCCTGTTGGGATCTAGGTCATTTTACTTAGCTATGTATTTTCTGCACTGTGCTTTCTCAGGTAGACCTATGCTCTACGTTCTTCTGGTGAAAATAGCTCTATAAATATATTTAACTCAAAGCACAGATTTTGCCAGGATTTACTGTTGTCGGTCATACACTCAAGCATCTGCAGTAGCACTAGAGAAAGGAAGGTGTATATATAACTCATTTTCTTGGAATTAATTCTGCAGGGTTATTTCTCGCTTCTTTCATAGTATCTATAATTCCTTTGGACAGACTATTTTTATTAGCTTTTTTTTCAAAAATCCCTTGTATTACGGCGCAGAGAGTAGTGGCGTTACGAGGCTGCTGCAGTGGTTGGCTGTGAATCCAGCCCTGCAGCATATTAGTGCGCCTGCGCTAAGGCAAAAGGCGATCATGGGCACTTTCACTGCCTGTTGGATGAGCTTTTTACAAAATTTAAGTTGACTTGATAGGATCCAGCAGTTAATTTCACAAGAGCAAACAGAACTTCTCCTGCAACTATGTAATAAGTGAAATAAAAAGCCCCCTCGTTCTCTGTCCGCTTTGAAGCCTTTGAGGCCATAACTCCTATGATGTGTAATCCCAGTTTGCTTCTACTGAATCTTAAAATATAGGCATGTGTGACAGAGAAAATGGATGGATCATTCAACATGGAGTTTGAACTTCGTGCTAGAAAGAGATGAAATCCGAGCGGTTTTGAATGTGGGAGATGAGTCTTGACATTCAGAAAAAGTTCTCAGATGGGGAATGTTTCCTAGAGTGGAAACAGTTTTGTTTGTTGCTGTCTTTCATGGTGATCGGGTCTTATTCTGAGGTTGAAAACATAACTTTTGGGTTTTAATCCCCAGAAAGGCTGAAAAATTTCAACAGCCTCCTTTGCTAGGTTTCTCTTCCAGAGTACACTTACAGACAGTCACTCGCAAAGGTCCAGCCGAAACACGGGCGCTTTCAGCTGCTTCAGGTTGGTGTAGGAGCTCCTTCAGGTCTGCCCTTCACAGCCAAAAGCCCCTGACAGCAGTCTCTGCCTGGCTAGCGAAGGCCCCACTCATTTCTGACGCATAGCCTGCAGGTCCGTGTGAAGAGCCAGAGAAAAATAGGCCTGAAAAAGCTTCTGGAAATAATCAAGCCCTTCACACTCCTCCAAAGCGAGATAAACCGTATCCGTGTGCTTGGCAAACATTTGCCTAGACTATTTCTGAAAGATTCGCCAGACTCTTTCTGGGTGCGTATTCTACAACTTCCCTAGGCAATACGTTTCATTGCTTCACTTTAGAAAGCTTTTTTTGACGTCCAACTTCAATTTTCCCAGCTTCAGTTGCTGTGTAGGGAAATAGGGGATGTTTGCCACAACTTGTCCCCAACAAAATGCTTGTTGACTCTTGCTTGCTGTCATGGTGGTACTCAAAAATAACGTTGGATGACTCACTCCAGGTTTTGGGTTTTTTTCCCAAACAATCAAAACACAATTGACTGGTATATAATTTCTTATCTCTTTCCTTTGTCCTTCTTCAAGAGAATCACTGCCCGTTATCCCAGCCTTTCAGTACATGCCCACTCCTTCACAAGCTGTCAAAAAGTAACACCCAGTCCCAAGGTTGCTTCAGCTCTTTCTTTCAACTCCTGCAATGAGCGAACCACCTTGAACTAATTTGAAGGCGATATTTGACCTGTTTTCACTTTTTCTCACCAAGTGATACAGTCAGCTAGCTAGCAACTTCCAGTAATTTCAGGGTTTAATTAGCATAGATGGTAGAGCAGTTCTGCTTTGCTGTAGCACTTCAGCCTTTCCACATTCCTGATTTGGTATTAAATAGATGATACTGACTAATGAAATGTGACAATGCTAACTTCAAATATATATGAATCAAACTTCCACTTTGAAGTATCTTAATATTAGGCCTTGCAGTAACACGTTCCTGGACAGAGAACTGATCAGATGTTGGAAACAATCCTAGGCTTGGCACAAAATGGTACATGGCACCAGAACTTCTTGATGACTCCATTTTGGTTGATGGCTTTGACACCTACAAGCATATTGACATGTGGGCATTTGTTCTTGTTCTGTGTTAACTTAGCCAGCCGGAAAATCGATATGCCTGTGTGCTCTTTTCCCTTACCTGCATTGCCCGGGGAAGCATGCCCTCCCTGCTTTCCAGAAAGAGTGAGTTTGCTCTCTTTGTTGCATACCACCGTTGCAGGAGCAAGATGGAGTCTTTAGGCCTTTTGTAGAAATGGTACCTTCAAAATTGCACGCTGTTGTTTAAGGTGACGTGGTTTGTTCATACGTAAGGCATTCTGAAGCTGCCGCGTGCTTTACAGAGTTGCATGAATGATAATATGCCTCTCTGGGAAAAATTCAGGGAATGCAGGAGGAAGGGCAAGGAACGTACAATTCCTGCAATAGTTTACTAGCTCTAGACATGTGGTCTGTTTTCAGCTGTTGTTTTTTCCACTCATTGGGGTTTTTTCCAACCTGTTTTACTTCCATTGTTGCTTATTTTCTTCTATTGATATTCCAAGTGACTTTTAATAGGTATCATAATTTATTTGTTCCCCATTTTGGTTTCCTAGCATAACTGTAAAATCCTTCACGTCCTTTTCAAGGGAGAGGACCTCAAGCTGGTTATCGCTGGCTGGCGATTCAGAGACAGCTAGCTGATTATGTGCCCTGGTTTTCTTTGGCTTGCAGGTAACACATTAAAGGTCTAAAAGTGGATCATATTATTTGGTTCAATGTTGGTTTATGTGATAAACAACTCATCCCCACAAACAGGAAGCAGCACAGCAGCAGGTGGGGGAACCCCTAGAGCCCAGTAAGAGGAATGGAGACCCTGTCCCAGCCCGTCCCAAAGCTGTGCTGGGAGAGCCGTCAGCCTTGCTGTCCAGCTGTGAGACCCAGACGATGAACCTGCTGGAGGGGCTCTCTGGGTCTGGGTTGTGCTAGCCCTGCCGTGGCGTGGCTACGGGGGGGAAGGAAAGGTGGGGAAAGGGAGGGATCGAGGTGGTTTGGGGAGGAACAAGCATGGGGAAAGCGAGGGAGAAGGTGATAAAAGGGGCTGGTTGTGTATAAACAGGTGGACGGTCATTACACTTAAGGTCATCATGCTTTGGTCATTACATTAAGGCTGCACCCTGTGCCGTACCAGCACATTCTGTCCCGTTGTCTCACAAAACTCCATTTCTAACTATTTTCTTGGGTGAGGGACAGTGTATTCTGTGCGCACCGAGGTCCGAGTGCCAGCAAGTGGAGCTGGGCCACAGGCGACAGGGCCCACGGGTCTGCGCTGCAGCAGCTGGAGCAAGGGCGGGTGCCCACGCGAGCGCATGACCACCAGCGAAGGTCAGGCTGGGCTTGTGGGCAAGTAGGCCAAGTGGCCTGGGAGCCGGGTACAAGTGTGCCTTTCCGCAGGTGGGATTCCTGGAGGAGCTGCCTGCCAGAGCCAGCCCCGGCAGGCACGGGCCACTGATGGAGAGACCATAAGGTGTGAGGCTGACTGGGAGACCAGTTGGTACAAGCAGGAGGCAACTGGGGCGAGAGAGGATGCAGGACCAGCTACTGGATGCTTTGTGTGTCTAAGTCTAGATACTGGAGGGATCCAGAGCACGCGTGCCTGTGCGCTGGTGCGTGTATGGGGTGGGAGGTCTTCTAGCGGCAGCTGACGCGGGGCCGCAGGCCAGGGGAACTCGCCCACCCAGGTGCTAGCGGCTGGGCGGGCGTGAGGGTCTGGGGGCCGCTGCTGGAGAGACAGACAGACAGACAGACAGCCTGCCTGAGCCCCGCTGCTGGGTGGATCTGCGCTGCACGTAGAGGGTTTCCACTAGCAGGCCTCCATCCTGATCAACAAGAGCGGGGAGGAGGATGAGGCCGCTGGTGCCGTTTGGGCGCGCGCTGAGTGTTTCTTGCCGTGTCGTTCTGCGTGCACGCGGACTGTACCCGCGTGGGCCCCTGCCCCGGCCTGCTGGGAAGAGGTGCTCGGCCCCGCGACCGGTGGGACCCGGGGGCACGCAGCTGCAGCAGCCTCGCTGCTGTTGGGCTGCCACATTCTGCAGAGCCCCAACCTGTTGTTCTCATGACATTCTTTTCTTTTTCTTTTCTTTTCTTTTTTTTTAATGTTTTCCTCAGCTTTCGGCAAAAGGACCATATTAGCAATTTGCAGACTTCTCTTATTAATGCTATAGTTATGATGTCGACTTAATTTCAGTTGTTGGCTTAGCGATTTGTTCTTACTGTTGCTGGGTAGGTGTAGTCATAGTTGTTGAGTAAATAAGTAAATAAACATTCATGTTAAAACATCTTTTTCTTTAGGAATTGCAGAAGAATTTAAAGTACCATTTTAGGATTGTGTTCCACTGTTTTTCTCGTGTCTTCAAAGCTAGGATGTACAAAACAGCTAAACCCACACCCGATGACTTTCAAACCCTGTAAGTATTTTAAAGATAAAACTTTGGTTCTGTTTTTGAAAATTCTCTTGCACCTCTAAACGTGCATGAGGTATAATAAAACGCAGCTTGATAAAGTACACTGACAGTTCCCCCTTCCCCAGCTTTCATCTCATTATTGTGTCTTCCTTTTTGCTGTCTACTGAGTTAAAACATACTTAGTTAGTAGTGCGTGTAAGGTATACAGGTACGCGTAAAGGGCATCACTTAATTTGTGACATCACTGAAGTATTACTTGATTTACCTTTTGGGCACTAGTAACAACATTTTTAAATTGAGCTGCTACTTCATTTTCTCTTTTTAAGATGTTATGCATAGGACTGCAATACTTTTTTGAAAGGTTATTTATTCTCAGGCTTTCCCTGAGAAGAGTGTAGGCACCCAGAAAGGTGAGGGGCTCGTAGCTTTTGTCTCGGATGTCGATACCCAGATCCTGCCTCTGTTTCCCCTGGAGGAGCTGCGATTTGGGGGACGGCAAGCCACCAGGACAGCTGAGGATTTAGGAAGGAGTAGGTGCCGAAGGAACCCAGGAAGCTGAAGTGCGAAGCGTATACGATGTTTACATGCTTCCGTGCAGTCTATGTATTTTTTCCAATTTCAATTTTAGTTTTATGTATCTTCAGTCTTGATTTAGGACCCTAAATTTTACTTGGATCTTGCTGTGTTTTGTGTACATATATATATATATACACACACACACAAAATTTGGATTATGAGAGAGATCAGGTGCATAGTGACTTTTAAGGTCTGGTTTAGTTTCAGGACCCAAGAACAGTAAATATGAGCATTTTAAAGGGAAACGCAACTCTTTTTCTTTTCAGTCTTGGTTATCAAAGACAGTAAGAATTTAGCTATGAATTTTTGAATATATGGTGGCGGAGCTTTAAAACTATTCTTTAGGATCTGCATTCTGATCTATTGCATACAATTTCAAAATCAACAAGTTATTTTGCTACGGGGTATATTATTTAAAGCTGCCTAACAGAAGAAGTTTCACTCGATCCTCGTGTCCCTGTGTAGCGACAGTGAGGAGAGGCCTACGGCACGTGGGGGACCCAGTGACCCACGTCGCAGGGTGCCTGAGCAGGTACCGGCTGGGCTGGGCTGGGCTGGGCTGGGCTGGGCTGGGCTGGGCTCGGCGGGGGGCCCTTGGCCACGGGATAAACTCAGCCAGCTCACCGCAACTGAGGAGACCGCGGGCAGCACTTGCTCCCGCTTAGCCCCGCTGCCTCGTCCCGCTGCACTGCTCCTTGTTCGCACCCAAAACGGGACTCCCTCGCTCCCTTCTTCTCAGACACGCGCGGCTTTTCCTTTCCTCGCCAAGACATTGGAGTGCTTGAATAACTTAATTGTGCATATGTTTTTATTACAAAAACTTACAGAAGTTAGAATAAATAAAGTACCTTTTGACATTTTTATTAAGGCAAATTGAGAAGTACTCGGGATTAACACGTGCTAGCAAAGTTCTACCCCAGTTCACTCTTGTCACTCAAGTGTAGGTACAAACGGGAACAGGCGTTGATCTGTACTTCACTTAATGTCATCTTGACAGAACTTGCTAGCTAATGTATGGAATAGAAAGAATACAATTATTTTAGCTAAAACTGATTAGTTTTAGCTAGTTTAACTGAAACTGATTTAAATACCGTGACACAAACTGGTTGCAAAAAATGGAACTTTAGGCCTTCCCCTTTCTTTTTTATCTGCCAGTCCACATTGAGGTTTTTTTCTCTATTTGAAACTAGAAGCAAGTGCATAATTGTCAATTAGCAGCATAAATGATTTCATACCGCCCACACCCATTTTTCCAAAGCTTGCAGACCGTGTTCATATGGAAATGTATGCATAGCAGTGAATGAATTACACAGTTCTTCAAAGATTACTAACTGGGAGAGTATTATAATTGCTAAAACGTGGAGGAAAAAGTATAAAGCTCTTTGGGTGCTTTAAAATAGCTCACTGTAGGTGCAAGTTATGATGTAATTTTTAACACAATGCCATAGTACAGCAAAACATAAAAATAACCTTTGGAAAATATTCCAGCAGCAATCTGGTCCTTAAACACCATATGGAGAAGTAACTAATCCTATACACGACTAGATGATTCAGTGGGATAATCCACAGAAGAATTTCCATATGGCATTCTCAGTGTTCTTCAACACATCCTTTTCTATCTCCAACCCGTACTGATGATATGCTGGCAGATACACTGCTGATACTGAAGCCTGAGCTGAAAAGCAAAATGAATATCCATTTTATCTGTATTGAAAGACAGAGATGTGTCATCACTTGCTAAATGCTGTTATTTGTCCACTTGGATGGTGAGCCACAGCCAGAAAGAAGGTAGGATTTCGACTGGCACGAGCACAGCCCGTCTCTACTGCGGTTACAGGTGCGGCAGGTTGTAGATTTAGACGCTTGAATTTCGATTCAGATTTAGATCAGGAGGATGGTCAAATGAATCGACCGGACTGAACATGATTCCATTTGAAATACTCTTTTTCCACATTTTGAGGGGATCAGTTTTCTACTCCCCAAACTCCAGAATCTTCCAGTATAGTTTCCCTCGTTTCCAGTTTCTCAAACCGAATAAAACTGTTTTCTTCTATCAATCCCTTCATGTTTTTCCAGAAATAAAATTGAAATAATCTTCCATCCCATTAGAGAGCCTTTGACATGAAGGTGCTCCACACACTTGCTAGCAACCCTGGCCTACATAGAGTAGTCCTGAAGGCAGCGAATTGGTACTGTTACATTAATACATAACTCCATTATAGAGAGTATACAGTACAAAGACTATAGAGCATACAAAGCAGTATAGAGAGTAAAAAGCATCTGACCAAATAGCATAAATGTAAACGTATCTCGGTGACACTTTTTTTTTAGGCGTTATTTTTAGCAGCACCTTCTTTAACACGGAAGGCCATGATAGTCAGGCTGTACTGACGCAGTTTTCTATGTCAAAGAGAGTGAATGGTCTTGATGCTTCCGTCAGTCCACAACCTGTTTTTAAATTATCCATTTCATAAGCTCTGTTACCAAGGAGTTCGCTCAGCATTCTCATTTGAAGAGAAGCAGACATGTCTGTAATCCCATAACTGATTTCAGGGGGGGTTAAAATTCAGACTGACAGATGACTTTAGTTTCAGGTCATTTGCTCGGTTGAGAAAAGTTATGCAATGTAAAGCAGAGCCAGATTTTTTTACGGCACCTTTTACAAACATCGAAACTGCCTCTGTCAGCAAACGTGAGATCTATTTCAAATTCCTTTCCAAAACAATAGAATAGTTTCTTAACTTATGCTCACTGACGATGACAGACTCTTATTTACTTCTTTATTACCTTCATAGCAAATTGTAATTAATTATATACTTAATATACATTTACTTAATCACTTTCAGTTGGCTGTCCTTCCAGACTTGATGTACGCAACTTTAATTATTCGCCTATGGCAAGATTTTATGAACTCTAATATGCACCACATGTTCAGCTTGCTTAAAATTAATTGCAGACATTGTATTTAGCATTAATGTACATCTTTATGGGCTTTAATTTCACATCTGTGCTGCTTTATATACACCTTTTATCAGTGTAACTGCATACTGCCTCTGATGTGTGTAACAGCAGCCACCAAACCTTGCTTTTGTATGTGTGTTTTAGCTTTTAATACAATTCTACTTTTCTGGTTTTAAAAAAAAAAAAGTGAAGTAATTTGAAAATAAATCAATCTTTCTTATCCATTAGTTGGAAAGTCAGCTGTAAAATGCTGCCCAAGATCTGAGGGAGAAAAAATAAAGTAGCTAAGGTTTGCCTGAACAAAAAGGTTTGCCTGTTTAAGAACAAAATCTCTTTGAAAGAGGCTTTGTTGTGGCAATCCATCCTTAGCCTGAAGAAAGAGGCAACAGCCTCACTTAGCAGCCAACAGCTTGTTAGGGACGGTCCCACAACCGGTCCCACAATTCCTACCGGTTTGCACACAGACGCGTTTGAGGTCGCTGTAAAGCCCTACCTAGTTCCGACAGATTGATGCAGCAGCAGAACAAGCCTCAGCACAAGAAAGCTGTTCAACACGCGCTAAAAATCTGGCACTGGCTTATCACGCGGGTATCTAGTTGTTGATACGCAGATTAGACAAATTAATGCTAATTAGGGTAAGTCTACAAATGTTGTAAGTACCTTTCAAATTGTAAGGTGTAGATATCCTAAGAATTACAGCAAAGCAATTTTTTCTAGATATTCATAGCTAAAATACAACGTGTTTAGAAATTACCAAGAAGGAAAATGCTACTGGCTTCCTTCCAGTACTGAGATAAAAATAGAAAGAGAAGGTGAAAACAACCTTTTGTCTGATAAAGTACTGTGTTGAGAGGGGTAGCTCTGCATATTGGTTCTCGTAGACCTTAAAAGGTTGCGAAGCCAATTGTTATGGTGCAGAGAATTCATGTACATCTCAAAACAGATACAATACGTTAAATTCAAATATAGGACAGTATATTTTCAGTCCAGAAAGTACTCGGCTGAAATGTTCAGAGGTATGCCACACTGACAAGATGGGTCTCTGGATTTAAGAGAAATGTGGCATCATTTTACTTTCTGTGGGGATCCGGATCAGGTCAGGTCTCTCTCAGTAAAACATACGTTTGGACCAGTAATTCAGACCACGACTACATCAGAATCTTCACCTGTCGCCGAGGGAGACTTCAACATAAAATACAGAGTAATGTTCAACCCTTTTAACCTTTCAGCAATTTTTAGGATAAGGAAGCAGGATCAAATGCTACTCAGAACAAAATATAATGAACGAACTAGTCAAGCTAATACAAAAAGCGTAGCTGAATGAGCAGTTTCTATTATATTCTAAGCAACAAGAAACGCAGCGTATAGAATACAGTATTCCTTTTCCCTTAGCAGTTG
Source organism: Sagittarius serpentarius (assembly GCA_034782735.1). NCBI lineage: Eukaryota > Metazoa > Chordata > Aves > Accipitriformes > Sagittariidae > Sagittarius > Sagittarius serpentarius. The sequence continues at coordinate 25,650,753 of JAVKLA010000028.1, read as the reverse complement.
ACAGGAGCAGCAAAACACAAGATGCATTTGCAGAAGGGTTTCTGTCTTATCACCAGACTTTAAGAGTATGCTGTCAGTCTATTTGCAGCAAACTGCTTTACACTGAGGCATTTCATTATTTCAAGGCCCAAAATTCCACTTCTCATTGTTAAACATTGGGTAGGAAACAATTTTAAATGGGTTCTCTTTTAAAAAAGACCGATGGGCATGGTTTAACTGGAAACCAGTAGTCTGTAGCCTCAACGTCCAAACTCCCAAGGAACTGAAGGCTTTGCTTTCTAGAACAATTAGGTTAAAATTTATACTGTCCTGACTGGAAGCCACATTTTAAAGCTTGTGTTATTTCAAAGCTCAGTTTGCTGCTTTAAAGCGAAGGCACTGCTTTCAGTGGCCTCAGTTATTTCTTCTGGAACTGTAAGCGGTGACTTGGAGTGACAATGCAGAGCCTTTAAATTACCAGACATTCCAGTGTCTTTTCTCTGCCTGTTCGCTTGTGGGGTAAGTTGTTGTTGATAACATCTTTGCACATAAACGGCATTCGGGGAAGCCGACTGCACGGCAGTTCACTCTCATCCAAAAATCAAGCCAAATTAAACCATTTAGCGTTAAGCGGGGGAAATGCATCTATCTAATCGCTTCAGGCCCCTTGTATTTTCAGGGAAACTAACCCAGCTCGCAAATTTGGCCGTCTGGCTCATTTTGCTTTTGGATCTGCTGCCACCTCGTGGGCTCAGCATGAATTTTAAGTCCCCAGGTAGTAGGCAGATAGAAAATTAACAAAAATTAACCCTGGGTTTGGGGGGAAAAGCCCAGCTATGTAAGTGACATGTAAGCCCACTTACATATAAGCATCATTTCTCTCCTGGTGTGAAAAGTTTGTTTTTTATTATCAGGTTACAGTTGCCACTTTTCAGTTTCTTGAATTCACAAGTACAGCAACAACTTTCATTCGTTAGACTTCAAATTAAAATACAACTAAATGTACTGTTATTTCTTATGGCTCTGCTCCATAAAGAAGTAGTACAATTTGATCACTCTATTACTGGTGTATAGGCAGACAGACAAGATACAAAGCTTTTTCATCTCATCAGAACGTTCTCCTGTATTACCTTGAGTTTTTTTCTGGAGCATATATGAATTTGATACTGGAATTAAGGAGCACTGGGTTCCTATGGGTTCTCCAGGCTGTAGAAGACCATGGAGTCATTAATAGCTTGGCAGACTGCCTTTCGAAAAGGGTAAGGGATTGGAAAAAGGATGTAAGCAGTTTGTGGGACACCAAGTTTTCTGAGTTCTTAAAAATTTTCCTGTTTTACTATTGCCAGAAAGTCCAATGATGGGATGCTAAGGCAGTCATCCAAGAAGTCTGGAGCTGCCAGAAGCTGATCCATTGTGACGGGTTGACCCTGGCTGGACACCAGGTACCCACCAAAGCCGCTCTCTCACTCCCCCT
>JAVKLA010000028.1:25626047-25647085 GCA_034782735.1 Sagittarius serpentarius | reverse complement strand
GGGGCGCCGGGCCGCCGCCGGTGGGGGGTCGGGGGCGGCCCCCGCCGGGGCGCTGCCGGGAAGGGGCAGCGTGGCCGTCCTGGTGTCGGTCCCCGTCCCCTGGAAAGCACCCGCCTGAAGCCCTGGTGCGGAGATCGGCAACCGGAGAGAGGGGGCTTAAATAGCTGGGGCAGGGAAGAGTGGGATGCCAGGGGTAGGGCCGCCTTGCCCGCATCCCGCCTGGCAGCGTGGTGGGGATAGACCTCTTCTGTCACCCCACCGGCTTACCGGGCTGGGGGCCGGGATTTGTGTCGTCGGCTGCTGTGCTGGCAATAGCTAAATTCCCAAGACTGTGGTTGGAAACGGAGAAGACCTGGCGTCTTGCTGCAGATGGGTAAAACCTGACTTCTGGGTTGCCGTATGAAATGTCGGAACGGCCCTTGTATTCCAGGGCTTGTATTCCTTATGGTTTGGCTAACATTTTCAACAAGAAGAAGGGTATTGAGCAAGGTATCGAGCTTTTTAAAAAGGGAAGGCGAGGCACTTAATAGAGAGAAGGATAGTGGTAAAATAGTTTCCTGCATTGAAGTTGTGATAGCAGCTAACTTCTTGACAGGACCAAAAAAGAGTAATGAAAAAAGGAGACAGCACCACAAGCACAGATACTGGCAAATAGCTTTTAATAAGTAGATCACGTTGGTTATGCTGTCACAGGAATGGAAAATACAAAATATGTAATACTTTAAAGCAGAAGACCACAATCACTGTGGCATTTGTGGGCATGTCATTGTTGTATAGTTCTGATCTCTAGTGAGGCACAGTTTCAGGAAGAAGGCAGTGAAAAGCTAGTGGGATGAAATATGACATATACTCAAGCCCAACTTTCCCGTGATAAGCCTACTCATATTGCTGAGATAGCAGATCTTATCAAGGAAGGAAGTGTAGATATTTCATAGTTGGACATGAATGAAATTTTGAAATGAAACCTGGTAATTTTTTAGTAAAACTAGAGAAAGTGGGAATGAGAAAGTAAGGGAGTGATTGAAAGAGATGTCATAAGACATCTCAGCAGAGGTTAACTGGAAAGAGAACTGACTTAAGCACTAAAGATCGCTCTGGGCCAGTTTAATTTGCTGCTAATTCAAGATACCATCAGTTGATTAGGCTTTTGTTTAAATGGAATTAAACGACCACGAAGTTCAGTATATTGTTAATTCATTGTTCGATTCTTTGGTGTGATCGATAAGACTTGAAACTCAACAGTGTATGTAACTGAGAAGGAGAACTGTCCTGGATGCGTGTTAGTTCATCATAGGAGGATTGAGAGCCACTGAAAACTAATGGATAAAAGGCCACAGAGTATTAAGTAATCTATGTGAAGGAGCGTTTAATAAAATGCTGCCTAAGATATTTGTGAACTCAAATTGTAGTGACATAGGCAGTTAAACATATGCATTGTCACCTAAGCCAATGTAAATTCCCTTTGTAGGTTGGGAACTCTGAATTCTTGGCTCTCTTGAATGTAGCAGTTACTCTCAATAAATATTTATATAATGAAAAATTTCTGGGACTTATGGTGAAACAAACCAGCAGAAGCATGTTTGTAAGTGAAGCCTATATTTAAGTACGTTTGGTTGGATTATTTTTTTTCCTTACGTCAGTTAATTTGCTGGATATCTTTTCCTTGTGAACCTGAATGTTTTCTCCAGCAGGGTGTTAATGTGCTTGCAGTCTGATTGCATAGGCACTGAAATGCAGAAAGTTTCTGAAAATAAGCGCAACTCTTGCCTTAAGAAAAACTGTCTGTTCTTGAAAGTTAATGTTTTCTATTGTTGTTACATATTTCTAATACCATGGCTTTGTAACAGGACTAAGAAAGTGTAAAGCAAAGCTTTTCAGTTAAGTGAAATAACAACTGAAGTTTGAAGATGGTGGAGCCTGCTAATGATGAAGCTGATTCTTGGCACAGATCGGCCTACTGAACATAGTGCGGGAAGCCCTGCAGGATCCCATGTGTAGCCCTCGGATCGGGAGGCTTTTTAAGCCATCTGTGTCATATCTCAGTCCTTTGCTGCAATGGCAGAAAATTGGCAACGCGCGTTTAAGTCAGTTCTACAATTTCCTTCTTTCATCGTGTTGTAGGCAGGATTTTGGTGCTGTCCTCATTTATTACAGGCATTTTGTTGTGTTGTTTCTAATTATTAATGAAAACATTCACCAGTTACAAGTCCTACTTTGGTTTCTCTTCTTTCCTCTTCAGGAATGACAGATTTCTGCATTAAAATATAGCTCAATCCTGTAGTAGCTGTTTTAAATTGTGACTGTTACAGACAACCTTTGCAGGGATGGTTGTTTTGTGTTTTTTTTTCTTCCCCCCCCCCAGTTCCTTGACATTTTCAAGCTGAAATTTTCTTTTCATTTTTAATGTCATTTCAACATTGGAGAATTTTGGTTTTGGTGGTGGTGGATTCTTTTGTTTTTTAAATTGGGTAACTTCTTGTAACAGCTATAAGCTTTCAGATGAAAACACTTCTAAGCTGTGAAATCTTCAAGGAATTCATGCCCGAGATCCTTCTTACTAGTTCGGTCAGAATCTATTTAGTAACTAGGTATTGTGAAATACATCTTTATATGTGTGGTATCATTGTACGGTATTGCTTTTATGTTGTATGGGTGTGGTACGTAGTTCAGATACAGTTGAGCAGAAATCTGTAATCATTAAATGATCCCTGTGTGTGAAGACGTACATGGAGGTAAAAGCTTTGAAGGAACCCTCTGTTTGTCTGTGTTCTAATACACTGTTCCAAACACGGGGCAGTGAGGGGGAAAATGAGTATCAAGGAGTTGTGCAATTCATTTTATGTTGGCCAAGCTTAACTCTGACTGAAGGAAGTATTTGGATGGTGGGGGAACAAAGTGCAACAAAGTATTATGTTAAAAATGCAGCTTTAAACCTTGGTGTTTCATGACTTCTCAGTGTGTCAGTTCTCATTTGTTTTCCTGTTGATGTGTGTTCACATCTGTGTTTGCTCTACGACTTCCATCTAGTCAGGCAAAACCACTCTTAATCATCTGTCGCTAGTGAAAGAATTTACCGTTTTGTTCCAAGTTTTTAAGAAGCCGGAGTTCAATGGGCAGCTGTGTTCACCTCGGTGTGAAAAGGGGTTCCTGCGCTGATTTCCTTTTCCACCTGTTCCTAACTCGTTCTTGCACTTTTCAGATTCTGTGAGATGATTCCATTTACAAAGGCATATAGTCCCTATGGAGTTTTTTGGTGTGGGTGTTTTTGTTCACTTTTTGTTATTTATTTCTTTTTTTTAATTTCCCCTGGGTTAATAAATTGAATTGCCTCATGAAGGAATCTGGCAGGTGCCAAGCTAGTGCAGGTGAAGCAGCAGGAATGCTGCTAGAAGCAGAAGGAAGGGGAGTGAGATCTTTCTGTGGCAGTGAGTGTTCAGGGGTAATTCTGTGAGACTCGATGAACAGATCTGCGTCAGCATCGGAACAGAAATTTTTCAAGATTTTTTTGCTTTCTGGGAAGGAAAATTTCTCGTGGTCGTTTGTGGACCAGACAGGCTATCAAGTGGGTGCTTCTCTTCAGAAGTGATAGTTAAGTGCTTCGTGTCTTTTAAAGCATCTTTTTCCCCTCCCCCTGCTTTTCCATAGGCTTGTCTTGTTGTTACCATGCAAAGGACAACTTAATGTGCCGTGATGTCTGTGAACAGGTAAGCTTGTTTTAAATTTGGTTTATCTCTCAGAGTTAAAATCATGCCTTTAGACAATGATGTAGCAAGATTAGGGCTATAAGCAAATGATTTTCTGTGTGAATACTATGTGTACAACATGAGATGTAATATTATTGTTATTTAAATGAAAACTTAAAGGTTTAAAACTGTAGTCCTCTTTCCTTTCATAGTGGAAAACAGGTTCTGCTGAAGTTGAGGAGAAGTAGAGATACAAACCTGAGGTCAGGATTTGGTCAAGAAGTCATAAGCACGTTAGGAAATGGGAGGAGTGAAGGTATTTTACCCAGTTTCTGGATCTTGTGTGTTTCCAGGTTTCGGGGAATTTAAAATGAAGAACAAGATGTTGGTACTGTTCTTTCTTCCTGCCAGTTCTTGTTTCTTAGTTAAGCATCTGGCATAATCATTATGATATATGGCTTTGTGAATCCAGCAAAAATCTGCTTACTTACTCTGTTCATAAGGTAATAACAAAGAGCTGTTTGTGCTAAAGTCAAGCTTGGGAAATATTTTTCCTCAACTTATGCTTAGATTTGTACCTTTGGATAGTATGTTGTACAGCTTTGTGTATGTGTATTTGTATAAATGTATATACATAAAAATTTTACATCAGTAAATCATACATACACATATGCAAATTTTTGTATTAAAACTGTGTCTTTACATCATACCTGCCCCCTTTTCTTGTCTTCATTACCCGCTTTGGGGCTATTCAGCCACTAAACCTGGCTATGATTAAGTTTATATTTATCTGTGATTATACTAACAAAACTTTTAGATTAAACTGCACTTTTCCCTCCCTGATACATTTGTAGAATGCAACCAAATCCCCTTTCAGCTCCCCTATTGTTAGGCCAAACAAGGAAAAGTCTTACAGTCTCTTTGCATAAGATATTCTCTCAATTCCTATAATTATTCTTGCAGCCCTTCCAGCATAAGTTTATCTCTTTGAATACAGGTAAGCAAAACTGTACATGGTATTATAAACAAAAGTATAGCACTCAGTCTTAAAAATTGTGTTAAAACTTATGTGTAAGTAAGAGAAAGATATCCATTCCTGTATATAAACAAATTTAACTGGCAGGTTTAGTAGCTGCATTGAGAGGGCATTTGGAATAATCTGTCCAGTTCTTTCTTCTGTTCCATTGGTTTGAAGTTCCCAGTTTACTATGGGAATTCCTGTTAGCTCTTGATGAAAGGCCTTGAGCTTTTTACTGTCAAATTTCATCCCATTTTTGTTATACTGGTTCTAATTATTGTGTAGAGTTTTCTGTGGTCTTTGTAAGATACTCTGATCTTGCCTCATCTGGATGATCTCTCTCTACTCAGATAATCAGCATATTCAGAGTCTTTGTGGTGAGAGGTCTAGAACAAGTCTAAAGCAAGACTGACACCCCTCAAATCGTTCTATAAGGAGCTGTCTTAGTTACCTCACATCGGGCTGGTAGCATCGTTTTCTGAATGATCCTTTGATATAGGCCAACAAACTGGCTGAAGGGACCGTCTCTTGTTTTTCTACTGATTTTCATGTTCTGTATCTTAAACATTTTGTGCAGCACAATTTTCGTGGTTTAACCCCAGCCAGCAACTCAGCCCCACACAGCCGCTCACTTGCTTCTCCCCCACCCAGTAGGATGGGGTAGAGAATCAGCAAATAAAGTAAAGCTCGTGGGTTGAGGTAAGAACAGTTTAATAGAACAGAAAGGAGGAAACTAACAATGACACTAATAACAATAAAATTACAATAATAATAAAAGGATTGGAATGTACAAAACAAGCGATGCACAATGCAATTGCTCACCACTCGCAGACTGACGCCAGAGCAGCACTCCTCCCCCAGCCCACTCCCCCCAGTTTCTATGCTGGGCATGATGTCCTATGGTATGGAATACCCCTCTGGCCAGTTTGTGTCAGCTGTCCTGGCTGTGTCCCCTCCCACCTTTCCTGTGCCCCTCCAGCCTCCTTGCTGGCTGGGCAGGAGAAGCTGAAAAGTCCTTGACTGAGTCTAAACACGACTTAGCAACAACTGAAACCATCAGGGTGTTAGCAACATTCTTCTCCTACTAACCCCAAAACACAGCCCTGTACCAGCTACTAGGAAGACAATTAACCCTATCCCAGCTGAAACCAGGACAACAATTCAAATGCTTTGTCTTTGTTGAATCCATTTTGGAATGTATTATTTGATACTTACCCCCTTAGGTCTTAAACATACAATTTGTAGGATGAAGGTTTACATATGTGGGGGGTGACTGCAAGGGAACGGAGCTGGCTGAATGATTTGCCTTTTTCCTTCTTTCCAAACACCTTTTCTAAAATATTTGCCATGCACTTGTTGCCTTGTCTATACTGCCACACTGTACCATCCTGACATGATAATTTATTTCATAATAAAATGAAAAATGTTTTCCTCCCAGACTTAGTGGTTGGAGCCATAAAACATTGAAGTTGCTTGCCATGGACGGCAGGGAAAGAGAGCAGGCTTGTGCCCCATATTTCTATTTAACTAATGCTTAGGGAATGCCAGTGACCAGGGTGTACAGACAGGAATTTGGGCATTAACACAGCCGATACTTGTGGAGAGGGCCAGCAGGAGTTGCAGATGCACTGGTTGAGACTGTGTGCATCTGTTCTGTCCAGCAGGACAGTCTCTGGCACTGGCTTGCCCAACCACTCGTCACATGTTGGAGGTCTTGACCCAGAAGGAGTTCTTGAGGAAGAACGTGTCCATCCAAGTCTTGGCTGCAGGGAGAGGATGGTGTTTCTCCTTGAGTCAGTGGCAGTTAAACTGTGGGAGTCACGCTCTGGTCAGCTTCCTGGACTGCCAGAGGAAGAAGCTGAGAATAGCATTGCCTCGATGTAAATGGGAGCTAGACAAGCTCTTTGTGGAGAACCTGCAAGGGCAATAGCCTGAACGATGCATTGCATGGCAGGAAGGACGGCCAGAGGCTATGCTTAGTGGAGACTGAAAGTTTGTGACTCCTGACAGCAGGAGGAAGTTTCTTGGCCTGTCTTTGGATATGCACTTGCAGAACAGATTGGGGGCCTTTGAACAGGTGAGGAGAAACATGCTCCATCAGGGAGCCATCTTGGCCGAATCAACTGGTTGTAAACAGTGCCACCAGGAGAAACTCTCCCTTCTGCAGGAGATGGAGGCACTCATCTGCAGATGAGACTTGCTGTCTAAGGTGGTTTGATTTTTAGGGTCTCAGATCTAGGATGTTGCAGAAATTGCAAGGGTTTTTTTACCCTCAGACTATTACCCATTGGCTGCTCATCTACATGGACACCAGTGGTACTATTGAGGGAGGCCTTCCATGAGTAAAAGGTAACTACAGCCCGGAGGCTAGGGTGAAGGGCGTAGGAGACCTGGTGGTGTTCTCCTTGATGCTGCCAGTTAAGGAAAAAGGCTTGATTAAGAGTAAGGAATTCTGCTAACTAGTAATTCAGCTACTTTAAGTGAGCCCTCTGGAAAAGATGACTTGGATTACAGATTTGTTTGTCAACTAACATGATTCAAACATGTAATTATTTTGCATTCTTAGTAAGTATTATTCCAAGCTTAGTTTCAATATCATCTCCTTTTCATGATTATTTGATTAAGTCTGTCAAATACTGTAGCAACAAATAAGTGGGCCTGTCTGTCTTTAATTTTACTTTTTTTCCCTAAGTTTATTTCTGGGAAGTTTCACAATGATAAGGTTCCTGGCAGCGTTCATCCCTGTACCACTCCAGAGATCTCTATCCAGATCTTCCTCCAAGCATAAGAACAGTCCATCCCAGTCCTAAGGAAAACATGTTAATGTTTCAGGAGGCTGACTTGGCTAAACAGAGAAGTCATGAACAAGCTTCAATGCAGAAAGGCAGTATAGAGAAGGTAGAAGCAGAGAAAGGTTATAAAAACGGAATTTAGAAAGTTTGCCTGGGCATGCAAGGTTATGTTGGGAAAGACAAAGCTCAACTAGAGTTGAGACTTGCAGAGGATGTCAAGGGCAACAAGACATGCTATGGCAGTAGTTAAAGGCTGAAGAAAGAAAAATGTCCGACTGGTGCTGAATGCAGCACATGATTTAGTGTCAGCAAACACAGATAAAGCAGAGTTACTGAATGCCTTCTTTCCTGAATCTTTATTAACAAGGTCTCCTAGTCCTCTGAGCGTAGAAACAGGGTTCAAGGAGGAATACTACCAGAAAGAGGTGATGGTTGAACTTGAAAAAATTTAACCCATACAAGTCCATGGGACTAGATAGACTGCATCTGAGTGAGGGTGCCGAGAGAGCTGGCTGGTATCACTGCAAGGTTACTCTCGATAGTCTTTGAAAGGCTGTGGAACTTGGGGGAGGTCCCCAGTGACTAGAGAAGGACTAACAATGTACCCATCTTCAAAATAAATAAATAAATAAAAAATTTAAAAAAGCCAAAGGATGGTTCCCTATCCAGGGAACTACACAGTAGTCATCTTCTCTTAAATCCCTGGGAAAATCATGGACAGAGTCTTCTCGGAACACATTTCTGAGCATGTGAGGGGTAAATCATGCCTGAAAAACCTGATTGCCATTGATAATGCAGTTGGATTTCTGGATGAGGGGAAAGGAGTGGATGTCATTTGTGTTGACTTCAGCAAGACTTTCAACACTGCCTCCCTCAATATTTTTGTATCCATTTTAGGGTAATACGGTTTTGATGGATGGACAATTAGATGAGTAAAAAAAATTGGTTGGATAATCAGGCTCAGAGGTAGAGGTTAGTGGGTCCTAGTCTGCCTACAGACTAGTAAGAAGTGGAATACCAAAGCGGTCTGCGTTGGGACCTGTCCTGTCTAACGTCTTTATTAATGACCTGGAGGAGGCGATAGATTCCACTCTTGTTGAGTTTTCAGGCAATACCAAGCTGGAAGGAAGAGTTGATAATCTTAATGGCAGGACTGTCATCCAGAGGGACCTGGACAGATGGAAGGAATTGGCCAGCAGGAACTTTACGAAATTCAACAAAAACAAATGCGAAGTCCTGCACCTAGGAAGAAAGAATCACTTGCAACAGTATGAGTTGGAGATTGATTAGCTAGGGAGCAGATTTGCTGAAAAAGTACCCAAGGGTACTGGTATACAGACAGCAAGCTGAACATGAGCCAGCAGTGTGCCCCAACAATAAAGAAGGTATCCTGGGCTATAATAACAGGAGCATAGCCAGTAGGTCTAAAGAAATTGTTCTGCCCATTTAGTCAGCACTTGCTGGCCACATCTGGAATACTGTGTCCAGTTTTGTCCCCCCTGTTACAAGAAAGACATCAGTGAACTGGAACAAGTTAGCAGAGTCACCAGGGTGATCAGGAGGCTGGAGCACATGCCCTCTCTGGAGAGGCTGAGGGAACTGCCTTTAGCCTGGGGAAGAAGGAGCACCTCAGAGCAGCCTTCCAATACCTCTAATAAGATTGCTCAGAAGACATAGCCAGGCTTTTCACAGTGGTACATAGTGGGAGGACAAGAGAGAGCAGTCATAAATTGAAACTAGAGGGTTCCAGCTGGTTATAAGGAGGAACTTTTCCACCACGAAAACAGAGAGGCTGTGCTTTCTCCATCCTCAGAGGTTTTCACAACCTGCCTCGATAAAACCCTGAGCAACATGGTCTGGCCTCATAGTTGACCCTGCTTTGAGCAGCAGGTTGAAATAAGTGATGTTCTATCCAACCTGAATTATTTTATTATTGTATGACCCCAGAAGACCCCAAATACTACTACAGTTCTTTTCTTGCTCTCATTTCTGAAACTAGTACTGTTGTTCTCTTGGTTTTCTTTCCATGAGGTTATCGTGTTGCAAATTTAGAATAGAAATTTAATGTATTTGTCCTCCTGAAAGATCTGAAATGCATCCATGCTTCAGTTATTCCTGTAATTTCCAGTTTCATATCCCACATTAACAGATCTGTTCCCATCCCTTTTGTTGTCCAGTTTCTTGTTTTAATTTATAAGTGGTTTACTTAATTGGACTGCTAAAGGAACAAGAACTAAAAATATGATTAAGGTGGGACCAGAAAACAATTTAAAATGTGCTGAGAGCTCAACTTACATTAACACTTCCATGAAACTTTAAAAAACAAAACCAAACCAACAACAAAAACAACACCCAAAAGATTGATGAGATAAAGGCATTTTGTAATAAACTGTGAAAATATTGCTACTCTTGTAAAGAAATGAGATGAACACCACTGCAAAATGGTCTGAAAGACACCTGGGGGAAAAAAAAAAGATAAATCTACATGATTCAGAATTCTGTATGAAAGTCAATAAGGTAAGATAAGATTTCTTCCCAAGTATAGCTGTGGAAAATAGTTCGAGTTGGAACAGTCATTTTGTCTAACCTCCTGCTCGGAGAGGTGCTAGCTTCAGAATTAAATTGGGTTGATCAGGATCTTGTTAGTCAAGTTTTGAATGTCCTCGAGGATGGGCTTTCCACAGCCTCTCTGGGGAATCTGTTCCAGCACTTAACTACTGTCACGGTGAAGATTTTTTTTTTTTTTTTCCTTTGCATCCAGTCAGAATTTCTCTTGCTGCAACTTGTTACTTTTGCAGCTCATCCTTCCCCTGTGCGACTCTGAGAACAGTCTGACTTGTCTTTTCTGTAATCCATCTTCAGGTACTACAAGACAGGAACTTGGATCCCCCTGCTCCCTCTTAACCCTTCTTCGGTTTGAACAGATTCTTTTACCTTGGCCTGTCTTGATAGATCATAAAGTCCAACATCTTTTGTGGCCTTCTGCTGGACTCTGCAGTTCATCAGTAACGTTCTTCGCACAGGACTGGCACAAAACTGGGTTTGATACTACAGATGTGGCCTCATCAGTACCTAACAGAAGAGAATGGTCATCTTCCTGTAACCTGCTGGCGGTGCGGTTGCTAATGAAGTGCAGTACGCTGGTAGTTTTCAGTGCTGCATCGGTGCACTGCTGACCCATGTCCAACTTGTCGTCCACCAGGACCCAACACCCTTTTCTGCAAAGCTGGTTTCTAGCCAGCAAGTACCCAGCCTGTGCTGTTGCATGGGGTTACTGCACTTCAGCTGCAAGATTCTGTGTTTGCCTTTGTTGAACTGCTTGAGTTTCCTGTCAGCCCATTGCTACAGCCTGTTGAAACCCATCTGAGTGGCAGCTCCACCCTCTAGTATATTGGATGACAGCTCCCAGTTTAGGCTCATCTGCGTACCTGCTGAGGATTTTTTCTGTCCCATCGTCCGTCTCACTAGTAAAGCCATTTACAGTATTGGTTTGACTCCTACGTTATACCACTTCTAAGTGGCCAACGTGTAGATGTTGAACCGCTGACTGCTAATCTTTGATTCCTACTGTCCAGGCAGTTTGTCACCCACCTTATAGCCCACCCATCTCGTCCATGTTTTACCAGTTTGGCTCTAAAGCTATGGTGGGAGACCATGCAAAAACCTTTTTGAAGTCAAGGTAGACATCATACGCTGTTCTCCACTTTTTTACTAAACCAGTCTTTTCATTACGGAAAGCTGTCAGGCTAAATTTGCCCTTTGTATGCCTGTGCTGACTGTTCCCAGTCACCTTCTTGTCCTTCACGTGCCTTGACATGGCTTCTGCGAGGATTAGTTCCAGTCTTCCTGCAGAGTGAGGTTAGACTGAACAGCTTGTCATTCCCCAGATTATCCTTTTTGCCTTTCTAATGGATATGATGTTTGTCTTTTTTCAGTCATCAGGAACCTCATCCAATTGCCATGGTTTTTCAAAACTGGTAGCAAAGCTGCCTTGCAGTGACAGTGGCTAGCTTCTCAACACCCTCAGTTGCATCCCATCCAGTCTCATGACCTTCTGTTCAGTTTGCTTCGGTGGTGCTTAACTTGATCTTGCTCTGCTATGGGTAGTATTCATTCCGCTGTTAGTTCTGATAGTCTCTTTAAGTAGTCTAGGTTTTGTTCATCTTTGTTCCACAAAAATTACTTGTTTCAGGGTTTTTTGGAAGGAGTTTAGTTGCCTGAGGTCATGTAACGTGCAGCAGAAGGTTAATTAAGTAAATAGAGTTGTATAACATTTTGATATGTGGGGCAGAAATCCTCTGCTTTTCACACTGCCTATTCAATAGAAATTTTTCAATTTAAGTGTTTGAGGAGGAAATTCTCATTCACTTCTAAATATAAAAATTCCTTCATAAAAAGTACAACATATTTGAAAGACTACAGATATATAAAAGCAAATCTTAACTTTGCATTGTTTACATATTAACTGTTAGTCAAAGCTGTCAAAGGGTAGACAGTAGTGAAACTAAGAATGATTAAATAGGTTGAAAAAAGTATTCGATGTGTAGTTACATTCTATATGTTTTAAGGTGTGTTTTGTTTCTAACAGATTTTGTCTTCTAAGAGTGATTCCCGTTTGAAGCACTTACTGCAGCGAGCACCTGAGTATTGTCCAGAATCAATGGTAAGGCTTGCTAGTTTTTAATTAAAGAAAACAAAACAACCAATCTTATATTAACAAAGTTTTGCTTGCAAAATTAAGGTTTTAAAATTACTTGTATTTTATTTACTCGCTGAGTTTTGAGCTGGTAGAACACGTGTGTATGTCTTCAAGCCTTTTCTTCTTTGTTATGAGGACTAGAAAAATTCTTACAATGAGATTTGAGCCTCAAAGTAGGATTTCTTTTTTTTTTTTTTTTTTTTTTGTAACACCATCATATATTACGCCACTTGCAGTAAGATGGGACTTGACAGTTTTCTAGGTGTCCTGGTTGTGTGAGGTATGAAAGGCAATGAAAATCTGACCTGTGTTGTAAAAATTTGTGCTGGGTGATTGTCGCTTGGATGTTGATGGTAGCGACTTAAATTAGATCATGTGTTCCAGCTTGTGTATGGGACAAAGCTGTGAGGTCTTGGTTGGGCTAAGGCAAGGAGGCTCTCATAGCTGCTCTGAATGGTTTATGGCCGTACCTGACAAACTGCAGTAATGCTTTTATTGGATAAGTAAGATTATGGTTTCCTGAAAGTTCTCTAGTGTATCACTAAAAAAAATCAAGAATGTAATCTGCTCCCTGTCTTAGAGATGATCTAATTGGGGAAGAGAGAGGCATGTAAACCCAATACACCCTGTAAGACTTGTCACTTGCCTTCTTACTCTGCAGAATTTTCCTCTGATTTCATCTAATTAAGGTTTTCCTGGTGCTTGCTTAAAAGATACTGAATTCAATAACATTATACTAAAATAGATGTAATCCTTCAAGGCTTTTCTGTAGTCTTGTCATTTTAAATACTATGCTGTGATCATATTGTCTTAAGTGTTGTAAGACTCCACTTGTAGGATGTTAAACGTCTGACATACAGTATATAGTAACTCCCATAGCTTTTAATTCTTCAGGCTTCTAACACAAGTGCGCCCACTGTAACTGTGATATGTACTTGTTTCTGACAGTTGAACTAAAATTACTACCTTAGATGGAATTCTGCTGCTGCTGCCTAGACCTCCTTCTTCCAGGACATTTGTAACTTTTACTGGGTGGGTAACATAAGTACCTGTGGCAGACCAGTGTCTGACCTCAGATTTCTTTTGTACTAGCCCCAGTGTAAAGAATCCCCTGTAGTCAGCTTGGTTAGTAGTCACAGTAATAACAGTAATGAGAGAGACAGGGACAGCAACTCTTTGGTAAGCTCTTCACCTTTTTTTTTTTTTTTCTGCCAAAAAAAGAGAAACATTTACAGAATTCTTCTGCCTAATACCATCAGCCAGTTAGGTTGTTTAGCAGGACCTGTGCTTAGGACCAGAAGTGCTTTGCAGTTGGGGTGAATCCAAGAGATCCCTGTTGTAACTTTTCATGTTAGTAAACTTCACTTGTACAACTCTTTCTTCCATGTCTCTCTCTTTCCCTGAAGCTACCTTTCTCTGGTCTCTGGGGTTCCTTAAGGCCTCTTTCTTTTGTGTGTGATTATATGTGGTGTTTGGGGTTTTTTTCTAAGCTGGTGGAAAAGAGTGCTAGGGCAATAAGCTCTCCACAGGTCTTGGTCCTAGATAAATTTTTTTTTTTTTGTCTGAACAGTTGCTACTTAGTTCTCTAAACACTGGTGGAGAAAGCTGACTAGCTAGCATATTCCAGGTAATTACAGTGTGTTCTGCACCTACAAAAAAAGCTGCTATTGATTCCATACTCCGTAGATGGCAGCCTTCTCATCAGAGCAAGTGGTACTCAACTTACATCACCTAGTGCTTCTTCAAAACGTGTTTTAGACATAAGAATTCTTCCTAGAGGATATTTAAAACCCAGGGCAAAAATGCTGAAAACGCTGTTTTGTGTCTGCTGGACTCTTTTACTCTGTAGATTTACTTTTGCTTAATTGCATTTTACTTTTCAGGGAGAAGTGTGGGGTTGTATAAATTCTTCTTTGCCAGGTAAGAAATACTAGTTTACTATTGAATCGTGTTGCTTTTTCACCCTGTGCATTTTTCGGTCTTGTGTCTACCACCTGCACCTATAGATTTTGTTTATGAAATTTAACTTTCATTGTGCTTCCATTATAAACTATATTTGGTGTCTAGTTTCCTTTAGTCTACACTGGGTTACCTGTGCATTTTTTTCTTAACTCTTCTTTTCTTTTCCTGGTTAGAAAATGTTTAATATGTTTGCATGATTAAACATCTATGCTTCTGTGACACACCCAAGAAATATCAGTTTCTTTCCTTTAAAGGTTTTCTATTATTTTTAGTTGCAGTATACCTTAGTCCGATCAATAAAATCATGGATTATTGCAGCTTTGCTCTAGATGCAGTATAATTTGGAAAAAAAAATGAGTAACAGGGAAATAGAACTAGACAAACAATTTGAGAAGTGTAGAGGCTCAGATCAAGATCCAAACAGCTTGGTACAGCTGGCTTTAGCCAGTTAAAGCATAAATCACAAGACAGGACTGTCATGTTAAAAGGAGAGATCAAAAATAGATGAAATTGGGCTTAACTAGTGCTATTACATCATACGTCATTTCTAAAAGACTTCGAGTGAAATTAGCATGCTATGGTTGGAAAAGTGGTAGTGAGGAAAGACGAGGCTGTAACAGTTTAATGGCATCTACTCAGACTTACACACCCCGCCCCCGCCAGCTTCAGAGGCAAACTGTTGATTCCAGTGCGTGCAAAGAGCTTTGCTGTCTTATATTTTGCTAGTTTTACTTAACCAATAATATCTTTTGGAGTTGCAGTGCTTCTGTCTCATCTAAAACCTGATAAATTTTTAGTTGGAGACAATACCTAATCTTCACTGAAGCTCCATAGCTATATACAAATGAGTGGCAATGCTTTTACTGGAATTGAGAAATACATTATTTTATTTTGAATGTTAGGTTTGTGTAAGCAAGTGAAAAAGCATTGGAAATCTTTGTTAATGAACCTCTCCCAAATTGTCTTCGTGTACTTTCTACACTGGTGTGTGGCCTCTTCAGTGCCTTTATGGTAGGATTCTGTTATCCTCTGATTTATGGGGGAAAAAAGTGACTTCTTCAATTGTGATGTAAATCAGTTTAGTCCTGTGATAAAAGTGAAATCTTTCTGTAGTATCCTGAGCTTGTATCATGAACTTTGTACCTGCATGAAGCCAGTCACTTTTCATTCTTGCACGTGAAGTTACATTACTGTCTTCTTGTTTGAAGTGAGCCACTTTTTAAAATACTTTCAAGTATTCTCCAGTGATTCCATGCACTGTAGGATTTTGTTAATTAATGGTGTGTATATAGGACAGCATTATAGGGAAAGCTCTCACTGCATTTCTGGGAAGTCAGTACAACTGAGTCACTTCTGTGAGATGCCTGTACGCCAGCGCACGCAGCGTGGGGAGCAAACGGGAGGAGTTAGAAGCCTACATGCAGTTATAGGGCTGCAATTTTATTGGGGTCACAGAGACGTAGGAGGAAGGCTCCCATAGCAGGGGTGCTGTGATGGACAGGTACGGGAAGGACAGGCCAGGAAGGTGAGGAGGGGGAGTTGCTCTTTATGTGAGTGTGTAACTGCCATGCATGGAGCTCTGCCTGGGTATGGATAATGAGCCAGCTGAGAACAGCGCATGGGCATGTGAGTGGCGTAGTATGGGCCTATCAACTTATTAGTGAGCAGTCCAACACGGGTGATGTTGTGGGTGTCAGCTACAGACTGCCTGATCAGGAACGAGTAGTAGATGAGGCCTTCTTCATACAACTGTGTTATGGTTTAAGTCCTAACGGCAACAAAGTACCGGGAGGCCGCTCGCTCGCTCCTCCCCACCCCCAGTGGGATGAGGAGGAGAAAATAGAAAGAAACGCTCGTGGGTCGAGACAAGGACAGGGAGGGATCACTTGCCAATTATGGTCACAGGAAAAAACAGACTCGACTTGGGGAAAAAACACCAAAATCAATTTAATTTGCTACCAATCAAATCAAAACAGGTATAATGGGAAGTAAGCCCAAATTTTAACACACCTTCCCGCACCCCTCCCTCCTTCCCAGCTCAACCCCACTCCCGGTTTTCTCTCCCTCCTCCCCCCCAGCGGTGCAGGGGGACGGGGAATGGGGGTTGGGGTCAGTCCCTCACGCCTTGTCTCCGCCACTCCTTCCTCCTCAGGGGCAGGACTCCTCACTCCGCCCCTGCTCCGGCCTGGGGTCCTCCCACGGGAGACAGTTCTTCATGAACTGCTCCAGCGTGGGTCCTTTCTGCGGCCTCCAGCCCTTCAGGCACTGACTGCTCCAGCGTGGGCTTCCCCACGGAGTCACGGCCATCTTGGGGGGCACCCACCTGCTCCAGCATGGGGCCCTCCCCGGGCTGCAGGGGGGCATCTGCTCCCTCGCTCCCCTCCATGGCTGCAGGGGGACAGCCTGCCCTCTGCCCAGGGGCTGCAGGGCCATGCCCTCCCCCGGCCCGCCTCCTCCCCGTCTTCCTCACCGACCTCGGGATCTGGGTAGGTGTTTCTCTCACATTCCCATCTCCTTCCCCGCTGCAGGTTCCCCTTCTTAAATCTGTTATCCTAGAGGCGCTGCCGCCATTGCTGATGGGCTCGGCCTTGGCCAGCGGCGGGTCCAACTTGGAGCCAGGGAAGCTTCTGGCAGCTTCTCACAGGAGCCACCCCTGTAGGCCCTGTCCCCCAGTGCCAAAACCCCACCACACAAACGCAAAACAAACCAGAAGTCTCATGTTCACAGGCCCTGATGCTCATGAGCAACTATAATTACTCTAGTACCTTTTGAAGAGACAACCCAGGAGGGCACAGGCAGTCCGCTTGGAGGAATCCCATGGGATACAGCCCTGGAAAGAAGAGGGGTCCAAGAGAGCTGGTTGATGTTCAAGGATCACCTTATCCAAGCTCCAGTTAGAAAACCCAGAGCCTATCTGGAGTTGATCCTGGTGAGGTATGTGAAGGACAGCCAGAAAGCTGCCTTATTTCTTGTAACTACGTCAGCAGCAAAAGGAAAACTAGGGGAAATGAGGGCCTGTTGCTGAATGGGGCAGGAAGCCTGGTGACAAATGACATTAAAAAGGCCATGGCCTTCTTTGCCTCAGTCTTTACTGGTAAGATGAGCCTTCAGGAATGCCAGATCCTTTAGATCAGTGGTAAAGTCCAGAGCGGGGAAGACTTGCACTTGATGGAGGACAGTCAGGTTGGGTACTATTTAAGCAAACAACTCAAGTCTGTGGGATCTGATGGATACCCTTATGAGCATTGAAGGGGTTGGCTAATGTTGTTCCAAGGTCATTCTCAATAGTCTTTGAAAGGTCATGGCTATTGAGAGAGGATGCTGAGGACTGGAAGAAAGCAAATGTCACTCCTGCCTGTAGAAAGGGCAAGGAGGACCTGGGGAACTACAGGCTGGTCAGTCTCACCTCAAACCCTGGGAAGGTAACGGAGCAGATCTTCCTGTGAACCATTTCCAAACCCGTCAAGGACAAGAACGTGATTGGTTATAGTCAGCTTGTATTTATGAAGGGGAAATCGTGCTTAACCAACCTGATAACCCTCTATGATGAGGTAACTGTCTTGTTAGATGAGGGGAGAGCAGTGGATGTTGTCTATACCAACTTTAGTAAGGCCTTCAGCGCTGTTTTTTTTTTTAACAGCCTGATAGACAAATTGATGAAGCATGGCCTGGATAAGTGGACAGGGGGTGGACTGAAAACTGGCTGAACTGCTGGGCTCAGAGGTTTGTGATCAGTGGCACAGAGTCCAGCTGGAGGCCAGTATCCCAGGGGTTGATGCTGGGTCTAGTCCTATTTAACATCTTCATTAATGATGGGACAGAGTGCACCCTCAGTGTATTTGCAGATGATACAAAACTGGGAGGAGAGGTTGCTAGACCAGATAGTTGTGCTGCCATTCAGAGGGATGTTGACAGGGCAGAGAAAAAGGCAGACAGGAACCTCATGAAGTTCCAAAAAAGGAAATGCAAAGTCCTGCACCTGGTGAAGGCCCCAGGCTCCACGGGGCCTCCATAGGAGGCTGACCAGCTGGAAAGCAGCTTTGTAGAAACATGCCTGTGGATCCTGGTGGACAGCAAGTGGAACATTATCCAGCAATGTGCCCTTGCAGCAAAGAAGGCCAACAGCACCCAGGCTGCACTAGGGAGAATGATGCCAGCAGATCAAGGGAGCTGATCCTTCCCCTCTACTCAGCAGTGATGAGACCACATCAGGTGTACTGTGTGCAGTTCTGGGCATCTCGGTACAAGAAAGAGATGAACACACTGGAGCAAGCCCAGCAAAGAACCAGTTTAAGATGATTAAGGGACTGGAACATATACGAGAACAAGCTGAGAGAGCTGAGATTGGTTGCCATTGTCAAGAAGAGAAAGCTGAGCGGGGTGGATCTTACCAATATGTATAATTATCTGTCGGAAGTGTGTAGAGAAGATGGAGCCATACTCTTCTCAGTGGTATCCAGTGGCAGGACAAGAGGCAGTGAGCACAGATTGAACAACAGTAACTTCCATTTAAACATAGGAAAAAACTTTTGTACTGTAAGGATGACTGAACAGTGGAAGAGGTTGCTCAGAGAGGTTTTGGAGTCTCCATCTGCAGAGGTATTCAAAACCTTATTGGGCATGGTCCTGGGCAGTCTGCTCTAGCTGACTTTGCTTTGAGCAGGGAGGTTGGACTAAGCAATCTCCAGAGGTTCCTTCCAACCTCAGTGATTCTGTGGTTTTCTTTCTGATTTTTCTCCGCTTTGACTACCTTCAGTACAGAAAATGTTTCATAAAAGAGTTTAGAATGGGTCCACAAACTGTGTTTTGACTGGATTAGCATCTCTGATTTTTCATGGTACAGGACCCACAAAGTGTTTTCTTACACACACACACGCACGCACATACGCACACACGTACACACACACTGGTCAAATTGTATACAGCCCTCCCAACATTGGTGTTATCACGGGTAGTGGCAGAATATTGACTGGATAAAAAGATGACTTTAATAGTTATCTTCTTTCTTAACAGCTGTATGACATGCCTGGCAGTTTAGTTAACAATGGAGGTGGAAGCCTGTTTTGCATATGGGTTTCAATGGCATCATGTCATAACACAACATATATGCTAAATAATTTGGGACTCTGCCTTATAATTTGCTGCTTGAGATATCCTTTGTGTATTTTCATTACAATTTGTGTTTTTTCCTCGTCCATTCCTTCGCCACAGCAACTTGATATTACTGATCTGTCGTAAAATTTTGAAATTGTTTGGTTTACCAGTAACTTCATCATTATAGTTACCTTAAAGTATTAATATTCTCACAGCTACCACTTGAGCTACCATTCTTTTTCACATTTGTTTCCACTTCCTTAAACCCATCGTGATGGTCTTCTATTAACTTTCTTTTATGGCTCATCCTCACAAAACAACACTGTAAGTCATGTTTTATTGTCCTTGCCAAGACAGTGTTGTAAGCCTTAAACACTTAAGAAGAGATGTTCAGGAATGTCTGTGTTCTCTGAAAGAAAATTATTTTTCCATGTTTTCTGAAGGCAAGTATCATTAGTTTGTCAGTGTTTGTTTATTAAATCCAGTAGGCCTACAGAACATGTATTATTTTTTGGGACTTGTCTAGGAAACTAAAGTTTCTTTATGGCCGTGCACACATGATGCTGTTCAAGAAACTGCTTACAAAAGATGATTGAGGAACCCCCAGCTGCAGGGCGGGGGAGCAAACCCAGCAACCTTTAATTCTACATTATAGACTATGTTCTGAATTTTTAAGCTTTATCATTTTCTGAAAGCAGACTGTGGAAGACTTCAAAGAGGCAATGAAATTCCGACTTGGGCTTTCTTGCACCCTTCTTGACACACACAGCTCTTGAACATGAAAGCCTATTTGTTTTTCACTTTCTTCTTTTTTCATCTTCCTTTTTGTTTTCCTCCTCAGTCTCCTTGGGATCACAGTGATCTAGCATTTCTCACATGTTTTCAGAATGCAGAATGTTTCTCTCATCACAAAATAAATGTATCGGAGATGACGTTCTAATTTTTCATGTTTATGCGGCTTTTTACCTCTTTTCCTGACTTCAATACTCCTGTGGAGACTGCAGTAAAATGTTTGTAATAAGGAAGAAAAATGTGTGTGTGTTGTAAGTCATCTCACTAACATGATGTGGCTTCTGGAAACTTTGGAGGAGATGTGGGACAAGAGCCTGTGTTATGCAACTAGATGATCTTTTATAGGTCAGGGATCTTTATTGTACTTCTGTCAGTTAATTCGATGAATAATCAGAACTATGGACTCTAGTCTATTGTGCACTTGAAGGTGTATTTTCATCTAGAAATGCACGCATTTTAATTAGCTTGACTACAAAATTAATTTTTAAGTTGCTGTATTAAAATTGTAGTTCAATGTTTTTTGAAGATGTGACATGAATTTTTTTTCCACAAGCTTGTTTGCTGCTCATAAATATCCTGGAGAGAGGGCCACTTGCCAAGAAAATACTAACTATGGCTGAAACTTATCAGCATTCTTAGTTTGGCATGTATTTGTAGCTCGCTTCATTCTTTTAGCACAGTTTAGTTCCCGTAAAAGCATGTCTGAAAGCCACAGGCTCTGTATTGCGCAAGATACAGATGGTTGGTTATTCAGTGGTGATACATTAGCAGCAAAAGAAGGGCCAGGGAAAGCCTCCATCTTCTATTAGATGCAGGAGGAACCATGGTAACAAAGGATGAGGAAAAGGCTGAGGTGCTTAATGCCGCCTTTGCCTCAGTCTTTAATAATAGGACCAGTTATATGCTGAGAATCCAGCCCCCGAGCTAGATGATAGAGACTGGGAGCAGAATGATCCCCCCGCTATCCAGGAAGAGAGGGTCGGCGACCTGCTGCACCA
>JAVKLA010000028.1:25583332-25620658 GCA_034782735.1 Sagittarius serpentarius | reverse complement strand
AGCTTCTAGCAACTTTTAAAGAAGCCACCCCTGTGGCCCCCCCCGCTACCAAAACCTTGCCACGTAAACCCATTACATCAGTTTGACAGTAGGAACCGTAGGACTGTACATACAAGAGGGAGGAGAAGGGAAAGAGGCACTTAAGTGCTGTGGAGCATGCAGAATGGAGAAATTTTTATGCTCAAGTTCTTCCATTTCTTAAATGCTTCCTGTATTCTGCTCTCTGGTAAACCTTTCACGAAAACAAAGTTGCTTTGTGTGCTTCCGGTATCAACTAACTTGGTTCAGAAATAGGAGGTTTTGGTTTTTAATTAAGTGTAGTATTGACAGTCATGGTTTCTTCTTTTTTTCTTAAAGCTTTACATGTGTTCTTTAGGTTCTTAAAAAGGAGCATTTAAATAGATCACAAATCCATGGTTAACATAGTTAATATAAAGGTATTTTATTTTGCAACATGATTTTATTATTTTCTACTACAAATGGAGAAATTTATCTGTCTTTCAGGCTTCTGCAAAGAATGATGTTTTAAAGGTCTGCAGGAAGGAATATGAGGTATGTGTATGTGTGTCTGGATATATCTTACTAAAAATCAACTGTTCTGTAAATTCTTTAGAAAGTATCTGTAGAAGAGGGAAAGTCCAGTCTTCTTATACTTGTATTTCTGGATATACTCATTTTCATCCAAATGTAAATTACCTCTCTCTATAGTTTCTGTAGAAGTATAATCATTTTCTGTAAAAAGGTCTTGTCTTTTTTTAGACTTGCATATATCTTAATTTGAATGAAAAATATGCAACTTTCAAAATGGAGACATGGATTCCAAAAATGTTTGTTTCATAGGAGTTCTGATGAAAGTCGGCATTCATTGTGAGCATTCATTCCATCAGAAATATTTTGGCTTCTATAGCGGGAGAGTCAGTTTAAAAGTGACCTAAAGAAGTAAACTCAGGAAAGAATAACCTTTTAAGTATCCTATCCTAATGTAAATAATTTCAAATGAATAATTTTTTGTAACATCAGTGAAACTATTAATGTTTGCAGTTATTTTTACTGCTCTGCTCTAAAATTAATCAGGATATTTTCAGAAATCTGCCTTTACCTGTATTCTTTTTAACACAGTTTGTAGAAATGCTGTTCCGCTAAGCCTTCTTTTCTTTCAATCTGTTTCTTAATTAAAAGCCAGATTCCTCCTCCCTGCTTTCATCTCATTTCCTCCTGCCCTGAATTAGGTAGTCCTGCATCAATTCTGCTCATAATCAACAGTTCAGACAATTCTTTGTTCTCTTGATTTGGGCAGAAGTGTAACAGGTTTCCTGTTTTTCCAGGAAATGTTAAATTCCCCCCCCGCCCCCCCCCGCTTTGGTCCTTTTATCTAAAGAATCTACAGAGTATTTTCCTAGACTCTTTACTGTTGAAGTTACCATAGCTTGTTCTCTTAAAAATGAATTTTCATTTTAAGTAGTTCTGTCTCCTCTCATGCTATGATATGCTACACTGTCAACATCTGTAAGCTTCTCCTCTGTTATGCTGGTCTGTTTCCTTCTTTTTTTCTGGATTTCTGCATTGCTGTAGGAGGTTGGCCAATATGGGTTGAAGGAGAACGGGAGAGGAAAGGTAAGAGATTAAAGAATGACTACAAAATGGTGATAGTCATCTTATTTACTTTTCCTAGTTCTTCTTTTTCCAGTTTTTATCTGGAATTTTGGAAAGTGGGTACCTTACTCTTATTCAAGAGTGATCTTGTTATGATACAGAAAACCTTAACTCTTTCTATCTGTGCAACACTAAAAGAGAAGGAGAGGGAGAAAAATGGTGGAAGAAGGAATCAGTCTTCTGGTTGGTGAAGAAGGAAAGAGAACTTTTTTAATGAGTACGAGGAGTACTAGATACAGATACCAAGTTAGGGACAGAAAGTATTGTCTAATGTGGTAGATCTTCAGTTATTACAGAATTTTGTATGACAGTGGGTTTTCCTATGTATCTAGGCTTACAGGTACTCGTGAAAATAGTACTTAACAATGCTCTCAAGAGGCTCGTTGTTCAAGGGAGTTTTGCCTAAGACAGGAGTTTCCAAAAAATACTTCTGGTGGGAACCTGCACTTTTTTACACCCTAGTCATTCTTTCTCCTTTTTTTTTTAAAAAAAAAACTTTTTCTTGGTGCCTTGGTGAATGTGTCCAGCTCCCTCTGTAGTCTGGAAGTCGCTTCTGTGTCTGTGACCGGTACCATACTTTGTACTCAGTTGGGTTGGCTGGGGAAGAAGCTGGACAACTGGGAAGGGAGTGGCTAGTTAAAACTGAAAGAGGTGACGTAAGATCAGAAACAGCCTGTGAATCACATAAATGCAATGTCATACATACTGTGTTTGCCTTTTTGTGTTTAAGAGTTCGGACTTCACTAAAAATGAGAATCCAGTTTGAGAATTAGTTTACAGTATAGATCACATTGCTTGTTCATCAGCTCTCAAGTCTGTTATTGAGGTATTGAATATATAAGTACATGACATGTAAGTGAAAACTAGCTGAAATAAGAATATAAAAGTATAATTCCCTTTTTGTGAACACTCAGTTCATGAGCCCGAAGAATGAGGTAAGTCTTCAAGGGTAGGGCAATAGGGTTCAGAGCAGTGAAAAAAAAAAAAAAAACCAACCCCGAACTCCAACAGTAGGTGTCACAAAGTTTGAAGTTGCTAAGCGGAGTCTTAGGTTGTACAGCAGCAGAGTCACTTTAGCATTGATGTGCCAGCTTTTCACAAGATTAACTGAAGATGCTTTTTCTGTTGATCGTATGTTTCTGGATGACTTTTACTGTAAATATTTATGAAGCTTGTGATTCTTCTAATTTGTAGATTTTACACATTTTAGAAATGAATCATGTTGTGTAATAAGTTACTAATTTTTGATCAGTGCATTGAAGATTGCATGTCCTATTAAACATTTTTATTTTCAAGTAGCACTGCATACAGAAATTAAAAAATTTAACACAACTTGCTGAGTATTTTTGAGTGTTACTGAAATGTACTTTATTTGCCTTCTTTTGAAAGATTTTATTCTGGTAGTGCTTTTTCCTATCTTCTGCTTCTCAGATACTCATTTTGTCATCTTCATTTTTTTTTCTTGTTCTGTGCATCTCAACTCTTTTATCTTTCACTGCTTTTTCCAGCTTTCTGTTATCCTGTTCATCTTCCTCTATAAAGAAGGTAGGTAATAGTCAAAGGAAGAAGAAAAAAGAAGTGGCGACTGTATGGATTGTATGTAGGATTTTCTGATATTCCTATTTTTAAAAGTTTTGTGTAAAGTTGAGGTTCATTTTTTGAAAAGACCACATGGAATACATTCTTGGAGGAGTAACTGAAAATAGTTTATAAAGCTTGAAATAAGCTGTAAAGGCTTTATTACTGTGTTTAAGATCACTTTTCTTTCTTCTGTGCGTGGAAAGGGTAATACTAAGATTTCCATTAGATTGCAGTTCTTGAGTCTCTGCAGTGTATACTGTGAGTTCACCTCTGCACATTAAGAACTCCAGTTCTTACTTCATGTGTACTAAATAAGAGATTCAAACTTCTCTAGTTAATTGGCATTATGAGAGCTTTGCTGCAGCTGAGCACTGTTAACATCTGCCACGCCGTCGAAGTATAATTGGAAATGTTGCCCATTATTTAGCCTCTACTCTTAAAACTTTTTCTGACACACAGTAGTAAACACTTCTGGTATTCCTGGGCTGTTAAAAGTACTTTTGCTCTCTCAGATTTGAGCACTGTTGTAGCTTGATCTGACTTTGTTTTCTTATAGGTTTTAAATACAGAAACTTCAAATGCAGTGTCTGCAGCTTCAAGTGCTGTAGTAGGGATTCAGAAAAGTATTCACTGTGCTACAGTATTGGCTTGTTTTATCTTCTAGGGACATATGATCCAGCTTTATGCTGAGGTTTTAGTGAATGCTGGCTACCATTTACCCCTTCTGAAAGATGCAAGCAGCAGTTTTTAAATCTTAACTAATTGTGCAGATTACTCGGAGACAGTAGATTATAACTGAAGGAGCTGTTTAGGACATTGCTTAGGAAGAGGTTCCAGAACAGTTTTAATGAATTCCTAAGTCATGTGGCTGTGTGTGGCCTCTGGAAGTATGACTTAACATATTCAGGGTCGTCTCTGACCACATACTACACATTGTAGCCAATATTATTGTCATCTTGTCTGCTGGTGCTTTTTGTCTCTGTTCTCTGCTGTTCAAAGAAGGCTGACAGAACACTCAATGATCTTGGCAGAATACAAGTTTGAGTGATTTTGTTCTGCCTTACTGTGCAAATTTTCTCACTTCTTTACCGGTGTACATAATTGAGGAAAATCTTGGCCTTACGTGTTAATTACAGCAAGTTTTTAAAGTTCATAACAGATGTGCACCATCATTTGAAACTTCAGCTGACTCCACTAAACCTTAGTACGTTACCTTCTGACTTTATCTTCTGTTCATAAATTCACAGATTAAATGAAGTCAAGGAGAGATTAACAGGACTTTCATGGCTGTTCTTATAGAGTGAAGCATTTAGTTTCCTAGTGTACTTGTTAACTGTAGGTAATACTTCTAAATTAAGATGGCCTTAATTGGATAGGGTCTATATTCAAATATTTGATGTGGTTAGGTTGCCCAAGGCAACAGTACTAAACTTATTTTTCTGCCAGAGTTAGAATACAGATACCATGATAATTTTTAGGGAGGAAAATGATCTTTGATTTTTAGCAAAATACTCCTGATTTCTGGTGTGAAAGAACAGCTTTGCTGTCGCTCTTCATTCAAGACACAAGAGGCAGCCGTTTAGAAAAAATGCGCTTATAATATAAAAGCATGCCTTACAATGCAGAATACTTCTTCCTTTAGCAAAATGTTCTGGTCTTTTTGTGTTTGTATGCATGCATTTTGGTTTTTGAGCCGTTACCTGCAGCTGATGAG
The DNA here is from genome assembly GCA_034782735.1 of Sagittarius serpentarius. NCBI lineage: Eukaryota > Metazoa > Chordata > Aves > Accipitriformes > Sagittariidae > Sagittarius > Sagittarius serpentarius. Next base: position 25,615,710 of record JAVKLA010000028.1, on the reverse strand, counting down.
CTCCAAAAAGAGCGAAACCAGTTAGGTCCTGCAGTACTGGCTGAAATCTTTCTTCAAGGAGCTTCTGGTGAGGAAGACTGGACAATGTTCTCTGCTGGATAAACTTCAATTGCCTTTTACAATTTCCATAACACCAAAAGGTCTTTGAGACTGTTTTCTTGAAGGCATACGTGGTTGTGTTGCTTGTGTCTGCCTGCCACTTTCCATTCCTTCTGCTTGTAGTCTCACTGCCTTTAGTCACCAGTTTCAGCAACATTTGGTTTTAAAAAAAGAGAAGTCTGAAAGATGATATTAGTGCACAAGTGACACAAAGCATTATGTTTGTGTTTTATAAATTTCAATGTTGCCATCTTTGTTCTCGTAATATTTTATTCACAAGTTGAAAATGGAGTATCAGACTCTGTGTGTGTACACAATATTGCCTTTTAATCCTCATTTTTCCCACATCTTGATGACTTAAGTCTTCCTTTAAAGAGAACATCCTTTTCTGCTCTTTTGTTTTTTTGTGGGGTTTTCCTGTTGTGTTTTTCCTTACTTATATCTCTGTTTTATCTTTTGCTTTGTTTTCTCTGGCTTTCTCTTCTGCGAGTTCACGAGCAGATTCAGAAGAAAGCTTGAGTGGGCAGAAAAGCTGCTGATTTCTTAAATATGAGTGCTACTTTACTGGAGATGGGCATTGAGCCTGTGTTCCATAATGATGTTACGGTTAGTAATTCAGGTCAGGCTGACTGTCTAATGCTGTTACTAGCTTTATTTACAAGCAGGTGACTACACACTAATTTATTTATTTATTTATTAAGATTCTCTCGTGTCTGTATAGCTACACTCCCTACACGTGTACCTGTACTTTCTGGGAAACTGAACAATTATGCAGACCTACACGAAGAGCAAAGTCAGCACCCTGACTAGCACTGTATACTGTGGTGGCTACAGGCACTACAGATTCATGAAATAATGGTGAGTTGCTTTAACAACTCAGTGCAGATGAAGTTCTTCCTGTTCCTTCCTGCCCTTTGTCCACACACATTCCCTTCCACTGCTAGCTGTTCTTATCCTTACCTTGCTAAGCCTCTGGCATCTGGCAGGTCCTTCTGAAAGACAATATTAAAAGATTATCCTATCCTGTCCTATCGTGCTCTGTCCTATCATGTTCTGTCCTGATCTATACCATCCTAATCCATCTTAGTATTACACCTGTTGAAATCGCTGATTTAAATTCCTAGGAGATGAGGAAAAGGAGTTTTCAGCAGACTTATGCAGAAAAATTCTATCCTGTCCAATCCTATTCTGTTCTATCCTATCCTGTCCTATCGTAGCCTAGCCTCACCTATTATAGCCTAGCCTATTGTAGCCTACGCCATTCTAGCCTGGCCTCTCCTAGCCTAACACTAGTATTACACCTGTTGAAGTCGCTGATTTAAATTCCTAGGAGATGAGAAAAAGGAGTTTTCAGCAGGATTACTGAGAAAAATTCTACCCTACCCAGCCCTATCCTACCCTACCCTATTCTACCCTGTTCTGTTCTACCCTGTTCTCTCCTAGTTCAATTTAGTAGTATACCTTTTGAAATCGCTGATTTAAATTCCTAGGAGATGAGAAACAGGATGTTTTCAGGAAGGTCACTGAGAAAAATTGTCTTCTGTTCTGTCCTATTCTATTCTATCCTACCCGATTCTAACTGAGTATTACACCTGTTGAAATCGCTGATTTAAATTCTTAGGAGATAAGAAAAAGGAATTTTCAGCAGGGTTACTGAGAAAAATTCTGTCCTATCCTGTTCTATTCTATCCTATCCTGTCTTATGCTATCCTGTGCTATTCTATACTGTCCTGTTCGGTCCTGTCCTATCCCATTCCATCCTGTCCTGTTCTATCCTGTCCTATTCCAAGTTATTATTACACTATTTGAAATCGCTGATTTAAATTGCTAGGAGATGAGAAAAAGGAGTTTTCAGCAGGGTTACTGAGAAAAATTCTCTTCTATTCTATCCTAGTCTATCCTGTTCTGTACTATTCTATCCTATTCTAGTCTATTCTATCATACACTATTATAACTTAGTATTACACCTGTTAAAATCGCTGATTTAAATTCCTAGGAGATGAGAAAAAGGTGTTTTCAGCTGGGTTACTGAGAAAAATTCTAGCCTAGCCTATTCTATTCTATTCTATCCTATCCTGTCTTATTCTATCCTAACCTATCCTATTCTATCCTATCCTATCCGATACTATTTTATTCTAGGCTATTCTATCCTATCCCATTCTATCCTCTGCTCTTCTATTCTGTCCCTTTCTATTCTGTCCCATTCTATCCTATGCTAACTTAGTCTTACACGTGTTGAAATCGCTGGTTTAAATTCCTAGGAGATAAGAAAAAGGAGTTTTCAGCAGAGTTACTGAGAAAAACTCTACCCTATCCCACTCTATTCTATCCCGCTCTATTCTATCCCATCCTAATCTATCCCATCATATCCTGTGCTATTCTATATTGCCCTGTTCAATCATGTCCTATCCTGTTCTGTCCTGTCCTATTCTGTCCTATCCTGTTCTATCCTATCGAATTCCAGGTTAGTGTTACACCTGTTGAAATCACTGAATTAAATTCCTAGGAGATGAGAAAAAGGAGTTTGCAGAAGGATTACTGAGAAAAATTCTGCCCTGTTCTTTCCTACCATACCCCATCCTGTTCTATCCTATCCTGTTCTATCCTGTTCTGTCCACTCCTGTTGTGTCCTGTCCTACACTACCCTGTCCTGTTCTACCCTACCCTATTCTACCCTGTTCTGTTCTATTCTATCCTATTACACCTTTTCAAATTGCTAATGTAAATTTCTACGAGACGAGAAAAAGGACTTTTCAGCAGGGGTACTGAGAAAAATTCTACCCTATTCTTTCCTACCGTATTCTACCCTATTCGATTCTATTCTGTCCTACCCTATCCTATTCTATCATTTCCTATCCTATTCTATCCTGTTCTTTTACTATCCTATCCTAACATAGTATTACACCTGTTAAAATCACTGATCTAAATTCCTAGCAGATGAGAAAAAGGAGTTTTCAGCCGGGTTACTGAGAAAAATTCTGCCCTGTTCTTTCCTACCCTGTTTTACCCTGTTCGATTCTATTCTGTCCTACCCTCTCCTCGTCTACCATAACCTTTTCTGTCCTATTCTATTCCATCCTATCCTTATCTGTCCTATTCTATTCTATTCTGTTCTACTCTGTCCTGTCCTATCCTATTCTGCCCTGTTCTTTCCTGTTCTATCCTATCCTGTTCTGTTATACCCTGCTCTGCTCTGTTCTGTTCCCTCCTATTTCAACTTAGTATTACACCTTTTGAAAACAGATTTAAATTCCTAGGAGATGAGAAACAGGAGCATTCAGCAGAGTTACACTGAAAAATTCTATCCTGTTCCGTCCTATCCTATCCTATTCTATCTTGTCTTAGCCTATCTTGTCCTGTTCTGTCCTGTCTTGTTCAGTCCTATCCCATCCTATCCTATCCTAACTTAGTATTACACCTGTTGAAATAGCTGATTTAAATTCCTAGATGAGAAAAAGGAATTTTCAGCAGGGTTACTGATAAAAATTCTACCCTACCCTACACTACCCTACCCTTTTCTGTTCTTTTCTGTTCTTTTCTGTTCTTTTCTGTTCTTTTCTATCTTACCCTAACGTATCCTATTCTATCCTATCTTATCCTTTCTATTCTATTCTATCCTATTCTATCCCATCCTATTCTATACCATCATATTCTGTCCCATCCTACCCTGTCCTACCTTAGTATTCCACCTGTTGAAATCGCTAGGAGAAATTCCTAGCGAGATGAGGAAAAGGCGTTTTCAGCAGGGTTACTGAGAAAAATTCTACCTTATTCTTTCCTACCCTACCGTACCTATTCTATTCTATCCTAGTCTATCCTATTGTATTCTATCCTATCCTATCGTAGCGTATCTTATTCTATTCTATCCTATCTTATCCTTTCCTATCCTATCCTATTGTATTCTATACTATTGTATTTTATACTATCCTATCCTATTCTATCCCATTCTTTCCCATTCTACCCTATTCTATCCTGTCCTATTCTATTCTATCCCATTCTATCCTGTCATTTACTGTCCTATCCTAACTTAGTATTACACCTGTTGAAATCACTGGTTTGAATTCCTAGGAGATGAGAAAAAGGAGTTTTCAGCAGGGTTACTGAGAAATATCCTATTTTATCCCATTCTATCCCATCACATCCTGTTCTGTTCTATCCTCTACTGTCCTATCCTGTTCTATGTATTCTGTTCTATTCTATCCTATTCTATTCTATCCTATTCCAGCTTAGTTTTACACCTGTTGAAATCTCTGATTTAAATTCCTAGGATATGAGAAAAGGATTTTTCAGCACCGTTGCTGAGAAAAATTCTATTCTATCCCATCCTATCCCATCCTACCATATCCTATCCTGTTCTATCCTATCCTATTCTGTCCTGTTCTATCTTATTCTATTCTATCCTATTCAGCTTAGTTTTACACTTGTTCAAATCGCTGATTTAAATTGCTAGGAGATGAGAAAAAGGAGTTTTCAGCAGGGTTACTGACAACAATTCTATTCTATTCTATCCTATCCTACCCTATCCTTTTCTACCCTACCCGACCCTACCCTACCCTATCCTATTTTTAGTATTACACCTGTTGAAATCCCTGATTTAAATTCCTAGGTGATGAGAAAAATTAGTTTTCTGCAGGTTTACTGTGAAAAATCAGGTCATGAGAAGACGATTAATGCCAGAGCTGGTGTAAAGGCATACACAAGACTATACAACTGGGAACAGGGATAGAAGAGTTGAAAACAGGGTGGAAAATGAAGTAAGACCACCTTCTCCTAGCAGAAATATGAGCATTGTTACAGTGATTCAGCAGTCTGTGGAACTATAGTGTCAAAGTACCGAAAGACGACGATTATCTGGTACGGGCATTCTGCCTTTACAAAATCGGTGTGTAAAATTTGTCTCAACTTGAGCCCTTCATTAGAGGAGGAACATTGGTAGACACCATAAGCTTCTCAATATTCTTCTCTGTTTTGTGTGTAGTTAGAAACTGCAATCTGAGCTAAGAGGGCCAGTGACTGAAGTGGTTTTTAGTAACTTTTTTGTAACATTCAGCTTTTGAATAACATGACAATTTTAGCTGAGTTTATAGCAGCATTACGTCATGATTCTAAGTATTGTTTGCGCTAACAGTATGGCCAAGTACTTGGGTATAACCACGACAGACAGACTTCAGCCTTTTCAGGAGCCTCTACTGTCCCAGTGCGTTAATTAATAAAGTTACAGGGTGCTTCCTACCTGGCTGGTTTGTATGCCGCGTTCCAGTACTTGATAGAGGGTGGGTGTGGAGAAGTCTTAATTTCAGCAGCTTCTGCGGACAGTCAGCTTTGGGTCAGGGTGATGTGTATGGCAGTTCCTATCTGACAGTTGTTTCTTTCTTCATACACGTAAGGTCCCAAAGAAACCAGGGGACCACAGTGAAACAGAGACTTTCTGATAACCATTGTCTGGCATACATAGAGAAGGATGCATGGTGCTATAAAAATGACATGAGCCTTTAGGCAACAGTAAAAATCTGTTCTTTACAGATGTAGGATGGTGACTTTGTCGACATGTTCTGTTTCCATGAGTTCTCTTGCCCCTCATGCATGTTACAGAGATGAATGGGTGACAGGATTTGCTTTGTGGGTGGTAAAGAGGGAAAATCTGAAGTGAATCAGATGAAAACTTGCTGCTGGGATGAGGAATGTTGCTGCAAATTCGTTCTGAGTCTCAGAGAAATTATGCAATATCTGTGCTCTTGGGAGAAAAGATCTAAAATTTGGTAGAGGGTATTAGAAGAATGAAAATAAAATGTCTGAATTGTTACTTTGTGAGGTTTGGGGCGTTGTTTTATGTAAGGCAGACTTTTGAATTTTTATGTGAGGTGTTCTCAATAGACCTGTGCTTTTATTCATGATCACTAAAATTATAAGTAGCTGGTGTTCGTGTAAAACTAACTTACATTTTCAAGTTAGATCTGTGTTTATTCTCTTAGGGTCATTATTTCAGTGCCGCATCTGCCATGGTTTAAATTTATTTCTGACTGTAAATAGAAGAAAGTGACGCTGCTTACTACAGTATTGGGACTGTCCTCTTTAAAATCTTGCCTTTGACTGTTAACATATTCCAATATCCAAAAATATATTATCCAAGAGATGATATAATTGTGAGACTGTAGAAAACAGGGTTGTGGCACTATGATTTACATGGCATAAAGTGTAATTGGCAAGTTGGAACTTGTGATTCAAATTACAGCGTAAAATAAAAGCGTTAATGGCATGATATAAACTGAAACATCAAGGCTTGAGGCTTTTCAAATCTAAGTTAAAATGTGAGTCTTCCATCTTTTGGGTACAGTAAATAATTTTTTCGGCTCTTCAGATTTTCATCAGAACTGTCTATGTAGGAATGCTAATTCATTTGAATGCTAATTCACGCATAGAGAGCCAATCTGTATTTTGAAGTGCTTACTCTTAAATGAACAACAGAAAAGAGGCTGAAGATAGCTATGAAAATGAAGAACAACATTTAAAAAAGAATCGTGTTTTTACTCGGGTACTTACAAAACTTGCATGAGGAAAAAAAATTTTTAAAAAGGGAAAGTGGGATTGTAGAATTCTCCGGTTCTCTAGTGGAATACATGTGCTTAATGAGTAGCACTTCAATGAAATAAGAAGTTGGGACTCTCTAATATTTACTGATTCTGGTGTCGGGATTTAAGATGTCTCTGAAGGTGAGTAGGTAAGGGAAAGGGCGCAGAAAGTGTGGGTTATATACTGAAGCTGTCTAGTAGAGGCGAGACTGCCTGTTTGTAACGCTCCTGTGAACAGAGGTATGTTCTGTATTTACCCTTCCCTGCTCAGCATAACTGAAGGCGAGCAAGCTGCTTGAGAGAAAATCCTCAGCGTTTGGATGTTGTAGTTACCGGTATTTTTATGAGTTAGCCACTGGGAGATTTGATCGCTTTGGTATTTACTTTGCTTTTCTCTGTAATCCTACCTGGACTGGCGGGGCGGGGGGAGCGTGTGGAAATAAGGATGCTGCCAAAACAGATTAATTGACTCAAATGATCTCTGAGAAGAAAGCAAGTAGAGAATATGAATTGAAAAACAACTAAACAGTCTCTAAGACAAAAAGAAAAAGCAAGATGATTCCTAACACGTTTGTATTTTCTTCATTTTAAAAATGTAATGCTTCCATCTGTTTGCAGCAGTACAAATTTTCATAAAAATACCCCAAAGATTATTGGGGATACCCAGTTCTCTGCAATGCAGTAAATACTAGCAACTAACATAGAAGAAGAACCTTGTGAACTGCTGAGCTTAAATTAGGTCTGCATTTTGAAGTCTCTTCCTTTTCTTAGGTAGAGATAGTGGCACATCTGATATTTTGCTGTATTGGAGCAAGATTTTAATCCCACATTATGTTTGTGGGCCAGTATGGCAGTCTTCCTGTTTTCTTCTCTAGATGCTGAAGTAAAAGACAAATTTGTTTAATGATGGGGGTAGGGGCAGGAACTTTGTCAAGATGGGGATTGTGTTTTGTCACTATGTTAACGTATTTGATCACTTTTTGTAATCTGGTGTTCTGACAAGTGTGGAGGGGGGTCAAATTTCTCTTCGTTTTCACAATCGTGTCATTTTAAAGCCTTTGATAATTGGCAACTACATTTTGGAATTTCAACCTCATGACTTTTCATAGAGTTCTGGAAAGCTTATATGCGGTATATGTTAAGAAAAAATGTGCTTTTTCAGTGTGGGGAAGACTGTGGATGTTTTGGACAAGAGTTCAGTACTTTTGAGGGAGGGGATTCTGCCCCTCTGCTCTGCTCTGGTGAGACCCCCCCCCCCCGCAGTGCTGCATCCAGCTCTGGGGTCCTCAGCTCAGGACAGGGACCTGTTGGAGCGGGTCCAGAGGGGGGCCACAAAAATGGTCAGAGGGCTGGAACAGCTCTGCCATGAGGACAGGCTGAGAGAGTCGGGGTTGTTCAGCCTGGAGAAGAGAAGGCTCCGGGGAGACCTTATTGCGGCCTTCCAGTACCTAAAGGGGGCTTGTAAGAAAGCTGGGGACAGACTTTTTAGCAGGACCTGAAACAATAGGACAAGGGGCAATGGTTTTAAACTGAAAGAGGTTAGATTCAGACTAGATAGAAGGAAGCAATTTTTTACGCTGAGGGTGGTGAAACCCTGGCACAGGTTGCCCAGAGAGGTGGTAGATGCCCCATCCCTGGAACCATTCCCGACTGGGTTGGACGGGCCTCTGAGCAACTGGACCTCGTGGAAGGTGTCCTGGCTCACCGCAGGGAGCTGGACTGGATGGCCTTTAAACGTCCCTTCCAACCCAAACTGTTCTATGATTATGTGATTGCTCTGTGGATTAGAGTCCTCTGAAACAGAACAGCATGGTGCATGTTTCCCTGCTTCTGTCATTAAACATGTTGTATATGCCCCAACGGTACCTTTTGGTTGCCGTTCAAGGGCGTTGATAGCATGCTTTAGCTTTTAAGGTACATTGTTGAGTTAGTTTGTTGAGATTTTCTATTTGCATGTGTGCATCTGTGCAGGGTTCTTTTTTTCACATAGAATCTTTAAAATTAGTATCACAAAAAAACCCCAAACATTTGGGGACATCCTATTATAGCATGCTATTTCTAAGTTAGTCCGGGGAAGTCTTCCTATTTACTTGGTTGAATATTTATCTATTTTGTTATGAGTGCACACAGAACTAAGGTGACCCCTGATCTTTTAATTTCCTACTTTCAGTGTTTTTGTATAGCATTTTTGTTTTAGTCCAATCTAATTGGAACAAATAATAACAAAGTTAGATTTATGAGCTCATTATAAGAAATGACTGGACACTTAAATATTTAATTGAAGTTTTCTGGCTTGTAACGCTATTTTTGTTTTGATTTCAGAATGCTCTCTTTAGTTGTATTAACAGAAATGAAAGTAAGTATGTAATGAATAGTTTGTCTTTTTTGTTTTTCTTTTATATCCTTCTATCCTTTTTTCGCTAAAATGTAAGAAATTCTGTGGGTGTGCATATACACAGGTCACATGGATTCAGTTTCATAGAAGGACAAACCACATGCATAAATTTTCTTGCTGAAGTGATAAGGGGATTGGGCTGGTCATACAATTTATATCTGTTTTTAATTTATGTATCTGTATTTGTTTTTTTCTGTCCTATTTTCACGATTGCTTAGAAGCTCATTTTTTCCTTCTGCTTGGTTCATTTCATGTGTTAAGTAACAAAGTTAAATGCGTAGATGAAATCTTGTACCATGCAAGTGTTTTGTTGCCTGATGTCTGTCTGTATAAAATGAAATCAGTGTCTCAGAAATAATTCTAGTAAAAGTATTTCTCAAGAATTGTTTATTTAATAACATATCAAAAAATGGGTGAATCATGATACCATCTGTCTATTTTTTTTGAATGAGTTTTAGGATACTACTCTCTTATTTGTTTACTGTTAATATTTGTCTAATAATTCAATTATAGGACAAGTCTGGTTATCTTAAATAAGAACAAAATAGCTGAAGATAAAATTCAGCTGGCTTGCTGGTGTCTTGAACTTTTTTCTCCAGCCAAACAAATAAATGTAATTTGGCTAGTTACAGATACTCCCAGTCATTCTGTAGGCAGATTATTTTAATAGAGCATAGAAGAATTTCTTCATTGTTTTTCACAGTAATACCGTGAGCATCATTGTGTGTGGTACAGACATGCTCATTCCTTCATTTCTCTGTGTAGGAACCCATAGATTTTCTGTTGGTTGTGTGTTTGTTTCCGCAGTGGGGTCAGTCTGTTGCAGTTATGCAGGTCATCATACAAACTGTCGCGAATATTGTCAAGCAATTTTTCGGACAGACTCTTCTCCTGGTCCTTCACAAATTAAAGCAGTTGAAAATTACTGTGCATCTATTAGCCCTCAGCTAATACACTGTGTGAACAACTATACGCAGTCATACCCAATGAGAAATCCTACGGATAGTAAGTATAAAAAAAATCCTTCTTTACTGAAAGTTATAAAAAATTCTGAAAACGTTTGAGGACTGTATGCACTTTTTATATAAAATGTGTTATTGTATAAGTCTATGGTATAAATTGTATTAATATATTTCTATATTATAACTGTATTTATATGAATTTATATAATGATAACTTTTGTTTGTAGGTGCATTATTAATTTTTATTTATTTTTTTAATTCTACATATTGGGGGGGGAGGGGGGGGTTTCCAGAGTTGATTCTGTTAGCATTTAAAAGAAGCAGTGTTATTTGTGATTATTTGGGGGCAGAAAAAGCCTTCTTATAGCCCTTTTTCTCTGAGGGCTATTATGTCATACATCTTGGTGGTTGTTGTATGCTTGATCATCAACTATCTTTAATTTTTCAACAGGTTTGTATTGCTGTGATAGAGCAGAAGACTATGCGTGTCAGACTGCTTGTAAAAGAATTCTAATGTCAATGAAAACAGAGCTTGAAATTGTTGATGGACTTATAGAAGGCTGTAAAACAATGCCTCTCCCTCAGGATCCACTTTGGCAATGTTTTCTGGAGAGTTCAAGATCTGTTCACCCAGGAGTCACTGTGCACCCTCCACCTTCAACAGGCCTCGATGGAGCTAAGCTCCATTGCTGTTCTAAAGCAAATTCTTCCACATGTAGGTCAGTATCTCTCTGCCCTCGTTTCCAGTTGTGAAAATGTTTCAGAATTTGTCTCCTATCAGGCCTTTGCCTGAATCTTGCTATAGGTACATCAAATAAAGAGTTCTGTGAATTCTTAGAAAAAAAACAGGTTTAGGTAATGAGATGAGTGTCACATTCTGTGGAATACTTACTTTCTATCTCAAAAAATACTGTTCTATAAGAGGAATCACACTTTTCTCATATTTAGCACTGTCTTATTGTAGCAGACACACTAAGTTAATGGAACCTATACCTTACTTGTGGTCATAATAGCCAATATTGCAACAAGATGAGTAGGCCTTACCCAGATGCTAAAGAGAGCCAAGAGGACCGTGAACTGCACAAACTTTCAAGCAGCTGGTCGCTGCATGTTCAGACCTTAGCAGTATGCCTTACTAGATTCAGATTTTTGTCAAAGAAAAATAACTTAGGTTATTTAGTAATTAAGTAATGGTACTAACTTTCTCACATTTAAAAAAAAAAAAAGGTTTTCAGCAAATAGTTGCACGCTTGCAAATAACTCTAATTGGAGCATTTTTAGTTTAGAGTGGTTATCTGTCCACTTTAAAAATAGATCATTATTGCATCTTAAATGCATCAATATGTCAAAATAAGTTGCAAGTGTTGATTTTTGAGCTGTTGCTTCCTTTGATATAAAAGTTTCCAGTTAACAAAACAACAGATCCTGAACGCAGCAGGATCTTACAATGAGTTTAGTAGTAGAGCCCTGGAGTTATGTTATTTCTTAGAACATTGCAGCATAGGGCAGTTGATACAGTATCTTTTAGTTGCTTGCTTTGACAATGAGTTCTAAAAATGGATCCTTCCCTCATGTTTTCAATATGCAGTAGACTGTAATAGTACAATGAAGTTCCATACCTTCAGTTGCAGTTTGTAGGATATTGCAGGGAACAAAGTGTCTTGGGTATTGCTGACACCAGGAAACATCTCAAATACAGGCAACAAACAGTACACCTGCTTCAAACATCAGGGCAAAAGAAGAAATGTGTTCTGCTTGCCAGTCATTTCTGCAGGAGGAGGAGGTGTGATTTGAAGTTGAAGGATGGGATTAGAAGTTGTTAATTATCATGTCAACCTAGATTTATTACAAGTAAAATTAGCTGGGGTGGTTCTCACCTCAAAGTCATTAGTTCAGGTTTCCAGCCATTATATTTTTATTGGATATTGCAGCTTTATATTCTGAAGTCTTTCAGTCTTACTAGCGTAAAGATTTGCGAGCATTCTGAAGCAAAACTGGAAAACTTTGAAAACAGTGAAGTGCCTGTTAGGATCAGCAAAGAAACTATAGGCTCTGCTATATCTGAACAACTGCTGTTCTTTTATTTTCTTCCTCTTTTTTTTTTTTTTTCAGAGAGCTCTGCACTAAACTTTATAGCACGAGCTGGGGCAATTCACAGAGCTGGCAAGAATTTGATCGCTTTTGTGAGTATAATGCAGTTGAAGTTTCCATGTTGACCTGTTTAGCAGATGTACGAGAACCTTGTCAGCTGGGCTGTAGAAATCTTACTTACTGCACTAATTTTAATAACAGGTAGGAGAGAGACACTGAATATTTTATAAAGGAATTCCTGTGCTTTGATTTAAAAAATAAAATGTTTTTCAGGCTTATTCTGAGATTGTATGTAGCTATCTTTCTGCAAATATTTTTTGGATAATTTAAAACTAAATAGTTTTTCTTTAGAATAAACTTTTGGAAATGTATTTAACAACAGACATAACAAAACTTACAAGAATAAAAGCTAACCCATGAACTTGTAAAATGTTATCATGTATTAGCAGCATATTCCCCTGTCTTACTTATAGACAAGTAAGCCGTGATTACTGGAATGTTGTGTATTATAAATAAGGTAAAAAATGCTTATTAAATTTACATGTTACTCTTTCAAAACTCCTTCTCTTTCAGAGATATATCTGTGGTTTTATACTCTGTAGGGCAAAATGCATGATTCAAAAGTGGTATCTGAATTAGTAATTGCAAGGTTACAAATTAAATAGTTTGAGTTTCAAAAAAACTTTTGAAATTTTGTTAGCTATTAGAGATTTCTGGCTTTCCTTTGACATAGTATACAGTGGCATGAGTGTTATATGAGTAGTAGAATCGTAGACGTTATAGATGCAGCTTGGGCAAATATAAATGATAAGTCAACTTGCATTAGCGATTCACCAGGAAACATTGGCACAGATATTCAAGATATCTACGATATTTGCTTTTAAGTCAACTTTCTTCAGGTAAGAAAATTTAAGTGATATTTGATCGAAGAGGTAGAGGTGAGAAGGGAGTTTCAGCCTTGAGTCTTAAAGAGTTTATTTTCTTTGAAGACAGAATTCAAATTGATTTTATCTTGCTTAACTGTGGAAGGGATTCATTTCTTTCGTACCACAAAAAGCAAGCCATATCAAGGTTGTTGAATTCATATGGTGAAAAGTAAAATGTGTGGTGTTTTCTTCTTCCCATATACATGCCATATCTTAACTTCTTCTTTTAAGACCAACAGAACTTTTTAGGAGCTGCAATACTCAGTCAGACCAGGGAGCCATGAATGACATGAAGCTATGGGAAAAAGGGAGTATTAAGATGCCATTTATAAATATTCCTGTGCTTGATATTAAAAAATGCCAACCAGAAATGTGGAAGGCAATTGCCTGCTCACTGCAGATTAAACCTTGCCACAGCAAATCTAGAGGAAGTATTATCTGCAAGTAAGTATTGGGGGCAGGGGGTGAGGGGGGAAACAGTTTAGAGTATCTGCTAAGGATTTTAATGAGAACTAAAAAGCTGCTGTAGCACTGTGTTTGACTTACGTTAGGAAAACATGGCAAGGCAAACACGTAAGGAATATGAGCTTGCGTAGTTGCCGTTGCTTGAATCTCCATCACTGTAAATGGAAGATTCTTGCCTGTTAATGAGATGGATGTATATGCTTCCATTGTAAACTTGATTTATTGTTGGGTTTTTTGGCTCTGTGGTGTCTGTAAAACCTTTCTTCTTTTTCGGGTTTGGGACCTACTGGTGATTTTCAGCTGACAGAAAGGTCTGAAAAAAATGAAGTTTATTTTTTAAAAAAATAAATTTTGAAAGTAGTTGATTAGATAGAAAAGAGATCAGTTAATAGTACAGGTAGTGAGATAGAGTTCAGCCCATTATTAGTCGTTAGTAAATCAAGGAAATACTCGGTCTAGAAAGACACATGCATAGGATGCCGTAGAAAATAAAGATCTCCAAGCCCAAAGTGGAGGAAGAGCAGTGTACACAATAGTTCCTGTCTTCGTGTCACAAATTTGTTCCTCCCCCTGTATGCAAAATGTAGCATATACATATATATATAAAAACACCCTGTTGTGAGGCAGAAGAGGAAAGTTGTGGATTCAGGGAAAGGAAGAACGTGGAAAGAAATCTTTTTCATACAACACCTTTTTTTTTAAGTACTGTTCATGAAGTTCTGTTTCTTTCTTTATCTGAAGATCAGATTGTGTGGAAATACTGAAGAAATGTGGAGATCATAATAAATTCCCTGAAGGCCACTCAGCTGAAAGTATTTGTGAGCTCTTATCTCCAACAGATGACTTGGAGAACTGTATCCCATTGGATACGTACCTGAGTAAGTATCAACATACCTATGCAACAAAATTAGAAACCAAGATACTTTGAATGCTTATCATTGCTTTTAATAATTTTCATTATTTCTTTTAAAGAAAATTGTATTGAATTTGAGACATTTTATTTAGCGTATTAGAGAAAATGGGATTTTTCAAATTGCCATTACGTTTATTCCTTCTTGTACTGGGTGTACGTGGCAAAGGTTGTTTTGGTAGCGGTGGAGGCTGCAGGGGCCGTATGGGAAGATGTCAGGGACTGCGCTGTGCCAAGCACAGCCAGCTCAGCAGTGGGCCCCACTGTAGGCCAAGGCGGAGCCACTTAGCACAGTTCGTGGTGCCTCTGTGAAAACACATTTAAGAAGGGGCAAAAAATGCCAGACAGGTGGAGGAGAAGGGAACGGGAAGAGTGAGAAACAACAGAGGTAGCACCAAGGTCAGAGGAGCAGGAGGAGAGGAGGTGCTCCATGGCAGAGTGGGTAGCCACAAGGCAGCCTGGGGTGGACCCCGTGCCACAGCAGGTGGGTGTACCCTGAAGGAAGCTGCAGCCCATGGAGAGCCCATGCTGGAGCAGAGGAGAGGTGCGAGAAGGAATGAGCGGCAGAGAGAAACTGCTGCGTACTGATCACAGTCACCATCATCCCCTGCTTCCCCATCCCCACTGCATCGCTTGGGGCGGGGCAGAGAAATCTGGAGTGAAGGAGTGAAGGTGAGCCTCGGAAAGGGAGGAAGAAAGGAGTTGCTTTAATGTTTGTCTTTTTATTCCCATTACCTGAATCTGTAATTAGATATTTATTTTAATTGGCAATAAATTTAGTTAATTTTCCCCAAGTCAAGTCAGTTTTGTCCGCAATGGTAATTCTTACACAATCTCCCTGTCTTTGTCTTAGCCCATGAACTTTTCTGTTCCTGTTCTACCTGTTTTCTACCCCCGTCCCGTTTGGGGTGGGGGGACTGGGTGGGAGTTTGGCTGTTAGCCCAGGCTAACCCACCACACTTCTCTTTTGGGGACTTCATATATTCAGTGCAAGTACACTAATCTGTATCATATAATAATCTGGCTTGTTGAATTTCAGTGATTTTTACCTACTTGAAAATAGACTAGCTAATCTTACTTTAAGAAAACTCTGTTCTTCAAGAAGTTATCTCACATGCCAAAAAAAGTACTATAATAATGAAACCACTAGCACTATTTAATTACAGGAAAAAAGCTGGGTCACGCTTGGGAGGACTGATCTCATATAAATGTCGCAATAGCATGATTTAGAGCACAACTTCTTGATGTAAAATTACGCTTTTGCCTGATGTATAAACGCTGTTCTGTAACTGTGCAATTAGAATAACCAAACGCCAAATAAACTCTTGGGGCAATAGAACATGAGTTCAGTAAGTGTAAGGAAGCATTAAGTTTTTGTGATTCTGTTTTCTTCTAGCATGTGTTATCCCTCAGTGTAGAACACAATTGTATTAGTAAAATTTTGTCTTGGTTCTAGATTTCGTTTAAATGCATCTTTTTACATTATTTTCCAAATCTGCTCTGCCCTATTACTACTTCCTATTGCATATTTGTCTCTGTAGGGTTTAGACCTTTTTAGCTTTGTAGGATTTAGCTGCTTTAGACCTTCTTCCAAATTTCTTTCTCAGAATCCCAGGAACTTTGAAAATAGTAAAATTTTGGTTAGTTAAGAGCTGCAACTGAAAGCATGCCTCAACATACAAATTGTTCCCAGAGATACAATGTATTGAAGCTTTGGGTGGTTCTTTCCATTTAGCTGCTGCTTTTCCATGTTGTCTTCACTTTCCTTAATCTTGTAACAGGAGAACATTACTAGTGAGTTAAAGGGAAAACAGAAACAAAAGTTTATCAGTGATAGCAAACTTGGTTAAAAATCAAGTCTACTTTAAACCTCCAAATTCATTGACTATGGGACTTCTCTTGATTAAAGTGGCCATCATTGTCAGTTTATATTTTTGTCATATAGAGAAAATTGTTGGGGAAACAAGACAGAGGAAATACATTTTGCTTGTGAGGAATCATCTGGGTTATTACTTCTAGGATTGAAGACTAAACTTTTGAAATAAGCTAACTACCTTGTCATGTCAAGCTTCTACAAGGGTAGTTAAGAAAAAAAGTATTTCGCAGAATTGTCAAAAATATGATTTTACTGAATATAAGAAATGCTATGCTTTATTGAAGAAAAATAACCTCATTTAAGTCAATGTAGATGCTGTATCATCTGTTTTCAGGCCCGAGTTCTTTAGGTAACATTGTAGAAGATGTTACACACCCATGTAATCCGAATCCGTGTGCAGCTAATCAGTTATGTGAAGTAAACAGAAAAGGATGTCAATCCGGAGAACTGTGTCTTCCATATTTGTGTGTGCCAGGTAAGGGGTTTGGGACTTCAGTTTACCTGAATTTTGCTGATAAACATATGTTCCTGAAATTTTGTTGAAAGTTTTAAAGTGAATTGCTGATATCCCAGAAGAACTATTATCACAATTATCTTGTGTTTTCAAAAGCTGTAGCCTACCTTCTAGTTCTTTTCATTTCTCGATGTGTTTCTGTTTTTATTGTCCACTGAAACAAAATGTCTTATTAGAAGATACATTACTTGTTTTGCTTCGGAAGAAATAAATGTCCATATATGGTCTCTAAGCAGCCTGCCTGCTATTTAAAATTACAAGCATGCAATACTGCAAATACAGTGCAGCTCACTGCTTCTGCAGACACGATGACCTATATTGCCCCATATTTCCATATGTTATTAGCCATATCCACATTATTTTCCTTACTAGTGAAATAAATGGACATTATGTCTTGCCTTGGAATTAATGAAAATCAGGCTGTCAGTCTTGGGAGGACATTTTGAGAGCTCTGAGAATCTGATCAAATGCAGGGTGCCCTGGGGTGACATTTGCATCGGCAGCAATTCCGGTGTTACATTCAAGTTCAAGATGGTATCTTACATGGAATTGTTCCAAGTCCTTCTTCATAGGCCAGGTCAGCTTCTCAAAAGCTCTCCAGCAGCTCAGGGGTAACTAGTTCCAGTCTGAGTAAATTAATAGCCAGACTTTTTCTGAAGACCTACGTTGTTGCTGCTTCACTGGATTCAGAGTGCCCAGGTTTAGGGCTTAGGAAGGAAGTGACATGGCACATAGTTTATTTGCCTCTCCTTTCTTCTCTCTACTGCTTGAGCTTGCAGCAGTGATGCAGCATCCCTGCACTTTATCTTTAATGACTGACAGCGCTGTGAGTTCGTTGACTGGAGAAAAAGGCGGAGCCTCAAGGCAGATTAGCTCTCTGCCTCTCCCAAAGCTGTATGTAGACTTGGTAGTTTGGAGGAAAATGACACTGACTTTGGGAAGCAACAAAAAAATTAATAATGGATCTTGTGCTGCCTTGTCCTTCCACAAGACCCACGGTACCACATCTCATTAAAGACAGTGTCTGGAGATGCAGTAGTACACAGCTGACTGCATTTCTCCTGCTCCTCCATTGAGTGATACTTTATCTAGTGAGGTGCACCCCACTAGAAAGGCATTTGTGGTCATTTGGGAACTACTTTTTTAGAACATAGGTGTTGTCTGACATCTGCACCGTGCGTAAATGTGAGCTGACTGGGGAGAGAGCCTCCTGTAGAATGAGTTTCAGCTATCTAAGTTTGAAATGGCAGGCTTGGGTGGTGTTGGTAACAAGGGTCAAATCTATAAAAGCAGGTGGGAGACTGTACAATGTCCAACTTCTGCAGCCCTTTCATTGTTCTACCTTAGACACCAGTAGTGGCTGCCACAATGTTTCCCCTTCCTTTAAAGCAAAAAGTATCATTCAGTGACATGAGGGATCGCCTATGGTTCCTGAAGCAAAGAGGAAAGCTTGCATTTGGTGATTACTTGAATGCACGTGTTGAGAGAGACCGAGTGAGTGAAAGCGACACTAATTTTTAAACCGAATTGCATGAATCAGCTTCCTTTCTAGAGGAAGTGACAGAGAATGCTGCCGTAATGTCTCGCACCAGTTCCTTGAGCCTCCTTGGTTCCAGCAGGTCTGTGGCTGGTCAGCAGTTTCTGCAGTGATTTTTAATTACAGAAAGGAAAACTGGGTTTTGCTTCACTCATACATCTGCTATGCTTGTGCTCTTCTAGAAGTGAGGATAGACTTCAGGTCACTCTTTTTGTGAGCCTAGGGACATTGTTTTGGTTGTGTTTCTATGACCCTTACAAAATACTTTTGTTTTTCTGAAAAGCTGAGCGTTATTACTACAGAGGTGGTATTGTCTTCGCTTGCTGCAAAAGTCATTCAAAGTGATCTGAAAACAAGCTCAGCCAGAGCTTTGAAGAGGCAGTTTACTTCCTCTAAATGTTGGAAGGTGACTTTTATGTTTTAATTCAGACTTTTTTATTGGTTTAAAGTTACGGGGTATTTGTTGCAGTTCTTCATTTCCAGGGTAACTTCAATCTACTATTTCTTTTATTTTTTCCTCGCAATTTTTAGAACCATTTTTCTTCTTTTCCATTCTTTTTTTTTTTTAAATCCAGTTTTCCTGCTTTTTCTCCCTTTCTCCACATCTACCTATTAGAGTCCTTCAGTGTTCAAATAAGAGGTACAAGTAGGGAAGGAGGACACAATAAAATACGTGAAAGAGGGGAAATGACTGGGCTTTGCTTGTGAGACCCTTTAATTCAGGTTCTGTATTGGAGGGAGTGAAGCATATGTGGTATTTGTCATATCACATATGTTTCATACTACTACAGAACTGTGGAAAATGAAATTACTTAAGAATTGTTGGAATTACCAGTCTTTTTCTCTAAAGTGACACTTCTACAGGTACTTCAGAACATTGTCTCAAGCAAGTATCTTCTGTTTCTACTACTTGTCTCTATGAAATGAGTGAGTTTGTCTGAAGGGCGAGAGCAAGGCTGCTTTAAGAACACCTTAGCTTTTTCACAAGTCAAAGAGTAGTAGTTATGTTTGGTAGTGGCACTTGACAAAGTATTTACTAAATATGAGCTAAAATTTCTCCTTGTATATAGGTTGCAAACTGGGAGAAGCCTCGGATTTTATTGTCCGTCAAGGTACGCTTATTCAAGTTCCGTCCTCAGCTGGTGATGTTGGTTGTTACAAGATTTGTACCTGTGGACACAGTGGATTGCTAGAAAACTGCATGGAAATGCGTTGTGTCGACCTCCAAAAATCATGCATTGTTGGAGGACAAAGAAAAAGTAAGTATTAGAACAGTAATTGTATCTTTATACAGCACCTGCTTCTTAAGTAATGAATTTTGAGGTACCTATGAAGACCCAGAGGATCTGAATGCAGAGTTTATCAGAAAATACAAAAGTTAATATTTACATCCCTATATATAATACTTGTTTAATTCTTACATATGCTGGAGGGTTCCGTTATTTAAATCAATACTGAACTGTGTCTGTCTCAGCCAATGAAAGTCCTGTGTGAAGCATGTTCTTAGAACACCATTTTTCAACCAAAAGGTCACTGACTTGCCTCACATCCCCTGTATTTTATGATACTTGGTATTGGATAGCTTACTTTCTGGTAGAACAACTTGCTGGTGGGAGCTCTGGTGACTGAGGACAGAAAAAGTTCCGAGAGGAGCCAGTAGGCAGCAGGGATGAAGCAACAACAGCAAACCAAATTGATCTGGTTTAAGCATGCCGTAGTTCTGAGGTTTAAGCACAGCATAACTGACTATAAATGGCTGCCCTTTCCCTGGATTCCAACTTTGCGGGTACTCTCAGTCTACGTTTAACAGCGTTGGATATCCAGTGACCAATACAGGTGTCTGAGGAAGAGTATAAGAAAAGGCAGAGGATTTAATCATACTTGCCATGAATATTCTCCCAGAATCTGTTCTGTGCTTCAGATCACAGACCCCTTGAAGCAGGGAGTGGCTTCTTTACTAGCTCCAAATGGATTTGGGTTTTTGATTTCATTGGGTTTTTTTCTTTTTCTTCCATGGATTTTAAATATGTGTTTAAAAAAGTCAGAAACTTTTATTATGAGCTCTGACCTCTGGCAAGAAGTTCCACGTGTTAAGATATGTGTGGCTAAAAACCTTCCTTTTTTTTTTTTTTTCATTGGGTTTACAAGGGATTTCTTTTAATTTGAGCCTTGATAGTTTGTTTCATCTGGTTCCTCTTAGTTCGTGAGATTCATCCTAGTTCTTGTATTGAAAAAGCTGATGAATGTTTGTTACCCCTTTGCCTCCTCTTTTAGACCTCTGTGATATGCCCCTCAGCTTTCTGGGTTTTTCTCCAAGCCAGTTCCTGTTCTATTTGATCATTCCTTATATGAAAACAGTTGTATGCTTTTGATCATATTTATTACCCTACTGTGTACCTTTTTCTAGTTCTTACATTTTCTTTTGAAATGGGAACTGGAACTTCATGAACCATTCACAATGCAAGTGCCCAATCAAGTGTATGTAATAGCAAAATGATGTTCCTTTCATAATTATTCTGAACATTATCTTTTTTTGGCTACTAATTATTCTATTGAGGTCATGCTTTCACAGAGCTGTCTATTGTAACACCATGGTCCAGTTCTTAAGTGGAAATGGTCAGCTCACAGCTCCTTGTGTGAATTTTAGAGAATTACTTCATATTCAGTACAACTAATTTCTTCTGCGGTATCCTTTCCTGGTTGCTCAGCATGGTGAGATTTTTCTTGCAGTTCTTCATTATTTGGTCCTTTGTACCTTAATATTATTGATACAGTTTGTCATGTAAATGCTTGCATTTGTTTTTTGGATCACATATAAGTATGTTGAACAGAACAGCCACCGCATGGATTACGGAGACTCCGCAGTGACCTCCTTTCATTATCCGTTTATTCTGCTTCACAGTTATTTACCCATGTGAGCGCCGCCTTTTCCTGCATCTACTTTTTTTCTTGCAAGCCTGTGTTAAAGAGCTATTAAATGTCTGTTGGGTATTGAAGTGTTATCAACCTGACTTTCTATTGTCCACATGCTTATTGACTCCTTCAGATAATCCTAAAAGATTTCTTTTGTGACTTGCACAAAAACTGTGATTCCTTCCCCCAATGTATCATATTTAGGTATGTGTCCACTGATGCAAACTTCTATACTTTTACCACACTTGTGTTGTGCAAAATTAAGTACCTATCTTTATCATCCACAGATCCCTTTTAAAAAAAAAAGTATATATTTTAGCCACTTGGATTGGTATCCAAACCCTGGGGAAGTTTAAAGCAAGAGGTTACAAATAAGTTCGCTTGTATTGCAGGTATTTCACAGCTGGGTTCACTGGGAATTTTTTGGTGAATACCTTCTGGTCTTGCAGAGTCATTAGCCTTTGTCTGTCCCAGAGCTGCTTCTGAGGCAGGTTCTCTAACACATTGCCTGTGAAGAAGGTACTCAGCTTAGACTTTTAACTTCCTCTGCAGGGAACAGGGATGCAAGAAAATCTTTTACTTTTTTTTTGTTGTTGTTGACTTACCTTCTGAGTGGTTCTTTTGTGTATGGATCAGGTGTTCACTGTATGGTCCTCCCTCCTACCACAAACCTAGCTGTCGGTGTGAGTGTCACGTAAAACTGGTTTTATCAAAATAGTTGTTGGTATCTGAATTGGCAGTGAACAAAACCAGTAATCGCTGGATGTATTCCAGACAGACACACGCACAGACGCATGCGCGCACACGTACGCAGATGCTGCTAGCGTGGCCAGCCACACTGATCAACGAAGACAGAAAGTAGTGCTGTGGCTGGCACCCACGTAAACACACATAGCATTAACACAAACATGAACAGCACATGTGGCCCAAACCTGTTCCTGTTCTGCCGCTGATCAGAAATGAAGCCCACTAATGAAGTATATGCCCACAGAGTAGAGTTCTGTCCAGCAGCAGGCCGTAGATGTGCAGTTTCTCTGGGAGCTGCCCCCCAGATGCCGGTCTCCCGGAGCTGGTGGCATCTGGATCCATGAGCTCCCTGGGTTTGTGTTTCCACTCCAGTGGCTGGCACACAGGCCTCTTATCCTACTTACCAATTCATCCAGCTTAAAGCTTGTAGCATTCACGCACATCGTCAGCATAGGAAGCACGCACACAAAGAGGGTAAAAATAGGACTGAGTGAAAATATAGGATAGATTGTGGTGATCAAGTGCGGGGTTCAGTGAGAGAAGCGTACTGACCAGCCACCTGTCTATGCTCAGCCATTCCCTTTCTCCCCATTTCCCTCTGCTTTCCCACACATCTTCCAGCTTGATCCATCTTAATTCCTCCTTTTCCTCATCTTTGGTCCTTCCACTAAACATCCTATAATAAGTTTTGCACAATCCCAAAATTCTCTTCCCTTGGCATCACATAATAAATCTGATACTCCTTCAGGCAATGATGCCGTTTTACTTGGCGTGGTGTTCTGGAGAGGGAGTTTCTTTTACTCAGTGATGTTGGTAGGTTTCACACCAAGGACAGTGGTTTAAAAAAAGTGTTTAAAAGATTGTTCTGCTAATGAGTACAAACATGTTAGAAATACATACCTGTCATAGACTGCCTTCTGCACTTGGATTTCTTTGAAACCTTCATAGCCTACAATTCAGTATCACAAGGAGGCCTATGCCTTTCAGAAAAAAAGCTTACTATTTTTTTAATGAAGTTAATATTAAATAAGAATTATAGTTTAACATATTAATCCATTTATGCTTAAAAATGAACATGTAAGCAGATACATTATGATAACAAAGGTATATTGAACACTGTGGTTCTTCAAAGTCTTCCTCAGCATGGTGGGCTCTAGACCTCCTTCCTTCTTCCTTCCAGGTAACTCTAAGATGAACAGCTTTTTATTTTAACAATAAAAGAATGCTAATTATCTCTTTCTTGACATATGTTTAAATTATTAGTTTTCTAAAATAACTTTACTGTTCAGAGATTAAATTGGCAACAGGTGTTAATTGGGTTCTATCTGATCTGACAGTCAAAGTACTTGAGAGACGTGACAAGTGATGGTTCTTAAAAGGTGATACTGATTTATTTTCAGATCTGTTTATTGTTTGAGAGCTTTAAAGGTGCAAACCAGCACTGTGCTCTTTGAAAGAGAAAACAAAATAAAAAGCTACTACTAAGATAGGGAAAATCTTACAAAATGTCTTGAATTTAAAATGGAGTCTGTGCTGAGCTGTCAGCTGTCTGAAGCTGATGTCTTTGAATCAGTCAGCAAGGAAGAGATTTTCTGCTAGTGAACAGTTACAGATTTCAGCGGTGGACATTGTTTAGTGTCTGTAAATCAGCCCTTTTAAAATACTGTCAGACTGAAGTCCAAGCATAACTAAAGTGCAAGACAAAGGTACCCGGTTAGTCCAAAATAAGAGTCACTTTTTTACCATGTAATAAGAAAGAACTATTTTCACATTAAGTAAATCTTAAGAAGCAAGGCACTTGTTGTAGTTACATTTGTCACAAACATAATTTTCTGATTGTGAACCAAACCCTGAAATCATGAAAGCGCAGCTAATTGGGATATTTCTTCTCTTAAAAGGTACCAAGCAGAGCTAAATAATCAGTTGTACAATTATTTTCATCACTCAGGAAAGTCTGGTGGTAATGTTCCACGCTTTAACAGCTTGTAATTTTTTTTTTGTTCCTCCAAAGAGGATAAAAGTCAGCCAAACATACTTAAAACTTATGTTTTATTGCCAAATTGGTACTATTTGTTCATGCAAGCAGAACACTGAAAACATCTTAACAGTGTATTTGGGCAGTTATAGAAAGTTTCTGGTGAAAGTAGATGCTTTTAAAATACAGTCATTAGCAAATACATTATTTAAATGGTGACTGAAACCTTTTACGGACCATTCTGTCCAAAGAAACCTGCACTTTTTCAGATTATTGGTGCAAATAATCACAAAAATATCTGAAGTTGTATTTGTGAGTTAGGTTTGTGCAGTGTACAGCTGTCACTTGTTGTGGTGACTGTAACAACAGTATGTTTAGCTGGTAGGTGTTCAGTAAGTGCTGTCCCTTTAAAACAAAAACAAAACCAACCAACCAAACCACCACAAAACCGGACAGCTTCCTCTCTTTTGCCATAATTACTCATTGTGTGTGTGATTAAGACTCTAGGTATTATATAATAAAAGATAAAAATTGCTACATTCCAAATTCATTAGATGATGTATTGAAAACAAATAATTAAAAATCTATGGTCACCATATGAACCTTTTGTAGTGACTATATTTAATTGGTTGCAAAATGCCAGGGTTTAGTCGTAAAATCTGAACTGTGTTTTTTAAAACCATTCTCTATAAACCAAACAACCCTGAATGCTTTATCTGATGCTGGGGGGGGACTTGTGTTGTGGCTTGACTCCAGTTAATGAAACGCCTGCTGATGAAGAGGACAGTTTGCTGTGCGCACTCTTTGACAGTGAAAGCCAATAGTCTTGCAAAGTTTTCAAGTGGATCCTAAGTCAGTTACTCTCTACTCTGAAGAATCACCTAAGTGATCCTGTGTTTGACATTACCTTCGAACTGTGGAAACTTTCCTTCCTCCCTGCTGACAAATTCCTCCTTCCTTGAGTAGTACTGTAGTTTAAACAGAGCTTTTTGTGCTACAGAGGCTTTCTTTCCCATCCCCTCTGGTTCTGCCATCATTTGTCTAGGAGTACCTCTTCCAAATTGCTCAAATGCTGAGGATTTTCCTTGTGCCCTTGTAATATTTTTAAAAAATTCTAATCCTTCATTTCAACCCTTTGAAAAGAGATTAGAGAGAATTGCCGTATTTTGTAAGGCACAGTTACTCTTACATGTTTCTGAAGACCTGTGTATTTGTTGGTAGTCTTTAATAAGCGGTTTGGTATGGATAGATCAGCTGTCACCAGCATGAATTGTTTTGATGTAAAACATAACAAGACAGTGAAGGGCAGTCATACGGACAGTTCACAAAAGCAAGCTGGAATTGCTAAGTAGAAGAAAAATTCCCCGATTTTGCAGTTTGATTCTTAGATTCAGATGTGAAAAAGTTACTGACTTACAAACCACAAAAATTAGGCAGGTTGCTCCATCCTTAAAAAGCAGCTGTGATGGTGTCAGCTGCGTTACTGAGGGCTCCTTTCCAAAAGCCCGTGGGTGAATGTAGACCTCTGTATTTGTGTGTGTCTTGGGCTGAATCTAGATCTGGGTTTCTGTTCAGCTTTGCTACCAGTTTTCATGTTCCCTGCTTTGGCCAAAGCTGCAGTGTAACATGTACTGCTTGTTGGGGCTGAAATTACGACTATAATGGATGCTGCAAAACAATAAAGACTGGAACGACGCATTGGCACTTTTTCCCTCTTGACAAAAAGTACATACAAAGGAAAGAAATGAGCACTACGGAGTTTTGCATTAGGTATGAGGCTGGAAGTTTAGCAGTCTTACATAATGTTAATTTAGGACAAGAATGTATCTTTACAAAAGCTTTACCTTTAAAAAATATGGAGCTTGCTAGCTGGAATTTATCTACCACTTCTTCTCTTTTCTGAGTGTATTTCTTTTTGCAGCTTTAAATTGTTGGTTACCTAACTTATACAGGCTTTGAAAGGATAAAGTGCTTGCTTCCTTGTTTAACTAATTAGTCAAAACCACATGTGAACAGATTTTAAATGAATAAAGCAAAACTTGAGATCTAAAAAAAGATAGAAATTTCAGTGGGAAAATAAACTGAATAAGGGAAATTACAGGAACAATTAATAATGAAAATGTAGTATCTGTGTAATACATATGAGTATATAGGCTTCTGGTATATTTGCATTAATTGTATGCATTTACCTAATTTCTTTTATTTTAAGGCCATGGAACATCCTTTAATATAGATTGTAATGTCTGTTCATGTTTTGCTGGAAACTTGATATGTTCTACGCGTCAGTGTCTAACTGAGCATAGTTCAGAAGATGAACGTCGGAAGTTTACAGGTAACTTTCCAAGCTATGGAAACCGTAAGCTTAATATTCTTAGAGCAAGGATTATCTTCTAAATTCTTTCTACAGTATTAATGCACAATACCTGATAATTTGTTAATAATATGTTCTTTTAACTATTTATTTTTCTTATGTCCAACCTGCACTTCAGAAAAAACACATACCTTTTAAAAAAAAAAAAACCAACAGTACTGAAAAATAAAACCTCGGGTGATGTGTAAAAATAGGTAGAGACGGGGTAATGCCACTGGGGACAAGAGATAAGGAGTTTGGGGGAAAAATGGAGAAAGCTGAGTAGAATCAGCCAGGAGGCAGGGCACAAACTGCCCTTCTTACTACTTCTAAGTGCGTATGTGCTAGAGCATTGCTAAATTACAGGGGGGAGGAAGTGGCTGAAGATACGGCACATCTTTGGGTTTGCTGGAAGGCAAAGTTATCTTAGGGACTCCTTGTGTATCTTCTGTCATAGAAAATAAGTGTGCACCAAATTCCTGGTTTATGTGTTGCTTTTGCTTTTACAGGTTTACCATGTAACTGTGTAGATCAGTTTGTACCAGTATGTGGTCAAAATGGACGCACGTATCCAAGTGCCTGTATAGCTCGTTGTGTTGGGCTCCAGGACAATCAATTTGAATTTGGATCATGTATTTCCAAGGATCCTTGTAACCCTAACCCATGTAATAAAAATCAGAGGTAAAAGCAGAATATGTTTTTAAGCTTTTCTTTGGCATCTTCTACTCGTAAAGCAGATCTACTTCTTCTTTGAATGTCTTGTATACTGTAGTAACATTCTACTTTTGGGATACTCCAATAAAAATAACTGTTTGAAGTAGCTACTTTTTATTTATCATAGCTAGTAATGGACTGTAATAACTACCAATTATTGGTTCTGTTTATGTAGTGCTATATTGTCTAAATTCATTATGCAGATCTCAGTTTTAGCAATAAAAGAGAATTGATGCATACTTTCAAAAGTGGGAGAATCAAATTTTGTTGAAATGGCTATAAGTGTCATTTTACTACTCTGTTTCAGACATTCTTCTAGCAGTTTAAAAAAAAAAACCCACACCTGAATTTCAAGACTTGGAGTCAGTCTTCCTTATTCAGTCAATAATTTGTGCTTTTTATCTCTAAAATAGGAAAATATTGATCACTCCGTAACACTTGAGTTTCTTTTAATTAGACTGATATCTTGTGAAAACTATGTCTGTACTATCGCTGTTTTTTCAATGTCAGAAAAAAGCAAAATCTATATAGACAAACATGTTAAAACAAAAATATGCTCTGTACTAGTGTCAGGAGAAAAGAAAATCTGACCTTTGTTGAGAAATCAAAATCTGGGGCTCATAATAGTGGTCCCTGTCTTCAATTTGCTCAGCGTTGTGCAATGCTGCGGTCTTCTTTGAATTTGTACATTTTTCTGTTTTGAAAGAAAGCCACCATAAAAAGTTGTGTAATACTGTGCTTTCATGAAAACTGATTATAGCAATTTTGGTTTTTATCTTCTTCTGCACTTTAAATGCCTTGATCCTGTAATAGCCATTATGGCATTGAAAACTGGAATTTCAAAGCTGCATTGTGGATATACACTTTTTACCTTTTATATTTTGAATTTGCAAAGTGTAGAGAGGTTTTTCAGTTTTACAGAATAACTATTATGCTTAGAACCTCAGCTTGTAGTTTCAGTAAAGGACTGTGCACAGTACATTTTTCTGGGTCAGTTTGATAATGTAGCGTAAGCTATACAATGCTCGTTTTAAACCATCTCTGAAGCACTTAGGATCTCTTTACGATCTTACATTCCACTTGTAAAGTGCTTAAATCTCAGAATTTCTGGGTCTTCCGTAATATAAAAGGAAAACATGGACAGCAGCACGCAGAGAGAATACGAACATACTGTACACAATCCGGTGGTAGCATTGTTGTCATTTATAGGAGGAGGAGAGTGTTAAAAAAGCCATTTGACCTTTCATCAGTCTATTCCTGAAACTCTGGCATTTCTCTAGCAGAGGGATGTCTTGCAGGGCACATGGCAAATGTTTTGCAGATAAGACCATGGAAGGTACATATCTAACATAAAGGGGAAAGGATTTCTGTTGTTTATCGCCCTGTACTTATCTGTGAAGCCTTGAGAGGGATGACATGCCAAAAAAGGAAATTGTGTTACTACTAGATTTTTCCGTTTGTTTGCAGTCATCCCCAAGATTGGATGTGATATAAGATCCTGAACCTACAAAGCTAGAATCCAATTAGGTATTTGTAATTGAAACCATAGAATCTTATAAGTCTTGTTTTCACTACCTTCTCAAGGAAGGGTGAGGCTAGACCTCTGGAGTATAATCTTTTTCTCTTGCAGTTTACTGTTTTCATGTTTTCTCTAGTTTTCCTTAAATATGCATTTACAAAATGAAGCTTGGGAGTAGGTAAGAAGTTTATGCAAGCCGTTTTTGAAAATCCGTTGAAAAATACTTGGTAAAAGATAAATTTCAGTAGAAACTGTAGTTGTGTTCACATACATTGACTGAACATGGTGTGAAGCAGTTCCAGGTTTGTGATGAGACCTGAAATTGGCTATTCAGTGTTTTATCACTTGCATTTCCTGCAGCTCTGCTGAACCATAGTTAGCTCTAAAGCACCGGAGAAGATCTCACTGAAAATATTTTCCCTGAATATTTTGAGACTTTAAAAAAAAAATAAAATCCTATGACGTGATATGAAATTATTATTACTTTATGCAGGTGCATACCAAAGAAACAAGTTTGCTTGACTAGTTTTGGAAAGTTTGAATGTAGCCAGCATGAATGTGTGCCAAGGCAGTTAAATTGTGACCAGACACGGGATCCTGTTTGTGACACAGACAATGTGGAATACAGTAACTTGTGTACTTTGTACCAAAAAGGAAAAAGTTTAGCATACCGAGGACCATGCCAGGTAGGAAGCAGTTCGAGCAATAAGTATCAAATCTTGTTCTTTAATGTTCAACTTCGCATTATTCAGGGTTTTTGCAATATTCTGGGTTTTATAGCTTACAAAAATGTTTTCATTGAAAGTAACCCTTTAAAAACGTGATTTTAACTAGTATAAAAAATACTCTCACAAAATTATATTCAGAATTTTGTCAGGTGTTTCTCTGCTTTAGTTAACAGTTGTTTCAAAACCAATCGAAATCTTTGCTTATGCTTTCTTGGGGATAACGCTCTGATATTTATACTAAGCCTTCCTATATTTTTCGCTATTAAAGCTTGCACTGAGGTGTGTTTGCAGTAATTAGTGCAGTTCCTTGGTTAGTTAAATGCTATCTTTTACCAATTTGAACTTGTTTTAAATAAAAATTAATGCCCAGTCATAGAAAGTCTTCAGCGTTTTGTGTGATTGTGCCCTAGGTTTACCAAGTTCAGTGGTCAGGATTTATTTACACTTAAGTTTTGTTGGAGACTAGGCAGACTGTAGTATTTTCTCTAGTTACTCTGGATTGGATTAGTCTTCATACTAATCCCTGAGAAGGTTTAGGATTAGGTTTAGTTCTTCCATCCCACCACTCCCTATAGTGTTTGTAGACAAGCTATTTCTGTCGCTTCACAAGCAAAGTCAGGAGCTACTCTTTTCAAAGTTGCTGGCTTTACCATTGAAAGGCTGTTCATCTCCAGGTTTTTCTCAAATGACGAAGATTAATTTGAGACCTTCTCTTGGTCTCAACTGATGGATATTGTTAGAAGTACAGGACATTTTTATAGGGTTTTTCTGTATTATAAATGCTATTGCTCTTCTAACCCACTTTTAATTTCTGCCTTTCTGTCTTTATACCTTCTTTTCCTTGCCCTTTTTCAGCAACCTCGTTAAGTACAGATAATTCTTCTCATTGCACATCAGCTATCTCATGAGATACTCAGAGAATGTTCAGCCCTTGAACAGTAAGAATCAAAGGACTATTGCATGGCTGTTTTTTTTCTCCAGCAGTTATATGTCTAGGTGTATCCATGTTCATGAAGTTTTTGACGCTGGTAGCTTTAAGTTTTCCCTCTTGCTTTTATAGGGAAGATGACTGCAAGATATGAAACTATTTGGTGTGCTCACGTTTACTTGTCCTCTATCTGTGTTGTTGTTCGCTTAGGTGTGTAACACAGAAACTGTAATTGTCTTGCTATTTTAGAGGATATACAGTGATGATATAGCTATGGTGACTTACTTGAAATACTAGTTAGTTTAATAAAATACTTAGCAAGAAATCATGGAATGGGTGGTGGCATTTCACACGACTTTGGACACGAGTATTAGTCATACCTTGTCTGCAAACAGTTAGCAATTCCATTTGCTTCTGTCCATGTTCAGAAGCTCAAGTTTATTGGCATCTGACCTCTCAAATGTGTTGGACTAATACACGTGCACAGGCAGGATAGGAAGCAACTCTATTACATGTGCTTGAATCAAGTGACACACTAGATATGATTTTCTGAGAAAAAATGGACACAATCAACGTATTTTTATAGTTGTAAAGGTCTCAACAATAAATATATTTTTGACAGAGGTGTCTAGTAATGGATTTTATTCTTTTGAAGTAAATATATACATTTAGCTTCTCAAGTAATGTGTTAGAAATACATGCACACACATGCTACATTTTAAGAACACAAAACTACACTGAGATGAATAAATTATTAATAAGTCATTACAATATTACTAAATACTGCAGTAGCAAATATTTATAAAATAATTTTATTGGTAAATTAATACTATATTACATAATAAACTTATACTAATCTTAATTAATTTAATATGCAAGTTAATTTAAATGACACGGTCATTTTATTTAAGCATTAGCACAGAACAAAAATTGTTTTTTCCCAAGACATGTCCTATTGTACATTTCTCAGATTCCAACTTACATTTTTCTGTCATCTTCTTTAAGTACTTACTCTTTGTATTTATTACCCATTCATAAACTGGCAGGTTATTTACTCTAGATTTCCTGCTTTTTTGAATGTTTGACGGTATTAGCAGTGAATTCCCATTAGCTTTGGTTTTCCGAATGTTAAAACTACTCTGAAGTTTCTGTAGCATGAATAAATTGATCTTTGAAACATTTCTATGTGTTTCAGCCGTTCTGCAAATCAGTGGAACCTGTATGTGGACATAACGGAGAAACCTACAGCAGCGTCTGCGCTGCCTATTCCGACCGTGTGGCCGTTGACTATTACGGACACTGTCAGGCTGTAGGTGTTCTCTCGGACTACGGCTTTCACACGGAGTGTGCCTTTGTTAAATGTCCCCAGCTTTCCGCTACTGGCTGCAAACCAGTTATTGCACCAGGTACGTTAATTCGTTGTTGAAGTTTACTGCAGACAGGAGAGAATCTCTCCAGGCTATGTGTATAAATTACGCTTTAGAATATTCTATTCTGTAATGTCTTTGAGACTTCTAAGAGAAAGGATGAAGTAGAGCTCTTTACTTAGGGCTAGAACAAGCCAGTATCAGGACTCAGCTGAGTAATTCTGAAGTGGAAGGGCCTTGGCTTTAGGAGTCACCCTCCTGTAGCCTTTAGAAACTTGCAGCTGTCCCCACAGGAGTGGTTTGGGAGAAACGAATGAGGTCTGTGGTGTCTAGGGTAGAATGACACTGGGAATCAAGCGAGTAATTTTTTGGAAGTGGCAGCACAGATACCACACTGGAATGCCAAACTGTCGTCAGAGTTCCCAGAAGAACAAAGATGATATTTAATTAGAAGACAGAGTAAGATACCGTATGTATTCACAGCACTGTGAAAGAGGAAGACAGTAGGAATAGTTTTGCAGCTGTGCTGTTTTGAACTAGTTTTTTATTGTTTTCACAAATACTTCCTTTATGAAACAGTAACTAATCACAGGTAATACACAGAGCAAGGAAAGCTCGGTTTTTAAAAAGAAACAGTTTTATGCATTTTTCTCCTTGAGGGGTTTGAAAAAGGGTCTTTTTGCTTTGGTATTACATTTTATAGAATCATAGAATCCCCTAGATTGGAAAAGACCTATAAGATCATCTAGTCCAACCGTTAACCTAGCACTGACAAGTCCCCCACTAAACCATG
>JAVKLA010000028.1:25552341-25581136 GCA_034782735.1 Sagittarius serpentarius | reverse complement strand
ACAGCCTCCTTCGGGCACCCCCCTGCTCCGGCGTGGGGTCCTCCCCGGGCTGCAGGGGGAGATCTGCTCCAGCATGGGCCTCCCTGGGCTGCAGGGGCACAGCCTGCCTCACCGGGGTCTTCCCCAGGGGCCGCGGGGGAATCTCTGCTCTGGCGCCTGGAGCACCTCCTGCCCCTCCTGCTTCACTGACCTGGGGGGATGCGGAGATGTTTCTCTTACATGTTCTCACTCCTCTCCGGCTGCAGCTTCTGTCCTCAGCACTTTTTTTCCTTCTCAAATATGTTATCACAGAGGCGCTACCACTGTCACTGATGGGCTCGGCCTTGGCCAGCGGTGGGTCCGTCTTAAAGCCAGCAGGCATTGGCTGTATCGAACACAGGGGAAGCTTCTAGCAGCTTTTAAGGAAGCTGCCCCTGTGGCCCCCCCCACTACCAAAACCTTGCCACGTAAACCCGTTACAATCAGCTTGGCCAGCTGAGTTTTTAAAACCTCCAGGAGTGGAGATTGCACAAGCTGAACACTGCTGGATTCTCTCCAGTTCATCAGTGGGGCCTGGGGAGGGGGTCGGGGTGTAAATAAAGGGGGACGATGACTTCTGCTGGCTCTCTTCTTGCTGTTGGAGCCCAGTGTGTGGTTGGCCTTCACCTCAAGGGTGTGCTGCTGATTGATGTTCTGCTCTTTTCCTCTCAGAGATTTTGTGTGTGCCCTGTGTGTGTGTGTGCTGACCAATTTTGCTGAGTAACAGTGTCTGTTAGGTCATGACTGCATCCTGGAATGTCTTCCAGTTGTCATCTCTAGTGGTGCCAGGGACATGGTGACCATTGCAGCTCCTCAGTTCATACATCACAGCATGTGGCTGTGAAGAAGAATTTTTAGTTTTAGTTAGAAGAAGATTTTCTAGTTAAAGAAATTCATTGGACTTACTCAAGTAGTTACTCAAGTAGTTGGCAATAACTTACCTACGCTCCTCTCACCTACTAAGTACCCTAATAATACCTGGATTAGGGTACTAAGTAGTGGCTTTTTTACTTCTTTTTTCCCCTCTCTTCTTTCTTCCCTTTGTCACCACAGTCTTGCTGACTTTCTCTTCTCTTGCTCACCTAGTGCCACAATGCACAGTCTTCAAGTTTTCCGAACTTATGTATAGATAAATATACATATATCTCTCTTTACACCACTGTACATGGTGTGATGCTACCCTGAGCATAGAGAGTTGGAAGCTCTGTGCCTTTTTTTTACACCATTGTGAGTCAGAAGCTGGCTAGTATCTCCCAGTAATACCACAGAACATGCCCAACTGTCTATTTGTGTAGATTTGATACTTTTGTCAACTACATGAAATTAATGTTAATAACGTTGACCTCCTCTGATTCCATCAATAAAACTACAGGATCGGTGTGCAGCTTTTGCTTTTGACAGTGTACGTATACATATGGTGTACACATCCATTGTACTGGAGATGGTTAAGTCTCAAATAGATGGAATCATTGCTAGAAATGCTAGCATACACTTTAACTAACCCAAGAGGGCAAGGAGTAGTAATGTATGCCTGGTTTAGTTCAGATAGGTGGTTTATATGAGGAAAAAACTGCTTCAATTACGGAAGAGTTTTATAAATCTTTTTTTTTTTTTCTCCCCCCACCCCTCTGGCCTCTTTTTGTAAAAATAGCAGGAAACAAAAGTCAGCATCTACGCAGAGCAAAGAAACATTAGAGATCCACCAAAATTCTGACCTAATCTACACTATTTCTAATCTAAGACATTAAAATCCAAGTTTGACACTATCGGTCATCCTTAAAGTATCCACATGCTTCTGTTTTAAGACTGTTTGAACAGGGTTTGCTGATCAGTCAGCATGTCAGACTACATTTTAATGGGGCTATGACAAGGAAATCTCTCAAAGATCTGGTAAAGAAAGTGTTGTGTGACACCTTGCAAATTCGATTCATGTAGTCTGCTTGGATTTCCCAGATTTCCATTTGTTAAGGTCCTGTACCAGTGGTCTTAAAAGAAACGAAGCTACAGTAGGATAAGAAGGATGGATTTCTTGCAGCTAAAGCTAGAAAACAAAACACAACAGAATGACCAGAAGTCACAAGTGAAGTATTTGTGTCAGTGTCTATACTGTTCAACACATCCAGAAGTGACCTGGAAAAAAGGTGAAAAACCTGTAAGGTCTGGCAGTCCTTTAACAGACTGAGCATCTACAATCAAATGCCTGTTTGTCAGATACAGGCAGCGGAGCAGAGATAAGAATTTTACAAGAAAAATATATTTACCCGGTAGTTGCGTAGCAGTCTTGAAATGTCACGTATTCCCATATGTACAGACGTATATCTGTCTTCACCAAGCCGTAGCTCTTCATTTCTGGTGGCTCTTGGAAGAGGTTCTGTGATGGTAAAGGAGCGCCAGCTGGTAGGGCTGCCCTGCCTCTTGTTTCCCAGCATGGGCGTACAAGCCGCTGTAACAGATAACCATTTACGGTATTTGGAGGTAGGTGACACATATACACGCTAACCATGAAGGTGGAGAACAACGCGTATCAAACCCATGGTTAATTTAAGAAGTAAATAATTTTCTCCCCTTCTTCCTTTCACTTTTTTAATGTTTTTTGGGGGGTCTGGTTTTGGAGTTTTTTTAGAATCATAGCATCATTGCTTAGAATGATGTTTTAGAATCGTGGAATCATTGAATCATTTAGGCTTTTTGCTAGAGATTAGAACTGAGTAGTTTGATGGCTGAAACAAATTTTCTGGCATGACATCAAGTTATTAACTGAATAGAAGAAATGTAATTTTGCATAATATCCCATCATCCACAAAGTTCTTTTGTTTTCTTCCAGGTAACAAATAAAAAGCCTATAACAGTACTTGACATACTTGAAAAAATCCGCCTGCATGTCTCAGTGCCGCAGTGTGATGTGTTTGGCTACTTAAGCATAGAATCCGAAATTGTGATTCTCATCATTCCTGTGGATCAGAACCCCAAACCATTGCAGGTAGACTATGTTATTATTTTGTTTACCCAGCATGGATTTACTTCATTTTTATATGCGTACACTTTGCTATTTTCAATACAGCAGTTTTAAAATTGTGTATTTTCCTGTGTACTGAGTACATGGGGATTTTTCTAGTGACTCAAACCTGAATAGCTAGTATTATGGATGGTAAAATGTGTCTTGAGACTCCTGCTTCTCCGGGAAGAGGCTTTTGAGTGCAGATAATTAGAGGGGGAAGGTGAAGGAGGGACAAGGATAGAGTAGTATGATTTTTGTTTTGAAATTAATAAATGCAGAACCCTCAACTTTCTATGGCTAAAATAACAGAAAACATAAACTGATGAAAATAAATAAATTACTGAATGACCACTTAAATTGTATATGAAATGCACGCTTGCATATGAAATGGTACTCCTTTGTCTCCGGTGGCAGGGTTAAAAGTAGATTGAAGTATATGGGGTATTAGGCTGAAGCACATCATACGTATTGATATCATATTAACCCATTGTGCACATCTGGATGTTAAGCAGTAGTTCATACCACAGGGGATCTGTTGATACTATTCTGAGACCATCCTGGGTTTGATGTTCCTTTTCACTTTATGGTAAAAAGTGCTGGGAGATCCCCAAATGCCATTACGACCTTAAAAAGGAAATTACATTCCAACAAGCTGCCCAGCTTGCTGTGTCATAGCAGGTTCACGCTGGCAAACAAGAACCTAATGCTCACAGTACTAAACTCCAAAGGTAAACCAACAAAAGCAGCTCAGAGTTCTTACAGTATTTTCTTAGGAGCAGTTCAGAGCAATGGAAGCGAGGCTTTGGCTGTGTACTGCATTATTATTGTCTTGGAGCTGTTGCTTCATTTTTACTTTTTGTTTGTTAACCTGCGCAAGACCAATGAGGGTATCTTCTTATTATTAAAAGGAACGTAATTCCCTGCCATTTTATAGTTGGTTCTAATAGCCTTGCCTGACAGCACTTTGTAATGAAGTCCCTTTGCAGATTAGGTGCTCTGACTGCTTCATTCTGTTACCTGACATGTTGATGCGTACTAGTGCAAAATGAAGGATTTACCTTTGAAAAGGAAGGGGAGAGAAAAACCTGCCCACAATCTCTCTCTTACCTTTTACAATACAAAGCAAATTCAGGCAGGTTCACTTCCTTGTTTATTTTATACTGATGGCTGCTTCCCATTTCCATTTTATTTCTACCGTTTTAATCTTGCATGCTTAGTATTGCTGCTGGGATGGGCTAAAGTTACGGTATAGTGTGAGGGGATAGAGTCCCGGCCATAAACTGGGCAAGCTGCAGCATGTAACAGGGTGGTTGTTTCTCGGGCAGATACCTGGTGCCTATTTTGCTTACCCCTGCTACTGGAGCAACCCTGTTATGTCCAGCTCAGCTCCAACTCCTGTCTCCTCCTCTAGCAGAAATAGCCCCAGATGCGACCAGGACTTAGGAAACAAGGTCCTGAGCCTTGCCGTTGTGGTCAGCTCTCGCTCCATCTGCAGCAGGTGCTGCCGGACCCCTGGGGAGAGGAGGGCTCTCTGGAGGCAGAGAGGCCACCTGAAACCAGGGAGGAGCTGCTCATCTCGCTGGTGACACCCATTGCTGAGCTAGAAGTTCCTCAACTTCCAAAGCTTTGGGCCTCCCGACATTAAGTGTGTCAAGTTAGAACTTCACCAGAGGCAGCTTCCAAAGCTGTTAGAAAGACGTAGTACTAAATTGATTCCTGGGTTGCAGTAGAAGGTAAGGTGGAAAAATGGATTTTCTAACATAAATTCATCATTCTCGTCAAGTCAGCGGGGGAATGGAAACCTGGAAACTTGGGTTTCCTCAGGTTTTCCTATTACTTCGATTCTTGTCTCTTCCCATAAAAGAAATCAGTTTTCCCTGATTTGGAAGAAAAAGCCCGGTAAGTAGAAAATCCTGATTTCTCCACTGTTGCAGACTTCAAGGCAGCATCTTGGTCAATCGGGAAGGAAGTCCTCAGTTTTAGAGGTGCTTACTTTAGTTATTTACTGTGAGCTTCTTGGCATCAACATTCGAAACCCATCGCCCCTTGTAACTTGTATGTAGCTTCCTTCCTTCCCTTTTGCTTCTACTCAGGGCTTCCACAGTACTTTTCGTAGTGCCAGAGTCTATGGTAAGAGCTCCAATATGTTTTTGAAGAAATACTCCCAAAAATTATAGAAATCTCATGTGTTGATGGGAATAACTCTGATTTTCTTTCCTGCATTTTGCTGTCTAGCAACATTTTTGCATTGGCTTTTTACGTGGCAAGAAGAGAAATAATTTTTTTTTTTCCTTAGATTGAAGCCTGCAATAAAGAAGCAGAAAAGATCGAGTCACTGATAAATTCAGACAGTCCAACATTAGCATCACACGTGCCACTGTCAGCCCTAATTGCATCTCAAGTACAAGTTTCGTTTAGCATTTCTTCTCCTTCTGCTCAAGTGGTGCCTGTTCTGCACTCCCTGTTCATAAGCCTTTTGTTCACCTTGTCAGCGTTAATATATTATATATAACTGCTTAGAAAATATGCATGAGTATTGCAGTGTTTTATGTTGTGAAGGACATTGAGAATTGTTTATCACTGAACCAGAAAACAAAAATTGTAGAAGATTTGATGAACTAATATTTTTCAATGAAGAACTAAAAACATCTGGAATAATGTGAAAAGACGATTCTTCTATTTGTTACTAGTCAGATGACTGTTTCAGCACAATTAGATTGTTTTCCATTGATCTTGGAAACATAAAATACCCTGGAAGGTTCTGACATTGTGCATTTATGATTCTTGCAAGAAGGGATCGTATAGGGTTTTTTTTCAGCAATGAACAAAATGGTGTTTGGAGTTTATTGAAGAATGTTGATTTTGTATTATTCAGATGCGTATCAGTGACAACAAAAAGCATGCACCTATTTTAAACATCATTTCTGGAAGAAACAAATTGCTGCTACTTAATTACCTTACCAAAAATTTAAGAGTTTATTCTCATGTAAATACGCTTTCATATTTTATTATGAAGAAAACTAACTAGCCCTGGGCCTATTTCAGTAGACGTCTTTACTTGGACTAGTGAAGATTTGCAGGACATTGGGCTCAGTGCTTGGAAGATGACAATCAAGCTCTATCCTAGTACCTGACTTCAGTGAAGAAATATGTTCTTTTTATAGTTTTGTACATTTCAGAATCTCATATTGGTTGCAAAATTATAAAGAATCTCAGTATCTATATTTAAGTGCCATTTAAAATATTGCAGTATTTGCATGTTATCTAATGAAATTTATACTTTAAATGTTTATACAAACAGTATGTTTTATTACTTATTGTATTTTATGCACCTGACCTTAGTCTACATGAAGTATTTTATATCAGTATTATGATAGCTAACTCTTGAAGTATATACAGAAAAACTTATTTTTGCCAAAATGCTGAACTTTGAAAGAAAGCACTGAAAACTTTTTGAACGTGTATGTTGTTGTAGCATGTTTGTAGCAATTATTTTCTGCTAAATCTTTTAAATGCAAAAGTATTAAAGCTTTTTATTTTAATAAAACACTTTGTCATGTGTCCTTGTATACGAATGCATGTGATTTTATGGAACTCTGCAATACGGCGTATATTTTTCTTTCTCAAATCAACACTTAAAACTAACTGCAGTTACATCCATTTGTGACTCACACCACTTACTGTTTCCAAATAAAGTACATTTCGAGGGGGCTCTGGGGGCGGTTGGGTTTTTTTCACCAAATCTGTGTCACACGCATGTAAGTTTATGCTAGGAGCGTCAGACTCGGTTAACTATAGAAGAAGAATGTAGATGGCTTTATGGGACCCTCTTGGGTAAGGTTTCAGTCATCCTCAGTTTTGATTCGGAAGAGACTTCTCTCGCCTGCAGCTGGAAATCTGCACAAACGTTAAGGACAGGCCTAACTACCTTCCTTGTACCCAGACTTTAAGGCTCAGCCTCCTCCGAAGCGGAACTGAGTGAGGAGATGCAAGCCGACGGGGTGAAATTCTTTGAAACTCCATCAGTTCCTCTTGTAAGCAGATCCCTGTTGTTTGTTGTCCCTTAATGAGTGAAGAGCGCACTTTAATGACTTTTAAGCGCAGTTGTTACTCTGTCTGTAGTTTCCAAGTACTCTTGGTAGACGAGTACAAATGCAGATAATCTTTGGAAGCGTTCTTGCCAAATAACCCCAGGAAGACTCAGGCACATAATCATCAAAGTCTGGGTACAAAGAACTTGTTGAATATGTTGCTAATCCATCTGTTTCTGAAATTTCTTCTTCTGGCTTCTTTAGAAACTTGGCCACAAGAGTGTAACGAATGCATTTGAAAAGCTTTTCGAACGGAAATGGCTTAGATGATCCCCCCAGAAACTGCAGGCAATTCAGATGGTTTATTGAATTCCTTATTTTTTTCCAAATCATTAGCAAGTATCTCTTCAGCATGTAGCCTGTTAGCTTGCTTCGCATTTAGCTGAAGCAATCCGATGTCTACTAAAATGAATTATAAATGCCTTAAGAAAATATATAAATACATTTATACATATATGCCATACTGTAAAAATTAGTTAAGAGCTTAAAAACATACTTTTTGTTGAACAGAATATATAGCGTTTTTGTTTTTTTTTTACACCTGTGAAGATTTTCTACAATGAAAGATAATACCAAAAAAGTTGCCTCAATTTGTATGATGAATGTGGAAAAAGCAGAATTTAAATCCAGAGATTTCTGAATTCACATGTGAGTGTCCAGTACTTGCTAGAAAATACTGAAGATTTTGAGTGCTTATATTAAATATGTACAAAACCAATGAGATTTTGTATAATCCTAAATTCTTGAACTTAAGTCCAGCATCCAAAGCGTACAGGGCTTAAGTTCTTTCTGCTGGATGAACAAAAGTACTTAAGTTACTTTCTAGGTTTCCTCAAGACCTCAAACTACCTCAAAGGAATGAAGAAACTATTTACCTACAGGTTTTGAATTCAATTGAAGTAGGAGCCCAGTTTTACTTGCAAGTTACGAAATCCGAACCTAATGGGGACGAATTTGACGATGCAGGTTTGAGGTGGGTTTTCCATGTAGGTGCTAATGATGTTCTGTCACCATCTGTGTGCAAATCTGTGTTCACTTCAGAAGGAACGGGGGCAGCGGAAGGGCACGTCAAAGCAGCACCAGCCTGTTTGTCGCTTTTACAGCAGGACCCGGCTGAAACATTTAAAAAACATTATTTTCTTGTCTGCTGAAAACCGGAGTTAATGGCAGTAATTGGCTCCAGAGAGGTGCTTCAGTTCTGTTTCGGTTTGTTTGGTTTGCCTCTTCTCAAGAGGGTGGCAGCGAAGCGGAGGTGCCAGCGGTGCCGCTCGTACGGAGCAGCCACAGGGCCAAACACCGGAGCAAGGACGAGCCAAAGATCCCTGGCTTACGCTTTCTGATGAGTTTTGGGTCCGGCAGGAGCTGGGCTCTCCAAATTTCGGAGATGGTCAGAGTCCGTTCTGTGAGAGGGCATGAAATCGGCACTTGGAACCGC
Source organism: Sagittarius serpentarius (assembly GCA_034782735.1). NCBI lineage: Eukaryota > Metazoa > Chordata > Aves > Accipitriformes > Sagittariidae > Sagittarius > Sagittarius serpentarius. The sequence goes on along the minus strand of JAVKLA010000028.1, from coordinate 25,572,594 downwards.
AGTGTCACTTTGTAGCCCCGCTCTTCTTTCGTGCTCTGGTTTTACACTACTTTACCCAGTGTCAGGCAAAACTTGGAGATTTGCGTGTATGTGTCTTGATAAAGTGTTATTTATACATCCTTACTGAGTTTTAGGGCACTTTCCTCCTTTCACACGTAACAAAGCATATTTCAAAACTTTTCAACACCATCACTATTTCTAGGAAGCCCTCGGACCGTTTACACGAGCAAATGCCAGCGTGCGCGTGCTTTGTACGAGTGTGGCCGAGACGTTTCATATTTGAAATCTGGACTGTAAGGTGATCCTCTGGGCAAATGAATCCCAAACAGAAAAAAGTAACAGTGGGGGGAAAAAAAAGGTTTCTCTGCCACGGTTGTGCCAGGCTCGACTGCAGCTTCCTGCGTACCCTTCCAACCCGTGCCTTTGGGCCGGGAGACCGGGAGCTCCAGCTGTTCCCTGGGGAGCACAAAGGAAGGTAAGGACCGCCGGCGACAGCTTCCCTCCTAGCGGTGCGGCACCCACCACTTCTAAGCCATTCTGCCTTCACGTAAATGGCTGTGCTCTGCTCCTTCTCCCACTCCTCTCCGGGCTACGAGCTTTTGCAGAGCCCGTTGCCTAAGCCAGAGAGACTCTGAGCAAAAACCCTCTTTGAGAAAAATGTTTCCAAGCCCTGGCAGGTTGGTCATCACAGGATACGCTTTCAGCATTAAGTAGGACATCAACTTTTGCTAATTAATACCATGATGCTGAAGGTTTCAGTTGTTATATTTGAAGCTGATCAGTTCTAGACAAATTCACTGCTATCAACATCTGCATTATTGCAGGCTGATTGTGTATGACCAATATGGTATTTAAAGTGAAGGTGATTACTTTTTGAAAATTGAGGAAACAGCCATCCTGCAAAACCTTTCTTAATTTTATTGGGCTTTGTACATACACTGCGAAATGGAAAAAAGGATGTGCATTTCATCTCAGTATAAGAAAGGAATTTTTTACAATGAGAACAATCCATCACTACAACAACCTCCCCAGGGACGCGGTGGAGCCCCCGCAACTGGGGGTGTTCAAGCTGCGACTGGACATGGAGCTAGATAAAGCTCCGAAAGGTTGGACCAGGTGATCTTCTGAGGTCCCTTCCAACCTGGGCTGTTCTGTCATTAAAGAAATACTTTCAGTTGCAATGCATGGAAATTTTTGGCTTATTAAATCATTTTCAGATCTTACAGACAATGTTAAGCTTCATTTATCATTGTTTTCAAAAATGACATATAAAGTAACTAGTATTTCCCACTTCAGCCTTTTTCACAATATATACATTAAAGCCTTTAGAGTATATTTAAATAGTTTACACTGATGTAAGTTTTATTTAAATTATGAATAATAAAGTAGACTTCTGCAAGCATAACATAGCAACAGCTTTTATGATCAATAAGTTCTTTATCTTCTACTTGGACTCTCCAGTGCTGTTAGGGGGCAGGAAAAAAAAAAAATCAAACATTTACATTAGTCCCTTATCCTCAAACTACTGGCTACTGTTCTTTAGAAATAGAGCCATGTATTTTGAGTACATCTAGTTTTAGCACATCACTGCTACAAAAATCCTATGCGCTGACATCCCAACTTCTGCGTTCTTCAACAAAGTTATGGTCAAAAACATATTCATGATGATAGACATTTTGAAGGAAACTTACCCAAAGAGAACAGTAAAAGGTTTAAGAGGTAAAAGCTCTTGTAAAAGGGTGGGGTTTTGTTTTTTTTTCCTTGCAGTTCCTAAGACATAAAGGAGAATAAAAAATAAAGGATAGCTTTTCCTGAGGATGCAAGAACTCATGAAATAATGCAGTAATCTTATCATCACTTATATAAAGAAAGGTAGTTAACCTTAAATCTTTCATTAGATGATCAGAACTGTGCTCTTCAACACATATATGAGTACTCTGACAGTACTTAATAATCCTATAGATTCTTGCCGTAAAGAGCCACCCTTGTGTTTTGGCAAATGCTTTCCGTTGCATTTGGCAAGGTTTCTCAGTTGCCGCCTTTGTGCTTGGCTCTCAACATCGGCTGCAATACACGCAGAGGTTTTTCCCTCTGTTTTGTCAGTTCTGGTTCTCCTTCTAAGCCAGCATTCTTCTAAAGCGCTTCTGAATAATCCTAGAGGGTTGAACAATTTAATTAGCAGGTGAGGACATACAGCAGGACAGGAGGGGTTTGGTTGGGGTTTTTTTTTTTTCGCAAAGCCTTCTCACCGGTGCCAGTGTGGCAGGTTTCAAATTAAAGCCTTTTCTTCTTCAACTTGGTGAGCTACGATTCTGCACTGTTACCGACAGTGGAATGAGTGGATGGGTCATTACTAGTTTGGTGTACAAATTTACTTTTTAATCCATTTTTGAACTGCAGCAGCAGGACTAACGTCAGCAAATATATATAAAGATATAGTCACATGCACATATATATCTATACATACACACATGTATGCACACTGATATATACACATACTTGTGTATAAATATATTTATTTATGTCACAGTGCCCTGTATCAGGCTCTGTATCAGCCTCTTCAGGAAGAGCACGTTTGGCCATTGTAAAGAAGCAATTTGGTTTAGTAAAGAATCCAGATTTGGGGGGTTAACACTTTTAAGTTTGGCTTTCAAGTACAAATGGCAATCAAAGACGCAGGATCGAACCATTTGATCTGTTATGCAATTTATACATGGTGCTGCCTAGCTGCAAGTGTGCAAAAAAGGCTAAAAAGATGTCTCTGGATTGTTGCATTCTCAAGTGCACCCAGCAGCAGCAGCATATCATTTTCCTCCGCGCTACCAGGTCTGGTCCCTCCTGGTCAGGGCAATCGGCAGCTGCCGAGTCCCGCTGCAAGTGCTGACGTCGGCCGGGAGCCCTCGACCACTGGCAGACGTTCAGTTCCTCCGGCCTAAGGAAGGAAGCTGCAGTATTTGCAGCCACTCATTCCTTGCAGACACTGAGCTGTTGCCAGCGGGGCTGCGGCTGTACTGTCGTTAGCACCGGCTGCGTCCACTACCAGCTCATGCGAGTGCCCACTTCAGCGAGCTCAGGAGGAGGCACGTGGCTTGGCCAGAACACAAGATACAGCGAGCAGCCTGCCTGGTTTTTATGCCGGAAGACAAATGCCGTCACAAACACATTCTCTGTGCCTGTGTTAAATCTGTCAGGTTGCGCATTTTGCCTTCCACCACCCCACCCCCCCCAGATTTGAAGTGGCAGTGTAAACGCTGGATCAGCATCTCACGGCTGTAAAGTTCTTAAGTGCTGCCCATGGCCTTACTGTGTCCCTGAACCGCAGCTTTAAGCACTCGTGCGAGACCCAGCTGAATCAAAGCAGCAGACGGGAGAAATGCAAATACACATTTCAAAACTAGGAAAAAAAAAAAAAAATTAAAGCGATGGTGTTTTTTAACTCAGTTTAGCTAAGTCAGGTTAGAACAGTCATGAAGACAAAGTAATTCAGCTTTAACTTTCCCGAACAATACGGCGAGGACGTGTGTCTCCGCTCTCCAAATGCCTCTAGGACGGTCTGAGGCAACGTGGAGCCTTAATGCCAGCGCTGCACAGGTTTTATCACAAGTAGCAGCCTCTGCAGTTCTCGGCATGGAAATTGCCAGAGTCTGGTCAAGTAATTATATAGTGCTGGATAGAATATTGTCTTTAAAAAAAATTATCAGACGTGGCCTTCTCTGCGCAATGGAAAACCAGTAGGTTTAGATTCCTTGTTTTCATAAGTCTCATTTGATTGAAACTTTGCTTTCCTAAAGGCATGGGATACCACCACAAAACGGAAAGTTGGCATTTACAAAGCTTTTACAACTGAATTTTCTAGGGTAGTTTGTTCGGTGTTTTGGTTTTTTTAATACTCCCCCCCCAAAAAAAGTTATTTGGAATTGCTGTTTATTTCTTCAGCTCATGGTTAGTATAGAATTATGCACTTGGCGCTACGTAAATTATATGTCATGTCCCTTAATTGCTCCTCCTCATTGCTGCGTGCTTTGTTGCAGCACAGCGAAGACTATGGGCACAGCTGGAAAAGTTTGGAGAGTTGCTCACAGGGTTCGTTACAGTCATTTTAAGACTATGAAAATAGATGGGTATCTCTTTTTTCCATATTCTTGGAAGCTTTCCACAATTTCGATCATCACATAGCTCCCCACCATCATTTCCAGCTTATTTTGGGTTTTTCCATTTGTTGCAATATCTGTGACTCGAACTTTTACTTGCCAGTGCAAACTAAGCTTTCTTACACAGCACGTTAAAAAAAAAAAAAAGAGACAAAAAAACCCCACCTTGGGCTGTGCGGGTTTTCTAGCCATTTAGAAAACCTATTCTTTAAAAACAGAAATTTTTTATTTCCTCTTCAGCAGGGTGCACTCCTCTGATGAAAGTACAACTGTGTGCTCCGTTACTTTGGCTTACATGAATTAACTAACCTGATGTTATAGGATAAATAATGGAAATCCCCTACGTATCTGGCATGTATGAGCGCTACCTTGTTAACTGGGTGCACACTAGTGTGTATAGAAATGTTTTATTACCACAGCAGCTCTTTTCCTGTGTCCCATTAAATTAATTTGAAAATTGCAGAATTTTTAACTAAAATACCTGTCATCTTACCTCCAAGCTGCACCGTACGCTTGTGTGTTAGCATTGCTAGTGTATCTGTGGTTGCATGGCACGGCATACTCCGCTCCTGAATCCCACATTGCAAGTCACAAATTAAGCTCTCCAAGTCTTCTTTTTTCTTTTTTTTTTTACTCCCAAATTTAACAACTGCCATGGTTTCACAACTTTGTTTGAATTCTGATGCCAGATGTAGACTTCCCCTGCTTATGATACACTGTAAAAAAAAAAAAAAAAGGAATTCGGTTAGTTAGCTATCCAAACTCTTGTCCAGTGTTTATTTCAACCCAGCCAGCTATTGGGAATGTATTTAAAAACATTTATCGCAGCAACCGATACCTACTCCTTCTGTGTAGTACAAGATTTGCTGTCGTTATTTTACAGCTAATGACCACCACAGTATTAACAGGGTACACAGAGTTGTGACCCTGTCTAGGCACCCCAGTCACAACCATCGCACCCAGCTTCAGTCAAAGCCAGTGAAACTATGGTCGCTAATCCTATCACAAAATGTATTAATGATGAAATATTGCCCTTCCAGCCTTAGGAGACTGCAACAGGAGAAAGTGTACAGGCAGAAAGAGTCCGAAGAATGAAACCATAGAACAGAATGCATATTACAAAGGCTAAGAGAAAAGAGCGACGGGAAGTATTTCCATCCGTATGTGATGGAATGGGGATGCGCCATCACCAGCAAGCTCAAGCACGGACTTCTCAGCCCTGCTCTGGGAGACGGAAGAGTGAGGCAGTGCCGATGACAGCAGCGGAAGTTTGTAGCTTCAGTAATGGGGCAGGCAAATCGTGGCGTGCGATGGTGAGCTAAGTTACAGGTCTCCCAGGTTAGTTAGTCGTGATGCCGAAACAACCAACACAGTCTTGACTCTAACACTCCGAATTATGTTACTCCATTATTTTGTCATTACTTTTCTTTCACGCCGGTTGCCGTTTTGCAAGCGAACTTCGCTTTTTAATCATCAAATGCTCTCTAGTAGCACAGCTGAACCTGAAGTTGGGTTAACCTGCCTGCTGTTTAGCTATTCCAGCCACAGAGGTCTGCAGCTGACCTAGCCACCTATGGTTCCTCTATCGCCCATGGCGCGAAATAAGCATTTTCAGGATGAGTTACCTGATGTATTTTAAGTATGTGTTGTAAGGTAAGAAAGATTGCACTCTAGGAACGCCTGCCTGGTCAGAGGAGAGCTGCTCTCACTGACCTAAGGAACGGTGTACAGGGTTATCTGTATCCTCAACAGTGCTACATGTAACCGGGATGCATTTCATTATTCTTAGAATGGGGGTTTTGCCAGGTTTAAGCACACTCAAAAAATATGCAAGGGCCTGATGACAGTCCGGTAATATGCATCCGTCGTGTTCATGGAGAGACGTTTCTCTTGGCAAGTGTTTAAAAAACTTCGGAGGCAAACAACATGGGTGTGGGCAAGGGCCAGAGACTCAGAAACACTCTTTGAACTTTTCACATCATTGTTGCTGCGTCAAGGATACGTGCGGTACAGAAGCACTGCTTGAAGCACAAAAATTTACCATTACTGCGACTCTTCTCGCTCTGATGGTGCATGAGCCATCACACCTCGTGTTCGTTTTCTGCCATGCAGTTAGAAGAAGCGCACTCACACTTGTACTCAACAAGTACATAAAATAAAATAGAAAATGCTCACATTAATAAGCAGACTGAGTTAACGTCACTGGAAGAAACTCTGGAAGTGAACCAATTATTCAGTATTTGTTCTCAATGCCATAATAAAATTTCCAAAACTGAATAGTTCACCTGGGTTCCCTTTGTACAGCAGTGTTGTACGTCAGACGTGAACTGATCCAGACGAAGACAAAGGCACTGGCAGCATGCACGAGGCAACTGTGTCATCCCGTGATACCCTGGTTTTTAGCAGCAGAGTAGATGTTTCATAGCAGACTGTAGCAGGCACATTTATTCTTAGCAAACGCGTGTGCCGCTGCTGCTGATCTTTGATAAAGATCTACTGAGTACTGCAACAGACTTTTAATTACATTATTATTGATAAATGCCAGTTTTCCAAGGACACGTTCGTAATCTGGCAAGGGATGTGAAGAGCAGCCACAAAGGTTTCTACAAGTACGTAAAGAGAAAAAGGAAGACAAGGGAAAATGTGGCCCCTCTGCTAAATGCAGGGCAGGGGCTGGTGACAGAGGACACGGACAAGGCCGAGGCACTCAAGGCCACCTTCACATCAGACTTCACCGGTAAGACCGGGCCTCAGAAATCCCAGGCGGCCAAGACGAGCGGGGAGGTCTGCAGCAGGGAAGGCGTACTCCCCCTTGGTGGAGGAGGACCCGGTTAGGGCACATGTCAACAGTGGCCGTTCGGGAAACATCCACAGGCCTGGAGGGGCTGAACGTAGGTGCACAGAGGGAGCTGGCAGCTGTCAGGGTGACGAAGGGGCTGGAGCACCTCACGTATGAGGAAAGGCTGAGAGACCTGGGACTGCTCAGCCTGGAGAAGAGAAGGCCGGGGGGGTGGGGGGGGGGAATCGCACCAATCCCCGAATTCCCCGGGAAGGAATGGGGAAGCAGGAGCCACGCTCGTCTCAGCAGAACCTGCTGACAGGACAAGAGGCAACGGGCACAAACGAGAAACCTCAAATTCCACCTGAACAGAAGGAAACACGTTTACCGTGAGATTGGTCAGAGACCGGCACAGGTCAGCCAGAGAGTCTGAACTATCTTCCACCCCTGAAGATTCAAGACATGACGGGACGCAGTCCCGGGCTCTAGGCGGCCCTGCTTCGAGCAGCGGGGTGGGTTAGAAGATCTGAAGAGGTCTCCTGCCACCTCAACCGTTCTGTGATTCTCCAACAGAGCTCTGAGTAGCTGAAAAGTAGCACAATACGTGCTAACCATTTTGCTGGTCTCCTCGCTTATTTTGCATTTCTAAAATGCAGCTGCTTCCAGTACCTGAAGCTCTGATCCACGCTCTATCTTCTCTTGGCAAGTTAATTCCAGATCAACAACTAATTCCATTGCAGCAACCACGTGACCTTTGAAATGTTGTACTTTGTGCATCCAACCCACCTGTAGCCATTCCACCGCGCTGTGCTGCATCCGCCAGGCAGGTAGTTGACACCTTAGGAAAAAAAAGGGCCCTGGCTCAGCAAGAAGGTTGCATATGTCCAGTCCCTACCTGTCCGAATAAAAGCGGCTGAATATCCAGCAGCCCTCTGGGCTTGAACACGAGCTCTGTGTATTACCTGGGGAACGCAAGCCACAGATCGGTAACAACAGTTCTGTGACTGAAGAGTCAAGTGAGCTGAAAAGATACCGCATACAGATTACATCTCTCTCAAAGGTACACATTTTTCCTCATTTATTATCGCCTTGCCTGCGTTGTGAAATGAAAGGTCTTGCCCAAAATGCGCAGAGAAAAAACAGCCATAAGCCAGATGTCTCTACTTTGAACATTTAACACCCAGATCACTTGTCTAGGGTTTAGGACGTTCACTTTGGACTATTTGTGTTAAAGCTTTGGATTTAAAGTTTGTGTTTATTTATGGCTTCAAAATGCTAATCTTTTAATACAGAAATCTTCTATTCTCCAAAACATCTATCAATTTCTATTTCTATTCAATTTCTGTTTCATCATGTTCAAAATCACTGCTGTTATGTCTTCAGTTACTCAAAAGATTTTTCGTAGATTGTATTACTTTTGATTTTTTTTTTTTCACAAGACAGATCTAGTACATGCTAAGGGTCTTTCTAGAAATGCTTCTGTGGACTGTAACAGGAACTGGAAGCGGTTTGTAAGTTGTATGAGGTGTTTGGCTCAGATCTGTATTTGCTGAAGGCAGTACACCAAAGTTTCTGAGAGGAATATAACTTTCCTTAAATTAAATACAGAAATAGCTAGGTACAGTGTGGGAAACATTTATTTTGATAAGACTCAGGGCAACATCATGCTTTTGTGGTTTTAAAAAAAAACTTCAACCCTGAGATGAAAACTGTAAGCGCTGTGGCCAGGGTTGTGTTCCCCACAGAAATCCCACAGGTGGCATCACAGCATAAGTTTAATTACATTTCAGCTGCTTTTAATTTAGAAGGAATGCAACTGGTTGGGGATTTTTTTTTTTTTTCTTTTTTTTTTTAAAGATAGCGCTTTTCTACAGCTTCAGCTCTATCTTCTGTGCCGCTTCATTCTTAAAATCAAATCTGCACTGGCCTGGTAAGTCTCTCTTGCTTTACATCAGTCTACTTTCTCCTGCAGATGCCCAGCGGGAAGCATTCAGGACTGCCCAAGAATGTAATTCTCCAGTACCTAAACCGGCACGTTGCTTTTGAATGGTTTTTGAGAGGCATACCTGCTATCAAGGACATGTATGGATGTACTGAATTGTCGGCATGGAACTGAGCCAAATCCGTAATTATAATTTCTGTCACTAGCAATCTACAAAGCTCATTTCACTGGGCGTTTCAAGAGGCTAATCAGACACAGACACATACACATACTCAAGGTTTCAACCCTTGTGAACAGAGAAGTGAATATTTTAAAGATTTTTTTAAGAAAACCCTGGTTGTTCAAGGAACTTGTGTGCACAGACATGAAAATATCACAAATTACAGTAAACTCAGCATCATTGCCTTAATTCAGAAGAGGGAAAACCAGCAAATGAGGAAACCAAGTTAGAGCTGGAGATGCCTCCGGAGAAGACCAGAAAGGACAGGAGAAGCTAAACCTTCCACAGCGTGTTCGGCGATGTGGCGAGCTGCTGGAGCGATTGTCTGTCATTCAGAAAGGACATTTACGTACAACTGGTACATTAACATCTGAACAACAACCAGGAGATGTCAGCGTCACTTTTTGTCTGGTATCGGGAGGCCTCCTCGAGGGGAGGACTGGGAGGATGGGCGAGGAGCCAAGGTGCACGGACGGGATCCCGGCCGCACTGACGACCATCAGGCCACAGTGCCCCTCGCTCCAGTTACGGCAACGTTGAATTGTTTGATGCGCGACCGCCTGGGCACAATGTGTATCCATCTGCCGTTGAAAAGAAAAAGGATGCAAGTGGAGGCAGGGACGTCCCCGGGCTGAGCCTCGACTGGACGCCCGACCCGACCCTCTGCTTCTCCCTCGCAGCCCTCCGTGTGGTTTTTGGGGCTCCCTGCACTGGTTGCAGCACGAGTGGATTGTGAAACCCCCCAGCTACATTGCACGCTGAGCCTCAGACTAAAACAGCACCCAGTATTGCTCCCACCCATTCTTCAGGCACGTTCTCCAGAGACGGTCTCTCCTCTCAGGGACCTCCGACCCAACTTCTGGAGGCCTCAGACCGCACACCTCCAGCGTTACGGACCGCAGCTTGGACCCCTCACAGACATGGGGTAGGTGAGGGGAAGCTGACCTGTCATACAAGCACAAATAGTTTATTTTTATTTAGCAGTATGGAGGGAAGGAAAAAAAAAAAAATCGCCCCGCTCAGGGCTTGTCACCAACGTAGTATTTCCAGCACAGCTTACTCCTCCCATCTCAGCTGCGTCTGCTTATAGGGCTTGTGAATTCCTTTGTCTAAAACTAACTGTTTAAATCTTTGCCCTTCTAATTCCTTCAAAAATCCACCTCCTTCCACCCACAGAGAGGGAACAGGGCTCGTCCCACCAGCTAAACATCTTCTAAAAGTAACTGTAATCAAGTTTTTATGGCCACAGATTTCCCAAAGAGAAATCTGTGTTTCTCAGCATGATGCAAATACTCCATCTACAGCATGAAAACCTGGCCAGCAAAACCACAAGTAGAACAACGTTCGGTCACAAAGTAGCACGAAGCAAAAGTTTTATGCAAATGACAGAGATCTGGCGGGCAGTTACCACTTCTCCTCCACCTACTCCAAAACCAGACAAAGGAGATAGAAAGTGCGAAACCCACATCGGTACTTCCAGGTATTTCTATGAGCAGCTGACCCCACTGCCCCACAGGTACACGCGGCTTAGGGCAACCGAAGCAGTAGGAAGCACACAGAAGCACCTGCTCTGAGAAAATGTCTTTTTTTTTAAAAAAAATACATTTTTTTGCTAAGTTCCGTTCCCCCTGGAGCCTTGAACTATTAAGAGATTTTTATTGCTGTTGTTGTTCTGGGTCATCCCCTCCTCCCCCAAATTAAAGCATTCAGAATTGTATGTGCAACTTTTTGAATGATTTTTATTAGAATATTTTAAAATTTTATATTTTGTAAATATTGTACATTTTATTTTTCAGAAGAATAATATTTTGGCATAATTTTTATTAGAAAGCCTCTGGTCCAAGCTTTCTAACACACCTGACAAAGAACAGAAATGGTATCAGAAGAACCCGGCGGCAGAGGTCTCGCTTGCAAGAAGGACCTTTGCTCTGCCCGAGGAGACATGGTCCCCTGGCAGCCCCCGGCCCCTTCAGTGCAGCAGCACTGGCCAGCTCGGCCTCGGAGGGACTCCCCCGTGGCACTGCCCGCTCCCGCAGCCCCCCGACATCCAGGGACCCCAGCTCCCCTTCGCGCTCTGCTTCTGCAGGGACCTGCTCGAACCCGCCTCCGGTCGAGGCCACGTTCAGCAAAGCCCAGGCCCTTCCAAACACATCCTGGGAAGAGAAAGCGAGCGCGAGGCGCAGCCCCCTGCCCTCCCAGACAGACGTTTTCGGGGATTTGCCCGCAGCAGCCACCCCTCGTGCAGTTTTTAACAGGGAGCACCCACTCCACTTCAAAACGCGGCTCCAGCTGCGGCGAAACGCGCCTGCACGTCCTGACCCCAGCAGGGGCCCTGCCCTCGTCAGCTGGACTTCCAGCCCGTCACCAGGCTAGAGCTTTTCGCAGGAATTGGCAGGTAACCGTTCCTACAGCGGCTGCCCAGCACTCTGCCATGCTTGCTACCAGCTCATTTCTCTCGTGACTTTCTGGCGCTCGGGCTCAGGCATCCTCCGCTTGATTCCCAGAGGTGCGTACCAGCACCCGAAACGCCTGGAGTGAGGCCTCCAGAGGCCTGGCAGTGGGTGGCACTGCCGCTCAGCCCGGTGGCAACCTCCCCAAGACGGTGGACGGAGCAGCTCCGTCGGCGGGAGAGGCCCTCGCCTGCCCGCACCGGGAGGAAGGGCTCACACCCCCGTCGGCGCTGCTGCCCGGAACCCTCGCCCACCAGAACACGGGAAGGCAGGTCGGGAGCCTGGGCAGCCACCCCCTTTCTACCAGGTGCAGCCACCTCACACACCTCCCCTCAGCTGAAGGGCTCGTGTTCATCTCAAAACCGGCTTTCTGCCCAAACCGCACTCGCTGCTTCTGAATCTCATGGCCCCGACCCAAGCGCTGGTTTTGTGGGACCCCACGCTGACTGCACGGGTGGTCACACTTCCACCTGTTTGGGCCTTGAGCAGCAGCAGCAGCAGCCGCCAAGCAGGCGAATCTATGCTGGCTAACCTTCACGCATGCGTGTTTATAAACCATGGGGATGTTGTATCAAGTCCCAGCACCCAAGTTCTTCAAATATGATACCAGCTCTCCTCTACGCCAATGCTGCCTGACAGCTTTTCTTCCATTGACAAGTTTGGTTAACAGACTTGCACTTCTCACATCATTAGTAACATTAATGAGATCAGTCGCAGCAGCTACCTTAAAATGAACTCCTACTCCAAAACAAGCGAGGCAAGACAGAGTAGATTCAGCTGTACTGCTCACGCTCTGCCTTCCATCTCTGCTAAGGCACGGTGCTACGTGTAGGATGGCTGCCGACCAGCCCACCTTACGCTTTCAGCTCTGTTGAGGATCCCGTGCAGCCACTGTAGCGTTTAGCAGAACTTGATCATGTGCATAGCCACACGTACAACAGACTGCCAACGCTTTCAAAGGTAACTACCTGTTTTGGGGTAAGTAATGCCCTTGCAACCCTAATTCTCTGCCCAGATCAGGAGAAAGACTGTTCTGAGAGCTCTGAAAAACTTGTAATTCAGTCCTCGGTCTCCAGCATAGCGCGTGATGCCAGTCCTGTGGCTGATGGATGACATTGTGTGTATTTGCTATGCAAGATGACTTAAACGAAGTTAAAGGCACTTGTCCTTCATGACCTAGAAATGGTTTCACAATGCGTGTTCCAGAACTAGGTCCTTATAGGCCAAAGACAGTACCTCACAGAGGCTCCAACAGCATCCATTCTGCATCGCAAGCGTGACAGTACAGCTAACAAGCCCAGTCCAAGAGAGTCTTCCACATCTCGGTGGAGACTGGAAACTGCCAGAGGAACTCCTCACCCCCTTCACTCTTCTTCTGCAAAGAACAACTAAAAATCTACAGCACTTCTCTGCACTCTCTCTTCTGCTACTCAGTTATTAATACAACTTGACTCTGCTTGAGTTGGTGTCTTGGCATTTTTCCACCCATCCGTAACCGTGCATTCTTCTTCACAACAGCTGCTCTAACGCCAGTTAGATGCAGGCCAGTCGAGAACCAGCGAGCAGCAAAGACTAGAGCAATCACAGCAGGAAGACTTGCCACACCCCAAATCTCACTGTAGCCCTTTCATTCACTATAGATCTGTGCGCTACGCCACGCCGAGTACAGCCGGTTACCCAAGGCCACAGATGCCTTCCGTAGCAAGTCTGTCTCACATGCATGCAGCAAATGGACAGCAACGCTGCTTTATAGACTTCTCCCTTCTTTCAAAATTTAGTACCTTTTTCACTTCCAAAGGGGCTGTAAGCCAGAATGACACCGACTCCGATAATACAGTTAATCAGATCTTTCTCCAGAAACGTCCATGCCCAATGGCTTTCAATCATACATACGCACCGCCAGCTGTTCTGTACTCGGCTGACTTGGTGCGGCTCGATGCATAAAATACCTACCAGTCTCATAAAGATACTCACCCGCATTATATGCTAGGATGGCAAGAACTGCTATAACTCCCATCAAACGGACAAGCGGCCAGAATAACACAAGAACAACACTTGCGAAGATACCTGAGGCCTCTACCTTCCCCTGATTTTATTATAAAGTGCTCAACATCCTACTAGGTAAACCACTGTGTTAATAAATAGTAGTTTGTGGAATTAGAAGATGGGCACCTAGCCCACGTTCATGTTCCTGTTATCTGCAGACCTACACTCTTCTCAAACACACAGGGCAGTACTGTAAGCACACACTGCACATGGCCCCTACAACTCAGTATGTTAAACTTGGACAAATTCAAAGCAAAAAGAACTATGTCACGCACGCTTTGGGATCTGGTACCTAAGCAAAAAGAGAAACGGTCACGACTGCAGCTTGCCTGTCAAGTCAGAACAGCTGAAATGAGAAATGAGAGATGCAGGCACTAAAGCAAGGTGTTGGACTCTGAATGCAGCACTACGAAGTTCTGCTTCATTCATGAATACCCTCAGTCTGTCCTTTTCACGTACATTTTGCAGAGGAAGGAGTGAAAATTCTCCTGACCTTTAAAACAAGCCAACTTTTCTGAAGTTTCATTTGGTCTTTTTTTCCCCCCCTCGCTCTTAGACTGCAGCTTTTTTCTCCACGTACCTGTACTTTGCTACTTGGCAGCAAGTATCTTGCCTAGAAAAACGTGCCCACAGTTAAGTGTGACAAATGTATGTTTGAAAATAGCACAGCTAGCTGCAGTAGAATTATAGTTTTATAGAGTATTTGTTGGGAACTGCACGCCCAAAATTATATTTAACAGCTACTTAAATAAGACCCTAAGCTTTCCTGAACAACTTAAAACCATGAAAGGGGAAAAAAAGTTTGATGCGATCATGACCCGTATTACAAGAATATGGTACTGAAAACCAATCACGAGGGTGCTTTGGTTTTTGTTCCCTTCCAAAACGTCAGTTTATCAAACAATATTGACTTAAGCCCCAGCACACGAAGGTATACAGAAGAAACATGACCATGTCATATTATAATAATCCTTCCTACTATGTATTCAAATAGCGAGTTACATTATCTCACAAGCACAATTTTTCTGCTCAGAAACTCAAGACACCACAACAAAGTATTTCTCCAACAGAGACTTCCCCAGACCATTACATTTCAGAAACAGAACACACACAGGTTGGGGTTTTTTTATTCCCATAAGGAACAAGTACTTGCCACAATCATCCTGCAAACCAACCAGTGTTCTTCCCAACTGGACTTCTCTTACAGTGGATCAGAGAGCTTCATCCACGTGCTTTAAGGACTTGCATTCGCAAAGTCTGCTGCAGAGGGCAGCTCCTTTGCTAGATTTCTTCTCCCCAAGAGCATGCACCAGGAGCGTTAGGCTCTGTCCTTCGAAAAGCGCCAGAGAGGCATTTACCATACTGCCCATACACCCGTCGCCCGAGGCAGGGGCAGCAGCATCCTTCCAGACTAACGCTTTCTAACCGAATGACTTCACACGTGAGAAGCCTACAGCAAAAGCCTAATTTAGTTAAAGCCACTGATTTAACTTGGCTGTTTTCAGGCTCCTTGGCTTTTCTGAAAACTGTGACCATACTGTGTCTCAGTCACTGCTTTCACATTTCAAAATTCATCTGTTTTTTGTTTGTTTCTACAGTCCTTATTTAATGAGAGCAGGAGCATTTAGTGATAGCAAACTAGTACCAAGATTTAAGTCTCTAGGCAAATATGCAGCTATCAGTATTTGAGATAATAAAAGATATTACTATCATGCACAAAGGTCTACCTAAAGCATCTGGATCTAAGTTCTAGGTCTTACTTTCCTTTTGTGTGTCTTTTCAATAGCTATTTTGCACCAAAAGAAACTTCCACATCAAGTTCCCTGAATATATTAGAACGGGCAGGGCAGGGGGGAGATAGGTAATCATTTGCACACACACCTAAGAGAAAGTTAGAAAGCTGGTTTATTTGAAACTGTGAAATCAAAGTCCAATAAATAAAATGCTTAACATCACCACTGGACACTACGTAGGAAAACTCCGGTAAGACTGGACTGCTCCCTTGGTGCCCCAAGCATGGATGAACCCTGAAATGACTTCCCAGCTCCCCACTCCAAGCCACCTTGTTATCTCAAGAACAATCTTTAACCGCTCATGGCAAGCCTTCCCCAGACGCACATTGCCAAATTCCTCCCTGCTGGAGTTTCACCGATACCAGCAGAACTACCCCAAAGACGACAGGGCCCACAGTATCCAGGTTTTAAGAGTGAAAACGAGTGCCTGGATTTCAGAACTTCTATAGAGCATCCCTCTTCCTCGCTCAGAGCCCTTCAAACTGGTTCATGAACTGTGCTATGCCCAAATATCATTTTTTTTATTTTTAATGAGCTATTATTAGGCTATAAGAACACAATTATAGCTTCTTACTCGCTGTCACCCCTTGGGGTGGGGCGTGCAGACGATCCCATAAATGGTGCTTATGGTTGTTCAACACTCCTATTAAATAACTAGGTTTTTCCAAACAGCAGATTCTCTCAGTTTAAGTAACCGTATGTTGCATATACATTAAAATTCTTTGAAGTGATCAATATGAAAATACCAAGATTGTATCCAAAATAGAATTTCAAACAGCTTATAGAACCTCAGGTGGACAGTCACCAAAATCTGCTAAAAATGTCATGCCCTTTCAGAAATGCCACAAAAACCATTCTGTATCTTCTTTAAAAACTGTAGCACAGGGCGAAAGTATGCTTACTACCTAAAAAAATAGAAATAAGCTTGGGCATATCACCCTTTCCTTGAAACACTGGCACAAGTGAACTGACAGAAGAGCCTGCTCTTTTTTTTTCTTCTGGGAAAGAAGGGCGGGGAGAGGGGGATGAAGAGGAGGAAGAAAAAAATAATGCATATAATAGGTTATTTATTACATAACTGGCTATTAACGAATATTGGAGGCACTGACAAGCCAGATGAAACAAAGCATATCCAGAAAGGACGGACAGTACTAAACACAGCCTCAGTGTGGCCACCAGTACTACAGTTTCTTCAGCTCAAGTGAACCTTCCCAACAGCTTTTCTGTAATCTGTAATAGGAATGCTAGTTCATATTGAACCAGATAGTCTATTTGGGTTTTATACTATTCTTACGCTCTCTATAGGACAATAAAAAACCATCACTACATGAGCATCATTGGTTCAGGTACTCAACAGTTCGACGTCTTGATGCTACCAACTGATGCAGTTTCAGTCTGTACAACTTCTGACTCACAGGACTTCAAGCCGCGTATCTAATTTGCTGGGGAGGAGGCACTGCTCACTTACCTCATGCAACAGCAATTTAAAATAAAAATCTTATTTTTCACCAGACTTTGGTGATATTTGGATAGGGCTTCTACAGGTAAGTGATGTGCACTGGAGTTACATACTCCCCCTGTCTATCAAAACAACCTGACACTCTTCAAAGCAGTTTTGCTTTTTAAAAAGAAACGAAACCAAATGCTGCTGCCAAGCTTTGAACAGGTATTTAAACAACCAGGCTTCAACACCAACAAAAAGAGTAAACACTTCTGGTTAGCAAGATCTATTTAACAGATAATAACACAACCATTTGAAGTCAGTTAATTATAACACTTCAGTAGGCACTCCAAGCCCCTCAATCCCCACCATGTTAATACTACTTAGGTACTACAAGTCACCAGACTTAACTGGCACAGGTATTTTGTCTGAGGGAAAGAAAAAAAAAAAAAAGACTGCCATGTATTTTATTGCTACCAGTGCACGGGGAATTTGAAGGGGCAATAGATGTAAAGGCTACAATCACTTCTTGAGTAGATAAAACAAAAA
The DNA here is from genome assembly GCA_034782735.1 of Sagittarius serpentarius. Taxonomy (NCBI): domain Eukaryota; kingdom Metazoa; phylum Chordata; class Aves; order Accipitriformes; family Sagittariidae; genus Sagittarius; species Sagittarius serpentarius. Next base: position 25,555,223 of record JAVKLA010000028.1, on the reverse strand, counting down.
AAGGTTAAAAAAATTAGGAGGACTTAAACACCCACAAATAATCAAATAGATGTTTTTCATGTACGTTACCTCAGTATTTTAACCAATATTATACATTTTATTATTTAGAAAAGATGACGACATTGCAGAAAAATAAAATAAAATTTGTTTTGAACAGGACAAATGTTTTACATGGTGGTATAAAAAGTTTAATGGGAGCCTGGAGGGGAAGAAAGGGAAACGGAACAAAAAAAAAAAAAAAAAAAAGAAAAACCAACAAAAAACCCACTACTCCAGAAAAAGTAAAAAGCTAAAACAAATTCCAGATGTGTAAGTCTGAAGGTTTTAGCTTTTTAAAATACACAACTACGTGTGCCTTTCACAATAACAGTCACAACCGAACAAGACTTTTTGTACTACTGCACCCTTCAACAGGCCAGTCTGCAAGTTAAAACAAGGAATACAATAAACTGCTAAATCAGTAAGTACGCAATTATGGATTGCTTTTAGCTGTTATAAAAAGCTTGTTTACATTTCTAATGGTTCATCTCTTATATTCAAGCTGTGCTTAATATTTTTTAGTTCAGACATACTGAAACCCAGCAGCACAGATGGTTTGTGATTATTTATCGCCTTTAAGCATATATTCCTCCTTTTTCCAAAGAATGATGCAACATCAATTTTCCACGCATATAGCAGCGAGGAAAGCAATTCCATCTCTTTTTTAGACGGATATGGCCTCTCGTGAAAGTAGTCTGTCAAAAACTGTTTTTGAGCCTCATACGAATTGTGATCGTACTGTTTAGGATCTACTGCTAGAATGCGAAGATCCTCACTAGAAGGAAGCTTCTTCACCTCAGTTCTAGTATTAATCTTTTGTCGTTTGAAAGGCACTACCCCTGAATTCACTTCTGTTTCTGGAGACAGAGCTATGCCAGTACTTAAGCTCAGAGGCTGCTGTTCCTTATTCCTTTGGTCTTCTGCAACAAAGCAGGAATCCGATTGCTTTCTTTTCAGTATCAGAGAGTCATGCTTTTCACCATTCACAAACAGTAGCTCTTTCTTCTCGGTACGCTCAAGCTGCATCTTCACGCTCGAATTGCTGTCTTTGGGAGCACTTCTACAACGGAGCAAATGTACAGCAATAGCTGTTAGAGTCATATTTCCAGTGTACACACCACAACAGTGGATGCACTTGAAAGCAGGAGACTTTAAAATTGTATGTACAGTTGGCATGATATGATGCCGCTCTTTCAAATGCATTTCATAGATTTCTTTACTAACAAACGTACCAAAGCAAAAGGGACAGGTTAACACTTTTTTGTTGCATCTGTTGTTCATGTCTGCTGTCTGAGGTTTCACTTTGATGTAAACAGGGACAAGTGTCCTTGAATTTAGTCCAGCAAGCACTGCCAAATGTATTTCTCTTTCACCAATGTCTTCTTTTGGTAACACTGTACTGAAATCAAAGTGTGGAAATACAAGGTCACCCTGAGCATCATTACCTAGTTGAAATCCCCTGTTGCTATAATCTGCATGTAACTGCTTTTTCCCATTGTGTGTAGTTTTGTTGTGTTCCACAAGGCTTTTTAAGTCATGGAAAGTAACTGTGCAAAACAAGCAAGCTAAGCCATGCATCAAGAGATGTTTCATGAGCTCTTCCTCACAAAGAAAACATTTACAAGAGAAACACCGGACTGTCTTTTCTGTCATCCACCTTAGAAAGGGTGCGCAAGCTGCAAGTTTGTCAGGTTGCGGGGTTCCCTCCATTTTCACTTCACCATGTTTGTGGGCCACCTCCATGTGCACCTGGTAAACATTTGATGGGAAAAGCTCATTGCAAACAGGGCAAGTCTTCCACTGCTTAGCCTGTCTGATAGCCTGACTTGTTTCAGGACCAAGTGGGGAGGCTTGTAATGCTATATTCTGAGAGGTTAAAATCACTGGAGGAGAGGGTGCGCTAGCCGGTGACTGGGACAACTGAGTTACCGTCCCAGACTGCATTAGCTGGATGGGCACTTGTGGTGGTGTAACAGTTGCTACTCCACCACCAGGAGGTACGGGCAAAGTAACTGAAACTGGGGCAAGCGTGTACATAGGTATCCCATTAACCTGCTTACCAGTTGGAATCAACTGCCTAAGTATAGAACCTGCTGTCAAAAAAGCTGTGTTCTGAGAAACTGTAGGTTGAACTGGCTGATTTACTGGGATAACTGCTGGGGCAACAGGTTGATTAAGCTGAAGAAACCCAGGTCTGACAGGCTGTCTGACAGGAACAACGCCCGAGGCAACAGGCTGGTTAAACTGGAGAACACCCGACGCAACTGTCTGCGCCACAGGAAGGACCCTGGCACCAATGGGTCTATTCACATTCCCAAGCGATTGGTTGACGGAGAGAACTCCTGGTGCAACCGGTCGACTCACAGGGAGGATCCCTGGTGCAACCGGTTGATTCACAGGGCTGACAGGCTGAGTGACAGGTAGTGTTCCAGCTGCAACTGGACCATTTATAGTACCAATGGGTGGATTAATAGGAAAAAGCCCAGGCCTGACAGACTGATTAAGAGGAAGAACTGCAGGGGCCACAGTTCTATTTATGGTCCCGACAGAATGATGAAGAGAAATAGCTCCAGCCCTCACAGGCTGATTAAGGGGGAGCCTATGGGAAACAATGATAGGCTGGGGAGGCGATGGCTGAATATTAACATTACTCTGACCTACAGGAAGATTACTAGACACAAGAGTAACGTGTGATGGGGTAACAACCGGAGCAGAAGTTGTACGTGGAAGGCCACCAGAGGCACTTGGAACAGTCAGTGATCCGACTGTGTTTTGAACGGCTGCTGGCTGCACCACACTCGGGTTTTGAACAGCTGCTGGCTGCACCACACTCGGGTTTTGAA
>JAVKLA010000028.1:25539449-25552241 GCA_034782735.1 Sagittarius serpentarius | reverse complement strand
ACTCGGGTTTTGAACGGCTGCTGGCTGCACCACACTCGGGTTTTTAACGGCTGCTGGCTGCACCACACTCGGGTTTTTAACGGCTGCTGGCTGCACCACACTCGGGCTTTGAACGGCTGCTGGCTGCACCACACTCGGGTTTTGAATGGCTGCTGGCTGCACCACACTCGGGTTTTGAACGGCTGCTGGCTGCACCACACTCGGGTTTTGATTATTCTGTGGAAACGCAAGCTGGATGCAAGCCGGAGCTGTGACGGAACCTACTGGGGCAGCGGCAGGCCCTGCAGATGGAGCAGCCACTGCCACACCTTGGGGGGGCTTTGGAGCAATATGCATTTGTTTCACGAGTCCTGGTTTCTTAATATGTTCTGAAATCACAGACCTAAGTTTGTTCTCCAGGTCTCGGTGTGTTTCAGCTGTCAAGACATGATACATTAAAGAATCTTGGCTGTTTGCAGAAGCATTACATTTTTTACAGTAGTGCTCAATAGAATTCTCTTTACTTTCATGAGGTTTCTGGCCAAAATATGTACTTATTAAGTTTTGAAAATGGTTCATCAGCACATGTTTCTTCATATTGTAATACAATGTGTCTGTGAAGTGACATTTTAGACATGTAAAGTTTATGATGTCACTCCTGAATTGTTTCATGCCATCCAAAATGCTGACTGTATAGTTCTGTATTCTTTTATTAGATGAATGAAACATCCGGATATGTTTTCCCACTATTTTGGGATCAGAAGCAAATGCACATTTTGGACAAGGAACCACCAGCTCTTGGTCCATTTCATCCTCGTGGTAACGGTGCAAGTGATTCTTGAATGAAGTAAGCAATTTTGACGAGAACTTGCATAAGCTACAGCAGTACGGCTTTGTTCTGTATCTCTGCAAACAAAACAAAAACATCCACTTAGAAACTGCCAGTTCCTAAACCCCTGTTATCTGTTTGAAAGTAAGTCTGCACTATCACCTGTCAAAAATGCCTTCATTGGATGTATAGCATGTATCTTCTCAGTTTCTTCTGTTTTTGAAAAGCAGACTTAAAGGTGACATACTTAAAGGGAGAAAAATATTTTAACTGTATAAAAATAAACCTATCTTCCACGAAACTGTGGTTTGCACCCTCAATTACAGGTCACTTGATAGCATTACTTTTTGTAACCACATGAACTTTTTTTGCTCTTTCCAAAAAACAGGTAGCCTCATCAACCATTTTCTTACCAACCTCATAGGAAGTTAACCCTGGCTCCTGCCCAAAACTACAGAAACAGTCACAGCAACATCCGGGTGACAAATCTGCACTCTCAAACATCTAATGGAACCTGATTGTTCCCTCAGATGTGTTTTTCACCTTACCGACTTTTGCCCTTTATGAAACACCATCCAAAGGGAACAAGCTGTTCCACCACTACAGCATCCAGCCTAGCTAGATCACCCACGTATGTGTCACAGACACGTTATGAAGAACTGTAGCAATAATGTGTGCAGTTATTGGTTTTGTCATCTCATATAGCCATAAAAGTGTCATCTATTAGCAGTACTAGAAGAGACTCCTGATCATAACCAAAATCTAACCTCCAAATTCAAAAGACTGGGTCAGATAAAGCCACTGGCTGGCTAAGGCTGCTGAAAAGCACACTGGGAAGGTATCAGTGAATTATCCTCTACTTGTACTCTTTAGGCATCTGGTCTCGGCTGCTAGTAAACAGCACCACAGCAAATCAGAAGCAGCTTCAATCTTAGTTTTAAAGCATACTGAGTAGAGAAAGGCCACTGACACTACAGAGCTAACAAAGCATACACAGCATTATTAAAAGCTGCACCTCACTAGCCTTACTTCTGAAGAAGTCAGGTGACAGAGAGGCAACTACTTATTTTAATTGATTGTCCGAGGCTTAGAAAAGCTTATATGCTTTTAAATACTGGGCCCATACACTCTTTACACCCCACCCCACTTCTGGTTTGGGTCTGTCACCTTAAACTTATACCACAGTGTAATACACTGACAGTATTTCCTTGCTGCCAAGTCTGAACAATTGTTGTCAGGTGCAGTGAGAACACTCTACAAGTAAATGGTCCAAGTGCTGAATTAATTTACAATTCCATAGTAACAATGTTTTTACTTCTTACACAAACAAACATTGCCATACACCACTAAGAAACAGGCCCAGTACCTGCATACTGATAAATCTAGGAGAAATAACATTCCGTGCCTTCTTAGATCATTTACTTTTTGATGGAAACTTCAGCAAAAGAAAAAAAAAAGTTCTGTTCTTCAAGTTCTATCAAACTAGGACAAATCCTAAAGTCCCACTACTTAGCTCAAAAAAACCCACCACCACAAAAAAAAAAAAATCTGCTTCAGCAGAACAGAGGTATGTGGAAGTCTGCTACTTTGGTATTTTCTGTATAAAATAAAGCTCTTCCACACAGACACCTTAGCAAATCATTTTGTCAGCATGTTCTCCTTGCAAACACATTTAAGCTGCTTTTTATGTTCACAAGTGCTACTACAGTCTACTAATGGCATCTCAGTTTTACAGAAAATTTGACAAAATAAGAATTCCAAGCCACTTAGTAAAAATGAAGCGTCTTGAAGATTGACCAACACAACCCTTAACTGTACAAATGGAATCCAAAAAGGCTTATTAGAGGCATTTACAAAAACTCGATCAGTCCCACTCCAAAGAACATACCCCAGAACGCAGTAACACTTTCCGTTGTGTAGTCTCACATTCCCCACAACCTAGAGACAAGCAGAAAGACACGATAGCCTCCAAAAACCGAAGTTCTTCCAGAATTATTAATGTCTCCACAAAAATAGCACTAACAGTAGAAACCACCAACTCATCCAAATAGACATCTTCTCCAGCCTACTGAGTTTCCAATGTAGCTCAAACAACTTATTTTCCCCTTATGGCAACAGCTTTGGAATAGGACATCCTGAAGGACCAACTTCTTTTCTCCCAAATCTAGGCAGCATGATGCCAAGATATGCAAATGTTACAGATTAAGGAACTACAGCTGTTTAAAGAAAATGGACAGGAACAAGTTTAGTATCCAAAAGATTTAGCTTCGAAAATCTTTTCCACAGCAACATTACAAACTCTATACTCAAGTTCATCACATCAGATTCCAATCTTGTTTTTTGCACAGATATAGATACTACTGGTCATGCTGACCAGCTGAGTCAGGATCTATATTTCTCTGGAAAGGGATCAGGTCTCTCTGCCTGGTCTCTCTCCAGACAATAAGGATGAAAGAAGATTCCCTCCCTAGTGCATGATTTTTAGTTCTTTTCCATTTTCACTGAAATAGCTAATCATTTTTCCTTAGAGGACTGTGGAAGACAGATGAAAAACCCCTTCATCTTAAGTTTTAGACGGAAAATCTCACTTGCTCTGTTTTCATCCTCCTCTTCCCTGTTTCATGTCTGGGGAGGAGGGGGAACCTCCCCACGCATCTAATACAGAAGATCTCCCAACACTGAATTTCTTTCTTTATGCTGAAGGTGGAGGAAAAGGCAAAAGATGACAAAATCAGCAAGGCCAGAGCTCAAATAACATGCTGACGGGAGCCAGGAGACCTGATAAAACAAGTTTTCCCCGTGAATAAAGAAAAAATAAAAAACGAGGAGAAAAAAAAAAAAAAACCAACCACATCATAACCGTGAACGGTATTTATTCCATTCACCTAAACTAAAGGTAGTCTTGACTGAACGTAACTGTAAGCCTTATCTGAAATGGCACTAAAAGGCTAGATGCAATCTGTCTCTACGAACCTAGTCAAACAAGTTACATTTGACTCTTTCATCCACAAATTCAAGTGAACAGATGAACCTCCAGTCTTAAATGTGTGAACCCAAGTTCAGGAAAGGAGACAAAAGGTCCTGAAGGGCAGGAGGTGTCACTTTCTATTAAATGACAGTTTGGCAAAGACTGCGTGACTTTGTTTGGTAAGCCTGCACGTTGAGGGCTCTGTTAAAAAATGCACCTGTTGCACCTGGCAGCCTCAATTTGTTTTAAAGATGGTAAAAGGAGATAAAAAAATCCTTGCAAACCACCACCACACTATTCTAAACCATTACCTTTTGTATTCAGGATGAAAAGCGCAGACCCACCGCTGTTTACATGCTGTTGACAGGCCTTCCTCATGAAGCAATTGGAAGCCCTAAGACTCCTCAGCAAGACTGGGAAAGGGCTACCTTTTCTTCTGTATACACTCCTATGCTCTATATAGTATTTCAGAAACTTGCTAGAATATAAGATTACAGAAATCCTTTGGTTTGTTCATCTCAGCCCTGCCTTTCTTGTAGATTCTAGCTTCACACAAGATTCCAGCTATATGAAACTAAAAGCCGTTTCACACACACAAAGCTAACTGGAATATATTTTCCACTGCAACCCTATCCCAAGCCGCTAACGGTAAATTTCAGCTTAATCCACTCGCATCTATGCAAACAGATTTTCACCGTTCCAATGAAACAAGAAGCGTGTTATATACAAGAGCATGTTAAGACTACACATCAGATTAGGCTAAAAAGGCAAAACATTAGTGTGACATCTTAAATATTAACGTTCAAGGTTGTATCCTTAAAGACAGCAAATGGCATATACGGTCCTTATGACCAGCCGCACTACAGGGAAGAACAGAGGAAATGAAAGACTATTCCCTGACTAATAGTACTTAGAAAACATATGTTAGAGCTATTCTACCATAAAAAGGTATATTTTAACTTTTACAGGACTTCTGAAAGTGATGAAATTGAGCGACTCCACATGCACATCTACCCAGAATTTCTAACACAAATATACATACCTTCCTCTTGCCCACAGACTCCCAAGGAGAGACATCACTCCATGAAGTGTTACAAAAGTATTTTTCACCTGGGTCAAAACTTTTAAGATTCTAAAAGAAAAAAGAACACAAGAAATAATCTGCTTTTGCTGTCTGTTCATAATACAAAAACAGTCGCAATACAGAACAAAGGAAAAGAAAAAAGGAAAAACCACACAAACAGAAGATGAATGGAAAGTCCATACAGCATTCAGATACAGGTCTCAAAACTCAGTTCGAAGAAATTACTTCTTTGATCTATTTTACCTCAAATACTTGTTCATATGACTGCCTCGTAATATAGCAGGAATTTAGAACACTTCATAGTTACCAAAAATAATATAGGAGTGAAAATATTTACACTTCAATTCCATTGCTTCTAGCCAAGTTTACAGTGAACACTGAAAGATATTTTCTCCCTCTACTTTCCTCCTCCTAAATCTGTAATATTTCACTATTTACTTCCATTTATTAACTTACCTCTATGGTTTACTTTGGTTTTAGTACTAAATCTTCATAGCACTGCTATGCTTTTAACTAGGAAAAAACAAAGACATTCCCAGAATCTTTTTTCAAAGAGCAGCAGTGTTTTTCCTCAAGCTGTAAAACCAACAATATTATCGCATCCAGAACAACCGTGTCAGGGCAAACAACTTTCCTCATAGCATTCTTCTAACCAATCCCATCAGAGCAGTTCAGGTTCCTTATGCCAAAGCCAGCTACTCTCTAAAAATCCTAAGTTCCTCTCCAATGTTCTGATGCCCACACGTATCCAAACACAAAGAAAAAAATAACTAGACTCCTGTTTGCTAGGCATTTCTGAAGACCCTAGGCTAGCTTCAACAGCACACTAGAGTGTCTTAGATGAAACAGAGGCTACGAATCCAGGCTTAACCCTCAGAAAACTAGCATCACTTCTCCCCTCACATTCTCCTTCTCTTTCACAAACCCCTCTTCACTCAAAATTCTGCAAGACGCTTAGGGAGGGCAAGCTGGTTTCACCGCTGCACCAAACCTCCTTGGAACAGGAGAAACAGGTAATAAAGACCATTTAGGATTAGATAATCTTCAAAAGAAGTGGAATTCATAAATCTAATAGTCTGTGGTCAAAAAAACAATGCAATATTTATGTGAAGTTTACAAGCAACACAGGATATACTGAGCAACAAAAAGAAACAAAGCATCTAGCAGTCAAACAAATACACAATCCTACTTAATGCAGGCTCCTGTCCACACCATGCAAATGTGAGCATCCCTGGGTGTGTAACAGATAATAGTGAGCCAGAAGGACATGCCAGTGAAATTTGGTTTATATTAAATTATTCAAGAATTTAGAAAAACATAGCCAAGTTTGCAATAAGCTTTCTAGCTTTTCCAACCTTCAAGTTTCCCCAAGGAGAATCCTGAAGAGCTTAGGGCAACAATAAACAAACCTCTTCCATTCTAATCAACATCTAGGCACTGAATGAATCATCTATTTGCCCATCAGCCAAACCTTCTTAAAAAAACACCTTAGAAAGAACCCTTGCATGGAACAGGAGAAATCCCACAGCCTTAGAGAACACAATGCTTTTCTTACATATGTTTGACAGATAAAATGAAGAGACTCAAGATTTACCAACAATTCTTCAGCCAAACACACTGGAGTGAATTACACACTGTGAAAAGAGTTTTCCTGAAGTTTATGGCCGACCCCAAATACGTTCTGCTTTTGGTTTGAGTACTTTCCACCAAGAGAGGCTCCTAGCCTTGAATACCAGATACCCACAAGCCGAATGTGTGTGATGGTAAGTCTAGATAATTTTGCTGAAACAGCAATTTCCTACAGAGAGGTATTCACTGATAAAGATAACTATTCGTATCACTACAATTAGTCAGTGCTGCAAATGGCTATTCTGAACTCTTGCTTTAAACAGAGATCAATATTGACGTCCCCGAAGCAAGTTTTCACTGGCTACCTTGTTATGCCTTTGCCACTTCTCTCACTTCAAGGAGGGGAAGAAAACAGGAGAAGGGAAAGCTAACAAGAACGGGAAAAAAAACCCAACCTTTGAGAAGTCTGATTAATCCTGATGCATAAAGAGTATTTCTAAGTTTAAGAGAAATACATTTTAAAACTAAGAACTGTTCTCCCCTCTGTATTAAAACCATCACTGTTTTTCAGAACAAAAAGACAAAACGCTCAAGCGTTTAAATGAAGACTTAAAGATCACAGTACTTTAAAAAAGCTAAAATAGTTTACTAAAGGAAAGCCTCTGACATTACAGTGTACTTAAAAGTACTACTTTGAGAATCAAACTAGTAATCTAGCAGAAAAGGCTCATGTTTTCTTCTTAGCAGAGATCAATTAAGAACTTTTAGCCTAAAAACTAATCCCTTTGATCTCCAAGCTACAAAGAGATATGAGTTATATGTGAAATTCCTTCACCTTCCTCACAAACTACTGTCCATCATCATGCCTTACTAGAACAGTTTAAGACCAGTTTTAAGACTAGATGGCAGGTCAAGTTTGTACTGTATCATTTCATACCGTCTCCTAAATTGCCCAGCCTCCCACAAGGTAAAAGTCCAGAAATCAATCTTAATAGTTGAGGGGGAAAAAAACCCAACAACCTTAAGCTACTTCTCATTTATCAAAACATCACACACCCTATTCTACCAAAAAGAAATACCATCACTGTACGAGCCAAATACAAAACAAGCTCTAAAAGCCATTCTTCTTGCTGGTAATGTTATATCAAAACCAGCCCTAGATTACCGGGAAAAAACCAAACTGAAGTTGTGAACTTGGTTGAGGGAGAATTATTTGCAAAAAACTAAACCGGTATTTTTTGGCCTACATCTCACAGAGCTTTTTCCAGAATGGAAGCGCTCACAGGGATCCCCAACACCATTTATTAAAAATGAAATAAAACCAAACACACACCACCCCCACCCCTGAAAAACCAACCAACCAAAACACCTTATTCCTCATTCACCATTAAACCCCATACTGCAATCAAAAAGTTAGACTGTAATCAATTTCATAGCAAAAAACTAGCACCACCAAAACATTTCTACTTCAAAGGGTCAAGACAAAACAGCTTCTGACTTGGATGTTTAATTTCAAAACAATATACAACACAATAAAAACTGTAAGAAAATGGAAAGTACTAGACAAATACACTTTTCCCTGAGCTCTTATGACATTTATTCAGATATAATATTGTTCAACTGCAATAAGCAAGAATGTTCCAGAATTAGTTATGCACATAGATCTTAAGCATTTTTTTCCCAGTCATTTACTTACATAGTTTCAGAAAAAACACCACAAAAGACACAGAAGCACCCCTACAGAGTTAACTTACTTTAGTACCATCATACAGAATTAATCCAAACTCTTGACTACAGTCAACGTGAAGTCACGAACATACTGAACAGCCAAAAAAAAACATGTACCAGCTGGCTGAAATACACCAGTGTTTAGTCATTGAGTTGCATTACTGTGTTTGCACTTTTCCTGGTATTAGGCTTGCCAATCCAACAGCGTGAATTCCTCCTGCTTGTTGCACAATACTTTCTCCTGAAAAAGGTAACAATGGTACTAGGTTCATCTTGATTGCCCCAGGACACTTCCACATACTTTTGAAGATGCAGGACTCAGTAAGTTTGGCACTTTTCCCTGGACACAAAGTTTAAAGGTGTGGAACAAAATTACTGGGTCTAATTGCTTACCCGTTTTTAGAAATAATGACAATTTGTACATCTTTCAGAGGCTTGCCCTCAATATGTGACAGGATGCCTTGAGTAGACTCAAGTCTTCATCTGCTTGTGATTTTAAAAGAATCGCAAAAAAGTTGCCATGTAGTACACAAATAATATTTCACTAGTCTGTGGTGTTTTTCCTAAAGCTGTATTGTTTCCTTTTGTTGAAATATTACTAGCAGAGAATATGCAGCACCATCTAAAACACATCTTGTTGAGAAACAGAGTTTCTTTCAATGTTACGTACTAAAACACTAAATTCCACCCCTGGCATATGAATAGTCAGTCATGAGCAATCCTTGAAGGCCCCACCATAAAGATCTATGGCAGACAAGTATCATATATACACTAAGAAGTGAAATATTTTTCAAGGGTTTACGTTTCAGATTGGTTTACATTATTTCAAATGCTTTACCTTCAACAATTCCCTGCAGCTGTCAAGCCCAAGATCCACAAGAATGCCTTTCACCTTTTTTCGAGCCTTCCTGATATTATCAAGATTTTGAACAGGAATTTGAAACATTTTGTACTTTTCCTGAAAAAGAAACACACAAGAAGTGATGGAATACTTGAATACAAGCCCTTGTATTTAACAGCATTAAAACAAAAACTGTATTCTTAAATATGAAAACCCAAAAGCCTTAACCCAAAGAACTGGTCTCATTAATACTTCCCAGTAGATCACTTGCTTCCTCTTAAAGGAAACAGAATCTGATTTGGGGGGAAAAAAAATCCTTTACATTTCTTTTCTCCTATCTAAACAAAATTCCAAGTTTTTCTTTCAGATCTTTGTGTCTATATGGCAGCTATAACTGTGTTTTGTGGGTTTTTTTGTAAAAGAACATGAACACCAGAATTTTACTAAGTTCCATTCAGAAAATTACTATCATCTCATTTAGGAAGGAGGAACTCAACACCTTTCACCTTGAATGTTAGTGTCAAGATGAGAAGCCTCTTTGATAGTTTGGTCTGTTGTCATGTATGCACATGCTTAAAATACGATTGCTAGTAAAATCTAAATTTCCTGCAGAAGTTTCTGCTGCTGTAAGCTGATATGGACCTTCGCATAAACAAGCTACTACAATATTAATGCAGTAGAAATAGAATGTAATTAATGTATGGCACTGATAACTAAATGTAGTGAAGTGGGACATATTTTTTTAATGCGGGTATGCTTTTAGGTCTCTCCTCCTCTGAAGAACTGTACGTAGCTCTATCACCTTCCCCTACTCCAAAGTTTGGATTTATACCCTACCCTGCTCCCGCCAGCAAGCTGCGATAGCTGGACTCCAACATGCAGAGGAGCACGACGACTAAAGCAAGGTTAGAAAGGCAGATTATCTGCTGCGGGTCATCTATTTGAAGGGTTGTTGTGTAGCGTGGTTGCCCATCTGTCTAGAACATACCACCAGGAAGGGCTAGCACTTTCCCAGCAGCTAGGCTTTTATCACTCCCCATGCAGTGGGCAACACATCAGTTGCTTGTCTTCAGCTCCCAGTACATCATAAGGTATCCCCATGGGCTTAGCTTTAGAAGTTTGTGCCTTTATCACCTCCTCCCTAGATTACAGCAAAATGCAATTTAGACTGGGATTTAAGAAACTTAAACGGGCACAAAATGCAACAGAACTACCCTGCACTGAAAAAGGTCACTGGGAGCTCCACAGGTATTTCTTTTTCTGATATAGCTGGCAGAGGACCCAGTACAGTTCAAAAGATCTCAGTCCATACTGCTAAACAATTCATCCATCCAGGACAAGTTCTAACAAAAAGAAAAAGAAAAAAAATAAAGAAAATCCCCCAAACAGTACTTCAGCCTTGATGGTCCTGAACGTCTTGAAAAATCTATACTTTTCAAAAAGAAGTAAGATCACTGTCAACATGAAATCTTTGCCTTGAAAGGCAACTTTCCCGTAAATAGCTGCAAAAACCCCTCCCACATAAGACACAAGCTACAAGCTAAGCCTCACCAAAACAAAAACCACACACACAAAACCAAAAAACTTTTTCTACTCTCTCTGTCATCACTCAAGAAATTTATGTACAAAACAAACAATTGAGGTTTTTTTAATTAAAATTCACACAACTCACATGCTATTCTCCTCTTCTTCTCCCCCCAAAGGAAAGGTGTGTAGAAAGAAATGGAGAGGGAGCCCCATTTGACAGATGCTAGTCTTGTTTTCTAATCTTTTTTATCATCAAGAAGTCTGGAAGACATTCTGATACCATTGGGGTGGGTGTGGAAGAGGAACCTATACAGAATGGAATAAATAAGAGTAACTAGTCTGGCATTCTACCAAAATCCAAGGAGTAAAGTTAAGATGTAAAATCCTCTTTTTAAAGTGAAGTCAACTGGGAATTTGTATAGTCTCTGGTTAAAGCTTTATGATCACTCCCTCTATGATAGCAGGTTACGTGCACCAACCCCATGGTCCACTGCAGGTAACAACAGAGCTGACAGGATTTCACCATGCTCAGATCAGCCAGAAGCAGTCGGTTCAGCACGTTAGGCTCCACTGGAAACAGTTCCTCCATCTCAGTCCTTTAACTGATACACTGATGCTACTGAAGAAGGTGAAGCAGATATTTCTTGAGTCATGTCTATCTCACAAAAAAGAAACATTAGTCTACAAAGGTGGTATAGTACGTGATATCCATGTATCTCTAGAGTTTTCTTAACCAGTAACCTTTCTGAAATGGAAGTCATTAATCCAGGAGAGAGAAAGAAAAACAAAAACCCAAACCAAACCAAAACAAAAAAACAAACAAAGAAACCTGAATACAAATTAATTATTTTCCAGTTGTCAAGTAGTTGGTCTTCAATCCAAAAAGATGTGTATTTCTGTATCACATGCAAGGTTATTCAGCTGGTATTTAAACAAACCGCTTGGGTGTAAGATTCTAAGTTACCTATCTAACGTTCTCTGTATTCATTAGACCAGCAATTCCACATCATAAAGGTCACAAAATTTCAACCTTCTAAGCTCATTCCCTCAAGCCCTCAAGTCTAATTCCCTCATTACTACAGAGTTTATTTCCCATAGTCTTTTACTACTAATTTATTTCTCGTGTATTTTGGACATTCTTCACACCTTAGCTTGCACTTTGTTTCCATGTATAACTATGGTCCATCTTTTGTTGGTACACATCCCATGCTTAACCAACAAATTCAACATGAAAGCACTACAGTAAAATTAAAAAAACAGAGTTACACTAGCCCAAAAGTCTTGATCCTTTTACCACGTTGGCTACCTGAAAGACCAATTTATCTTAAACTACTTTTAATTGTAGTTTCCAAAAAAACCCGATAATCCACTGAGTTTTCACAGACAGTACCTTTTCATAAACAGAATCAAGGCAAGTTAATAGCAAAATAAAAGAATCATTGTAGCAGCTGACCTCCCGAACTCGGTTCTAAAAAGGTCATTTAACCCTTGCTCAGGCATTTTATCCATCAATCTATTCCTGCGTTTACTGTTCATTTAGATTAACACCTCCATAACAATACAGCAAACTGGAGTTTTATGCAACACTAAAGGTTCCCTTCATTGCTACAAAATTTGTAATCATGTATTATAACATCCAACTACGTTCAGCTTTTCAACACAGATGACAAATGCAACTCTTCCCTTCCAGTAGTACTGTAGTATTTTAGTACTGGTCTAAACAAGGTAACAGTCTGGACAGTATCTTACTAGTCAAACACAAATACTACTAGTTTGCCAACTAACCGTGCTTGACTATCATTTCCCTGCATTAAAAAAAGTGAAAAACAGTATTTCACCTCTTCATTCACCCCAAAACAGAAAGTTTCTTTTAGTCTACTTCGCACAATACTCATTCACCTTGGAAGGGACCTCAAGAGGACACACAGTCCAGCCTCCCATTCAAAGCAGGCTCAACAATGAGTTGCAACCAAGGCTCTCTGCATCTTGGCCAGTCAGGTCCTGAAAACCTCCACAGATGTCTGACAGCCTCACTGGGCAACCTCTTCCAGTGAGGGACTGCCCTGGTTTCCACTGGGATAGAGTTAATTGTCTTTCTAGTAGCTGGTACAGGGCTGTGTTTTAGGGTTAGTAGAAGAATGTTGGTAACACCCTGATGGTTTCAGTTGTTGCTAAGTAGGTTTTAGGCTAAGTCAAGGACTTTTCAGCTTCTCCTGCCCAGCCAGCAAGAAGGCTGGAGGGGCACAGGAAAGGTAGGAGGGGACACA
>JAVKLA010000028.1:25517251-25535159 GCA_034782735.1 Sagittarius serpentarius | reverse complement strand
AGCAGCATCGCTGGAGCCCGGGACCGACCTCGACTCAGCCCCCGCGCGCAGCGCCCGCCGCCCCGCGCCCGCCCTTCGGCCTCCGCCCGCTCCTCATCCAGAGCCAGAAAGAGAAAATGGCGCTCGATTTATCCCAGGAAGTGACGTCGGGGCTCATTTGCATGCCAGGCAGCCAGCCAATGGGAAGAGACTTGGGCCAACGCTCCCATTGGCTCCCCAGAGGGGCTGGGCGCGGCTGGGGGCGGGGCCTCAGGTGGGAGGCGGCCCTCCGGCCCCGGGGCTCACCTGCGCCCTTGTCACCTGCCCCTCCCGCCTGCGACCTCCAAGGGGCGCCGCTGGGGGCTCTCGCGAGAACTGGGGGCGTGATGTCAGCGACGATGTGGGCGGAGCCTGATGACATCGTGCCCATCACGTGAGGTCACCACGTGACCAGCCAGCAAGGGCTTTCCTGATTTGCATGGAAGATTGGGTGAAGCCTCGTTTGCGTCTGCTGGGGGCTGGAGGCCCTGCCCACGTCCACCAGCCAATAGGGCGAGGCCAAGCCTGGCAGCTGGGCTTCCCATTGGAGGAGGCCCCACCTGGCACCTCCACACGTGGCTCACACCTCCCCACCCTGCCGCTCCTCCCTCAGGCCTGGCAGCTATGGCAGGGCCTGGGGCTCCAGGAGGCCGGGGCACCCGGCGAGGATCCGTGGGAGCTGTGCTGCGGGCCCTGGGTGGAGGGAGCCCCGCCGGCTGCCCGTCCGGTGGCCTCACCAGGGAGCATGGTGGTATCCTGCCCGTGGCACTGGAAGGGGCTGTGGCCTGATGAAAGGTGCGTCTCTGTAGGCCGGTCCCTTGCGTTGTCTCTACCAGATGTCTCTGGGTCGAGCAGTGAGCACGGTGCTTACTCCTACCATGATGGCAGGTGGTTTTTAATGAACACAAGATGGAAACAGAATTGATCCCCTGGGCTGCCGGATAACAGCCATACCACAAGGACCAAGACAACTAGCCGCATCAGCAGTGTGGGTGGCTCTGCTCCGCCGGGACACCTGGTGTGGCTCTGTGGCCGGAGCAGGCACGAGGTGGGTCGTGGCGGGAGGTGCACTGCAGTGGAGGCGTGTGGGGCCATGCTGGATCCCACCCTCGGCACACCAGGCCCTGCTCCTTGCCATCCCTGCCATCTTCCTGGGACGGTTTTTAGTCTTCCCCCTTCCCCTCAAGGTTGTCCTGGCTTTGCTCCGGCCATCTCCAAAGGGTTCGCAAAGTAATTGCTTCAACTGGAGTTTCTTTTAAGTGTTCGCCGCGTGAATGAAATGCTTATCACGTGGAAGCCAAGGGAAATTTTGCCATTGGCCTTGGCAGCCATACGATTTCACTCTGTGTCTACATATAGCTCATATGCAGGTCAATGCATTGGCCACCTCCCGTCAAAGCCTGTGAAGGCCACAGCAATACACTGACTGGTATCTTGTCAAAAAGTAATACCAATAAAATATTCACACTGGCAGAAAATTACTCTGTTTTTTTACAGTAGTTGCCACAAAAATTATTTACCTTTGTGGTCAACGCTCTGATAAGTATATCGAAATGTAATTAGTTCTAAGTTTTTTTGGGTGATAACTTTCTGTTATTAAAAATTTCTCTGATATAAATTCATTAGCCATGTACTTTCTGCACTGTTGTACATGCAGTAAAGGTGTAGGTGTGTCAAGACTCAAAAACATTAATGGAAAAAAGGGCAGCCATCTATGAAAGATAAATTAATCGTAGGAGATATATGACCACAATATAAAAAAATCATTATTATGCAGTGCGGGGAGGGTTATGTCCCAGTTAGTTAAAATGTAGCATTTAAAATAAAGTTATTAGCTGCTGTCTAACAATTCATAATGTAAAATAGTTACATATGGCTCTCACAAGATGGAAATGCCCAATGGCTCCCACATAATCAACAACATTAAACTTCTGTTGCAACAAAGCATGACCAAATAATTGCAGAGTGTTTCAAACACTGGATATGTTAAAAGGATTAAGTGAAAGATAAAAACACTTGCGAAATTCTCTTTCACGGCTGAGCATTACAGCGAAACTGTGGAATATCTTTTGGTTTTCGCAGAACCACAGAATGGTCGAGGTGGGAAGGGACCTCTGGAGGCCGTCCGGTCCAACCTCACCTGCTCAAGCAGGGCCACCTAGAGCCAGTTGCCCAGGATCATGTCCAGCTGGCTTTTGAAATCAGCCAGTGTTTTTTATCACGATAGTAAACATGGGAGCTACTTTATAAAGTGTGCAAATTAAACGTACCTATATAGTAACTTTAGCTGTAAACCTGCTATCTGTTTATCTCCAGCTGTCAAATCGTGCAGTGTGCTCAGCAAACTCGGGTCCTATTTAAATGAGGTGGAGTTAGCGCTCATTCACGTGGGAAAGGAGGTTACATTTTCACATTGCAGGACCAGCATTAAATTGTACATGTTGGAAGTAGGTCCATTAGCCTCCAGCACACGCTTAAGACTTTCCAAAGTGAAACCTATGACTAGACTTCAAATTCCTCCCCTTGTAAAAAACAAATAGGATAGCAACATGCAAAATTAATTTCAGAGGAGGACTTGGAAGAATAAAAATGGATAAGGTTAAAAGGGAGGAGCAATGTATGTATTCTTTTTTCCCGCAAGTCAACAACAATTTCAAAACATAAAAATAAGTGGGTTTCAGGCCAACAGAGTGAAGAGAACTAAAATCAGAAACATACGATGTAAAGAAGAGTAAAAAGTTAAAAGATGGGTTGTTTTTTCTTAGATAAAAGTAATAGCTTTGAGCAATTAAATCCAATGGGACTAGTCATTTGCATTGGCAATGTATTTCAAGACAAGTACTCCTCCAATTAAGAGACATCAAGAAATCTGGTGATTGTGTTTTAATTACATGTAGCTTTGCTGTCATATGGGAGTTAAATATTTCTTCAGTTAGTTACACCCTTTAAGTAACATTTTAAGTAACTTATTAAGTAATATTTTTGCTTGTACTGTTGGACAGTTCAGGTCTGGAGGAAGTGACAACAGCAAGAGAGTGCTTTGGCAGCTCACGGTGACTTGTGAGCGCCTTAGCCCTCTGTTCGCCTTCCTGTGGGCAAGATTCACAACTTCAGCTCTTTCCCCTTAGCTCTCTCCAAACAGAACAACAGGAGCAAAGAGCACCTACCTGCAGGTGTACAGCCAACAGTTGGGTTGGCAGAAGGGACTCCTCAGAGTCTATAGTCTATATAGACTATAAGTCTGTAGACTGTATAGTCTGTAAGTCAGGAGAATTAACTTCTATAGCTGCCTTCCAGGTCCTGGAGTAAGATCCCAGACCAGTACTGACCTAGATGGGTCTTCCGGGGAAGTGCAAAAGGATGGAGGGGAGCTCTGTCTTTTTACAGGGATTTTCAGCCAATATGTTTTCTCTTCAACTCTTCTGTACATTTTCTACATCAACTTATATTAATGTAATGGTAGCAAAGTTCTCCTTGCTTTTGAAGCAGATGCTGCAGCACATACCAGTCTCACTGATCATTTTCAAAACTGCCTGTTGAATATTTTCATTGGCGTATTCTAGAAGTTTAAAGATTAATGCAATTACTTTACAAAATCTCTTCCCAACAAACAGAAGTTACAGGTTCTTCCTTTGCATAATCCCTATGTTTAATTCGTCATAAAAAAAGGTGTTTCATTGTTTGTTGTAGCATTGCCATGATTCTGGAGAAACAGAAGACCTGGGAAGAGTTTCCAAAGGAGCCATGCGCCAGTCTCCCACTGCCACCCCATTCTTCTGCTCCCTGCAGGAGACCTTCTCTAATCCATCCTTCCTAAGTAACAATACCCTACAGTTACAACTCCTGAATTCTTTAGTTCAAACAAAATTATGTATTAGGAGGTAAAGTACTTTTCACTTCAGTCCAATTAAAATAGCAGGATATCTACTGTGCTCAGGGTTTGGTGATGCAAGCTGGCACAGGCTGAAATTCCACTGAAGGCTAGAAAGCCTCTTACTGAATGCGGTAGATTTTCAAGCAAGTTTTTGTCAAGAACAAAGAAACTTCTCTTCTAGGAGAAGAAAAGGAAGCCAAGAAACAAAGCACAAAGAAAAGGCAAAGCACAATGCCAGGCAAGCAGAAGTTATGCAAAAAGTAACCATATTCAGAAAGTCTGGTTGCTTTTACAGTTTAAAGCACATTGCCGAGTCAGTGCTGGAGAAATTAAAAGGAAGACAGAGTTAAAAAACTGAGTACCATTGTAAAATAAAAAATGGATGGAGAAGCTCTTTCCAGGGAGGCTAGTCTCTCATGTACCATAATAAAACTTTTTAATCACAACTTGCTGTTTTCAGTCTCTGCTGTGAGACCCTGTCATAGCTAGGTGGCACGAGAACTTCTTGAGAACTCTTTAAAACCCAAGCTCTCATCTGGAAAGTACACAATGGGTCTTAGTTTCTGTGCTGAAATTAGACACATTAATAACAGTAATAAAAACGTGCCAATCTCTAGCCTCAGTCTTCATTAGGTAATATTAACAAAACCATTAGGTCATGTCATACACCAAAATACAACATCTAGGCCAAATCAACTTGTGCTTGGTATTTATCCCTAAATCAGTTGTATTAGTTTGGATATTCAATGAAATTACCTCTCCTCATATTCTGTATGAAATTTTTTTTTGTATGAGCATAACGTAAAGATTTCCAGAGGAAAAATTTATCACAATTACTCGTTAATTATAGCTGAAGCAAGATCACTATCTTTACAAAACAAAACAATGTTTATCAAGATATTTTTACCTACAAAAATAGATTTTAAATTACTGTTAAACTATGCAACTTATTTGGCTAAAAGAAAGATGGATCTTAAAAATCTAGGTCATCTTGTAGAAAAGAATTAGTAATTCAGACAAACTAGAAGGTAAAGGTTACTAGAAAAGATCAAGGAATCTTTCCACATCCATCCACTAATTAGTAGTTCATGCACTAATTCACACTCAAAATTAATCAAACTAATTTTAGAAATAATCTGATATTTCTGAAATTCAAATATCATCAGCAAATTTTCAGTTTCATTTACATTAGAAGCACTTTAGCCAAATTTGGATAAAGTATATCTAGAAAGAATATATCTGGTCAAAAAAATTTTAATCTTAAAATGTGCGCAGTAGTGCAGGAAATCAATTCTTCAGTAGGTGCAAATATTTCTACTTTGAGAATTCCATTGGGAAACACAATTCAGTCTATTTTTCATAATTTCTAAAGTCTGGAAATGCAAACAAGAAAATGTTAGAAAAAAACAACCAACATTGCTTTTGCCAACACTTTGCACATACAATTCTGTTATTGTATTTTTCAGATGTTCCCTAGTTTTAGAAGATGAATTAAAAAACAATTATAATAATGTATTGGGTGTTGCCAATCTTTGCCTTTTTAATGTCAAACTTCCCTTCAAGTTTGGTCCAATTTTCCCTCGGTTGTTCTTGAAGTACACGGATGTATGTCTATCAACATCAAAGGGAACAGAATAACTCTGTAGGAGTACATATTCGGTTCACACAGGAGGGCTGATAAGGCTAATGACATCTGCTAGAACTTCAGCTTTTCTACATTATTTTGAACCTTATTAAACTGGAGAATATATTCAAAGAATGAGCTATATTTTTCTCATCTGTATTTTCTCCTTCTTTTAGTTTTATCCGCAAATAAGTTGGCTATAGTGCTTGATGTCACATCTAATTTGTGTGATAAATAGGTATTCATACATGCAGATTCTTATTAACCTACTCAGCCTTTCTGCTAGTTTCCAGTAAAGACAGTGTTTCCATCAAGCAAGAATTCTGAGAAAGCTATAAGCCAGTATCATGTATCTTCTAAATTATGTACGTTACATATTAAGTATTTTTCTTTGTTCAGAAATGTTTAGCAGGTTCTTAGAATAACTGTAATTCACGTATGTATTTATGTATATAGCCACAGTAGTTAGGGTGTAGTCTTTAAGGAAAGGCAACATTGCAGGAGGTGTACCCCATCTCGGTTCAGCATACTGTGCTGGACATTTGATGGGAGATAAAATAAAACAAAACATAAAATAGTTGGATGTTTAACAGAGCTGCAGACTAATCTATAAAAGAATAATTAGCAGCTTGTTGTCACTAGATTTAACATTAAGTGGAGATTTTTAAGTTACCTAACCAAACAGATAATATGCCTAGTCCTTGACCAGGTGTAAAATCACATGTTTCAGCTAATTCCAAGAAGCTGGGCTGACTTTGGCCAGACCCAGCCCAATGTTTGTGGAGTTCTTTGAAATAAATTGCAGCCTCATTTTTCCAGTTAGCATGCTGCGTACACACTTGAAATAATTAAATGAATATTTAAATATTTGTTCTTTTGCTATTCACATATAAAGGATTTTTCCCATTCATTTGAAAGGTAATAGCTTTAAGTCCAAAACAATTAATAATTTCATTAAATATGATGCTATGAGTGTTCATGGTAGATCTCAAAAGGTTCTAAGTTCCTTTTTAAAAACATCATAATCCCATCTGAATATTTCTAGGGTTGAAACTCCTTTGCCCTCTGCACAAGAGAACAGACATTTACATTTACAATTATAGTGCTTTAGCTATATAACACCCTGAAGAATCCCTCCTCTTGTATGGATTCAGAGGTTTAGTGAAATATTGCTTGGGGGAAAAAAACAAACAAACAAGCAAACAAACCACAGAAATAAAGGTCATTTACTGTGGAATCATAGCAGTCCCTCTAGACAGCTTAGCCAGTGCCCACCACTGATGACTGGCAGACTTGCTCTTGGAAATGAGATGTTTCAGCTGGGTAAGTGAAAAAATGGTTGTAGTGCTGCTCCTTCTCCCAAAGCTGACATACAAATCCAAGTCACAATATCTAAAAAGTTTAAGAGATTATTCCATTATGCAACCTTTCAGATACAGACAGAAATATTTACCTTCTATTTTGTGAGAGATTAAGTTTATGTCGAGTGTGAGAGGCACACAGGTCAGCTGATAGTACAGCAAGGAGATAACTTTTTGGTGGCTGGTCTTGACTAGAAATATCTGGGTTGGAAAAAGAATGGATTGGTTCCGTCAGCGTGTCAAAGCAAATTCTGAATAGTTTAGGTGCATACAATTTCTTTTATCAAATTCTAAGTGTTGCCTGAAAAGAAGACAGATGAAGAGGCCAATTTAGATGATATTCTAAGACCACCTTATCAAGATTAGGGTCTTCATGTTTTCTTATCCTGATAGTTTGCCACATACCATGGTTTGGCTAGAGAGGTCCAAATGAAGGCTGCTGGAATCTCAGGAAAATTGTAAAGGTACAAACAGCAGCACATTCATGGACAACAAAAAACTGTTCAAGAAAGGTGGAAAAAATGTGAGATTGTTGTGAAGTTGAACAGATTCGATCGGATTCAATGCCAGCGAAGGAGGAGCGGCAATGGTGATGATTAGGAAGCCTGTATTTCTTCAAAGCACAGCACCTAGGGGCGATTGTGAGGAGCCTAGTTCTGATCCTGTTTTTAATACCAGGAATGTGTTTGGAGCTGCTAATGTGAAAGCATTTCCAGACATATCATTTGTTCAGCCTCCTCACAGATCTCTGGAGTTCTCATCCTACCTGGCTGCTTAGGAACTTCTCCTTGAAGAAGCCATGTTTCACATCTAGCTAGCAGACTCCGGATCTGTTTCTAAGCTCAATCCAACTATCAAAGTCTTGTTTGCAAGCAGGTACCAAAGCTGCCAGTCCCAAAGTGGCTGGTACAGTTGCTTGAACAACCATCAGTGAGATAATTAGTGTCAGGGAAGTTCATGTTGAGGAGATCTGGGCTAAAGGACTGTTCCTTCTGATTCCCCATCAGAAGAAGGGTATCAATATCCTAGATGAGAAAAAGCCTAGATGAGCATAAGATATTTAAAATAGGAGGGTTTGAGTTCCACCGTGAGTTATGACAACTGGCGTAAAGGTGCTTGCCTCACTCCATCAGCCGAGTATATGCTTAATTTCTTCCATGAAAAAACATGGAGATAGGTAGTATTTCTTCACCACATAGGCTCCGAAAGGTTTGAAGACAGAACCACATAGTGGACTGGATAGCTGCTGAGTTCAGACCTGTAGTCCCAGGGGCCTTGGTGAAGGCTCTAACTGTTCTGCTTTTTGTGACCTCACATGGAAGTATGGTTATTGAAGCAAACCCAGTACCGTATGCGAGGCACTTGAGTATCTGGAGTGAAATCCATGATGATGACATTGGCATCATTGTGGTGGACACGCTTTGAACTTGGCTCGATACGGATGTTACTGCAGGCTTAATGTAACACAAGGTCAGGTGCAGAAGAGAAGAGTTCAAGATCATTGCAGCCAAGCTGGACATCCCTTGACACCTATGTGAATGTGAAGAAAGGAGTGGAAGGAATAATGCAAGTAAAGAGGATCAAATAGTTTTGGGAATAGATGGACTAATGAAGTATGCTTTCTTATGGACAATATTTTATCATTGGGTTTCAGTGTCTAATAAGTCAAAAGCTTCCCTCACAGCTTTCTCCACAGCTGGGGCTTGCAGAAGACCTTGCTCTTATTTGGATTTTGGAGTGCCTAGTAAGCTCCAAGTTCACGCTGCAGTATTTTCTGTAGTGGGAGTCCTGCCAGTCCTCTTGCCTCTGATGGGCTTCCTAAAGATTTACTGTTAAATAAAAAAGGTGATGTTGCTTACAGCTAGAAGGGACTGGAAAACAGAAAAGTATATCTTTGTGTCAGGGCCCTGAATGCCCCAACAGACTCTGAACCTCTTCCCCCACCTTCTGCTGAGGGTTTTGCCTGCCTGCACCCAAGGCCAGCTCTCAAGCAGCCCAGGTGTGTAGCCAGGGTTCGACTGCTGGGAGAACTGGGAGAAGCCTCCAAGCTCAGGTCCTCACCTCTGCTAGGCTGTAGGTATACCTCTGCCAGGAATCACACCTTGCTGACCTGCTCTTCTGGCTTGACCTCAGACCTGCCTCATCCCTACAGACCTGCCTGGTGTCCGCTGGAACACAGCTGCCTGTGGTTACCGTCATGAGCCCTGCTCTGGTCGTCTTGGTCAAGTGCTGTGAGACCACGTCCCGTTGGGAAGTCCTGCCTGCCTGCCTTGCCGTGCCACTTGGCTCCTGGCTCCCCTTGCTCTGTGGAGCTGCCCTGCTCTGGCTGTGCTCTGACCCTCAGCTCAGACAGCTCGCTTGCGACAGGCTTGTCCTTGTCAGGGTCTCTGATAGGGGAACTATGTGAACCAAGCTCAAGACAGAAAATGTAGGACCTGAGGGCAGGAGTCTCATTTTCCACTGCTGCCATCCTTTGTAGCAGAGCTTCTGAACAAGGAAAGACACCTACCAGAGGTTAGGCACCTTCTCTAACTTCTAGTGTCTCCAACAACCAAGGAAAACATACATTCTGCAGATACCTGTCAGGGCTATCATAAAATCCCTGGAGAGGCTGGTGTTCAGGGCGCGCTCCTATCTCTCTCAACATGACGGATAGCTTTCCTAACTCCTCTTGGTGACTTTTAGATTTCTTTTTATCAGATCTCTGCATTATTTGCTCCCAGACTGGCTCATCCAGCTCAGATAGAGACCCACATATCAGTTGCTCAGGTACGGTGCTCTGCATCGTGGTCCAGATTCCCAATGGAAAGGCTTGCCATCTCCTTGGGAGAGAGGGATCTCAGGGTACCCTCAACTCCAGCCAGTTAAAACAAATGGAGGATTTATTTGCAAGATCTAAGAAAGGCAACACAGACACAAGTCTTTTAAGTGCCGTAACTACAGAAAAACGTGCTTTATCTGCCTCCACTGAGAAGAAATTTGAAAGGTCTCTCTTTTGAGCCAGCTGACAACACCAGGGACCAGTCTCATACTTAATCCACGTGGTCTGTGACTGAGTCCTCTTGCATTTCCCCTCCTCCATTGGCAGAGCAGGCTATTTTTAGACCCACAGGGTCCAGTCACATTCTCTTCCTCCTCCCAGAGATTACTGAGATATAATAATGCTTGGGAGCTAATTTTAATGCTTTTAATACTTTTCCCTTACATAACTGACAGCATTCATCTCTTTGGGAATGCTCACGTCCCTTGGCATGGTTAAAAGTGGTTAATAGCTATCCGGACAGTATATGTAGTCAGTCAGCAGTTTCCCTGTTAGTTAAGCTACAAGCAAATCACTGACCCATTGAGAAGATAATGTCCTTTTACTCTGCATGGGACCCAGTGAAGTTCACTAGAGGAAGCTTGTTCATCTCCAGAACCACATGCACAACATAAAACAAATAATTTGACAAATACACTTAACATAACCACAAGGAAGGGAGGGCAGCCCCTGTAGCCCTTTTCCCTGAGTGAGACTGTGGCAAGGCAATACAGGTAGAGAAGAGTACGGTCTGGACCAGTGCCTCCAAGGCTTTCCCACTCACCTCGGTTTTCCTGCTTCCTCTGCCTTGTGTTGGACCACCGCTGCTACTCTGCAATACACCCACAAGCACGCACGCTTTTAACGCCCTCTGACCTGACAGTCTCCCCTGCATCCCATTCCCCCGTACTTGACGCTAGCAGCAGCCACTTCCTACGGTGGGCTCTGTCCTGTTCCTCACTTCAGGTGCTGACCTGCCTGCATGTTGGGTAAGACATGTCCAGAGGGCCTGCGAAGACTAATTTCTCATCCTGCCTTTTGCATTCACTCACCACGTGGTGTTTCAATCAGCAATTTCTGTTCACGTCCTCCTGAAAATGAGACATTTCTCTCCAGGGTGGAATTTCAAACCTTGGGCTGACGGGGCTGCTATAAAAAACACAGAAAGAACTGGACTCCTCAAAAGGGGATCCAGATGTGATCGATGTCCATGAGCAGGGGACTCTGTACAGCTATCCGATAAACCTTGTTTTGATTTACAGAAGGCTGTTCTGACGGGAGACAGAGCCGCTGCAACTTAGCCTGGTGTCTCCTACACACTTTGAAATGTCACAGTATTTCTCAGTCACCCACACTCTCATTGCCACCTTTGTCTCTGGTCTTCAACACAAGCCAGAAATGTGCTATGTGCGTTAATTCTAGACATGGTTGTAAAGACACAGTGGCATATAATACAGGGTTCATGTAAAACAGCTTTGACCAGGAGCTGAATAATGCTCAAGAAATTCTGTCCCACAGTGGGCTGACAAACTGCTTAGGAGAAAGCCAGACATCATCTGGTCAGTTATTAGCAAACTCAGGTTTGTGGTATGTTCAGTGCTTCCACAGTGGGACCAGACAGTCCCTCATTATTTAGGACAAAGCTCAAAAAGCCTTTTTATTTAATGGAAGGATTAAAAAATTCTCCAGAGGACTGCAGAAGATATGAATCTAAATAACTACAACCATTTCCAGAGGACAAAAAGGAGTGGCGATCCCTAACTACAGATCATGTCCCATGGAGGGTAACCTAAGGGTGCAGAATTGCTGACTGGCTTGGCAGTCAGGAGGTTGTGAACAGCAAGCAGCCCTTCGCCTTCAAAATGGGAGGAAGCTTAGATGCTGAAGGAAGAAACAGGAATGGCAAAGCTCTCTTTTCACTTGTTTTTAGTTGTTTCTGTAGATTCTGCACCTCCTGTGTTTGTACGTACATTTTGTAAGGAAATTGATTTCTTCACTTATACCTTAACCTTAAAACCAAAGGGTGATTTCAGGGAAAGGGTGAGAGTTACAGTGTTCAGTTCTTCCGTGATGCCAGTCCTTGTAACTGTGATACATGAGCACTGATGTGCTTCCCCCAGGCATTCAGCCAGTGAAAGGGTGCTCTTCTACTTGGCTGCATCCGGAACTGGAAGGGAAGAGTGCCCGGTGGAGGAACTGCCATCTAGGAGTACCAGGTGTTTCCTGGCTGCAGCTGCCTGTTGGGGAAAAGGCGTAAATCTTGAGGGGCTGCTTGTTATTTGTGACGGAGTTGCATTGTTGGACTAAGTATCAGAAGTTCTTCCAAGTGAAGGATGCCAAATCTATGAATAGAAAACAATGTTTTCAGGTTACTTGGGCTTCTACCGCAATTAGTTCAATATGCACAGTGCCATTATGGATCTAAAAATCTTTCTTACATTGTCAGCTGGGTCATGAAGCCAGCAGGCTGTCTACAGCTATAAACTGTGTTGTTTTTTCATATTTGTTCCTGCTAGCATATGCCAGTTCAGAGATCAGTCCAGTGCAAATATGTGTCCAGTCAGGCACACCATTTGGATGGTCTAATCAGCTTTAAGCCTGCACAGAAATAAATATCTCTGCTAGCACCTTTCAGCAATAATGCAGCAATGCTATGCTAACCAGCTAGGCAGTTAGACTGGTTTTTCGTCAATATTAACCTTTAGACTTCAGCTAGGTGTTTATCCTGACTTCACTGAGGTCTGCTCTTGCCCGTAAAAAACAAAAGCACACAAGTACTGTGTATCAAGATTGAGAAACTGATTTTTAAATATTTCAATTACTTAGAAGCTGTACTTAAACAGGCCTAGACCTTTTAAAGAGAAATAGAGAATGGCTTTTCTTTTCAGCTTTGTAAGCAGTCTTGCAACTTGCCTGTCCCCCTTTCCAACACCTTTTCCTAAACAAAGATCCCAGTGGGTCCTGACAGATAGTGTTCACCCACATTTTTCCATGCTGGAATAACTGATCACTGTCTTGTGGAATAGTACTGGCACAGCAGTCAGAGAGCTACATAGGAAAGGGTGCAGAAAAGTAAGTTGCTTTCTAGGTAACACAAATGTATCCATTGATACTGACTTGTAAGTATTGCTCATCATCTGCTGAGCCAAGAGCAGCTTTTACATTTGCCCTGCTAGCCAGATATTTTGTAACTTAGTGTAAATAAATGGCTCACCATTTTTTATCCTGTCTTGAATTAGATTTTTAGAGTGCTGCTAATAATCAGTTCCAAAGTGCATACACTCAACACTACATAAATACCTATGTGTATCCATATATATGTATGTCTGTGAATAGCCGGGCACTTTGTGCAGAGCTGCAGTGCGACACTGGAGACCTGCTGGCTGAGAGTCTCTGCCTCAAAATCAGAATGAAAAGTAATATTGTGGTGGAGTTTGTTACAGCTTGTCTGACTCGGAGGATGAAGAGGATGAGCTATAGACAACTATCAGAAGCCCCTCAATTGCAAGCCCTTGCCCTCAGGTGGAATTTCAATCATCCAGATATCTTCTAGGACAGTAAAACAGGACTGTGCAAGCAGTCCTTGAGTTTCCTGGGCTCCAATCATGACAATTTCTGAATGCAAATTCTAGATAAGCTGACCAGGTAATGCGCTACCTGACCTGCTTCTCACAAACAGGGAGAAAGTGATGGCAAATACGGCTGTAGACAGCAATTTGGGTTGCTGTGACCACCAGATGGTCAAATTGAGGATCTGGAGAAAGGCTGGGAAGGTAAGCAGCAGAGCTGGGGCTTGGACGCTGGGGGAGTGGACATTGGCTTATTCAGGGTAGAACAGAAGCAGGGTAGGTGGAGCTGCCTGCTTTGCCATCAACCTGAAAGGCAAAAAGAGAGCGTACAAGAGGGGAAACAATGGCAGGCAGAAAAGGAAAAGCGTAAGTGCAAGGGTATTCTGGCTTAAATCAGGAAGGCCAAAGCCAAGCTGAAGCTAGAACTCTCTAGGGATAAAAAGGTCAACAACAAGGATTTCTACAAGTATACGAGCAGCAGGGAGGTCAAGAGATAATACGGGTCCATTGATGAATGGTGCATACAACTTGCTGGTAGGCAACACGGAAACGGCTGAAGCGCTCAATGTCCTTTAACCTCACTCTTCCCAAATGGAAGTCTCCTCCTAGATCTATGTGCATACCAGCACAGTTCGGGAAGGTGGGGGACAGCAAAAGAGCAACTACTTAGAGAGGCTAGATGTCAAATCTGTGGTGCTGGACAGGGGACGCCCAAGATGCGAGAAAGCTAGGTTGGCTCAGTCTGGTGAAGAGGAGCTGCGGGACAATCTGATAGCAGTTTAGAGCTACTTCAAGGTTATGAAGATGACAGGACCAAACACTTCTCAATAGTGGCAGATGGTAAAATGAAGGACAATGGCCACAAGCTGCAGGTCAGGATGTTCAGACTGGTCATTAAGAAACATTTTCTGAACATGAAGGTGTCCCTGGAGCTGGCCCAGGGAGGTCATGGCAACCCCATCCTTAAGAGGTTTCCAGGGCTTGAACACATAGAGCCATGGCTGGCCTAACTGTCAGCAGTCTATGTTTATACTCTGATTGCAATTAAAAATGATACAGAGCAACAGGTCCCTTGGAGGGAAGTGTCTGAACTTTGCGCTCACTTTGAACGGCTCAAGAACTTTACCTGAGAAAGACAGAACTAACAACTGAAGCGTTGCTGTTGGGGAACAAGTGTTGTTTGGAACAGGCACTTTCAAGAATTTCTCTTTCAATCTCTACCACTTTTGCCAAGATTTGGTGTTTTTATAATCACTTGATGGTTATGCTTATTTGCGGCTAATCTAATTGTTGACACTGTACAGCACTGAGTATTTATACACAAAGCCAACAGAGTTCAAAAGACTTTGCCGTGCATTTTTCTAGGTTCGTGACTCTACATATCACAATCTCCATTGCTACCGGAGTTTGGGTCAGGGGGATGTTTTGCTGTTAGAACAGCATTACTTTAATTCATCTCTATCAGCCTTGGGAGGGTGGAAAACAATTGCCCACTTGGTAATTCCTCATATTGTAAAAGAAAAAAGTGCATACTACCTGGGAACAGTATAACACAATTATCACAATTTGAATGTTACTGAGCATAGATGATCTTTTCCAAATAGAAAGTGGGGAAAGAATTAGAGCTTGCTGTGTACCTAAGGTTCATCTTCCGGCACCTGTAGGAAGTTTGGACGTTACCATTAACAACAAGAGGAAAACATGAGTTTAATTGACACAGGAAGACATGCTACCTGTCACTGCTTCCCACAGCCTGTGCACCACTGACTCCAGTGGAAGAGCTCCTGTCCCCACTCTGAGCCAGCTCACACTTACAGCAAGTGTTAGTTTGTTTTACAGAAATTCACATGGTTGAAATAACATTCATAATAAGTATTTTGCAACTTAGCTTCTAAAATGCAATCTTGCAATTGATTTCCTTTTTGTAAAGATACATATACATAGACTGATATGTGCAGAGCAACATACAAATAACAACATGGATCATGATGACATTAATTATTTTAGTCATATACACACTCATCTTAAGACCTGTTAGGTTTAATATTTTAAACTGTCTCTTTAATATGGGCCAAACTAACCCTATAGCAGGACAGTGCCAGGATTGCAGTTCAGGTTTCCCCATTAAGTAAAACCAGTATTATTTTGGGTCTCATTCTGACTCACATAAACAAGATTGTCCATTCCTTTCACCATGGAACTCCTGTTGCTCACCTTCTGTCCTATAATCACCTGTGATTTCACTCCTTTTATTTTATTCCCTTTCAAACAGCAAGGAGTCAGGTTTCTTTTGTTGTTGTTAATTGTGTGATCAGTTCCTAGTTCAACCACCTCAGCTACAGTTAGGCTGAAAGGGGTAGGATGCAAGTAGCAGTAGACTAGGAGAAGGAAAAGCAAGGGATGGATCAGTTTTCTGATCGTGCTGCTATGAAATTCCAGTCTGCTGTGCCGCAAACAGAGCTTTCTAGGTGCATCCACAGAGCACAACACTGCAGCATTTTCTGATACTCAGCAACCACTCACAGGCATACTGAAAAGCTGCAGAGCACTTTTCAGAGGTCTTTGTGTTGTCAGCCACTGACCTAGAGAGTCTCAGTCCAAGCAATGGCAGGCCTCAGGGATATGCTAAGGGTAAGGGGCGAAAATTCATGTAGTTAATGCATTCATTTTCTATGAAGAGCTCTCACTCTTTCCACCCCATATCTTGCATATCTGGAAAAACAGCATAGGTGAGTTAATCACAAAACAGGGCAAGGCTCTATGGCATTTAAAGCTATTTGTGTTTTTATCTGTGTATGAGAGATTTGAGAAGGGCTGTAGGGATGGCCATTTGAGAACAGAAATAATTTGAGCAAAGTTGTGTAGAGCCTTTCTAAACACGTCTGGTACAAACCTAGTTGTCATTAGTGCTCCTGAGAAGAAACAACTGGTGAAATCTCTTTACTGGATCATCATTTACCTAAAAAAAAAAAAAAAATTGCCAAAACCAGTTAGGAGCAGAGAGGGCAAGTCCGTCCATGGGTTCTCCTGAGCTTAAGTTACTTGTGTTCACAATCCTCTGAGTCACCCAGGCATGCTAGTTCAGCATGCCTCAGTTACACATTTATTACTCTGCTTTAAAACTACGGAAGTGAGGCCAACAGAGAGCATCAGCAGTGTTATCTGTAGCTCATCAGACAGAACTGGCACTTCCAGTAAAGGAAAGATAACAATAGACAGATATAGCAATAAAAGTAATTAATTTTAAGAGTAAGACACCTAACATGGTAGTCCTGCAGATTACTGCAATTCTCACTTGCAGCTGACCAGCCACCATACTCAGAATATAACTATCAGGAGCCAGCTAATGGTCTTGGGAAGTTACACTGTGTTGAATTTTTTTTTAATGGAAGAGTCTGTTTTGAAGACAAAATTGTTGTATCAAAATATTTTTCCATAAGGTAAACTCATGCATTAATGCCTTTCTTTCCATTAGTGTACTCTGGATTCCCCACCTAAAGGAAATTTGCTGTCTCATAAGTGGAGTGTCAAAGACCGTAACACAGACATTGGCCACATGAACGTTGGGCCTTCAGCTTCTGCATATTCTACATCATATTTATTCAAACATTTCTGCAATTAGGACAGTTAGCTGTAGTACAGTATACTGCCTGTATTTTAGTAAGTATATGACAACATCACAGCTGCCTGACTAATCTGGTGGCTTGCCTGTCTAATCTGGCAGCCTTCTGTGATGGAGTGACTGCATCAGTGGACAAAGGAAGAGCAACTTATGTCATCTACCTTGACTTCTGTAAGGCCTTTGACATGGTCCCACACAACATCCTTGTCTCTGAATTGGAAAGATATGGATTCAATGGATGGACTAGTCAGTGGGTAAGGAAGTGGCTGGATGGTGGCATCCAAGGAGTTGCAGTCAATAGCTCAATGTCCAAATGGAGATCAGTAACAAGTGGCGTCCCTCATGGGTCCGTATCGGGACCAATACTGTTCAATATCTTTATTAATGACATTGACAGTGGGATTGAGTGCAACCTCAGCAAGTCTGCAGATGACACCAAGCTGAGTGGTGCAGCTGATATGCTAGAGGGAAGGGATGCCATCCAGAGGGTCCTTGGCAGGTTGAAGAAGTGAGCCTGTATGAACCTCATGAAGTTCAACAAGGCCTAGTGCAAGGTCCTGCAGCTGGGTTCAGGCAGTCCCCAGTATCAGTACAGACTGTGGGATGAATGGATTGAGAGCAGCCCAGTGGAGAATGACTCAGGGATACTAGTGGATGAAAAATTGGACATGAGCTGGCACTGTGAGCTCACAGCCCAGAAAGCCAACTGTATCCTGGGCTGCATAAAAAGAAGCATGGCCGGCAGGTCGAGGGAGGGGATTCTGTCCCTTTGCTCTGCTCTGGTGAGACCCCCCCCTGCAGTGCTGCGTCCTGCTCTGAGGTTCTCAGCTCAGGACAGACAGGGATCTGTTGGAGCAGGTCCAGAGGAGGCCACAAAAATGGTCAGAGGGCTGGAACAGCTCTGCTGTGAGGACAGGCTGAGAGAGTCGGGGTTGTTCAGCCTGGAGAAGAGAAGGCTCCGGGGAGACCTTATTGTGGCCTTTCAATATAGATAAAGAGGGCTTATAAGAAAGACAAAGAGAGACTTTTTACCAGGGCCT
>JAVKLA010000028.1:25473327-25488157 GCA_034782735.1 Sagittarius serpentarius | reverse complement strand
GCCCCGCTCCCAGGCAGGGCGGGCCGCGGAGACCCCGGGAGATCCCCCCCGCCCCGCGCCCCGCACGCCCGCTCCTACCGACGGCACCGCCGACCTGCCCGTGAGCTGCGGCGGGGGCCGAGGCGCGGAGGAGCCCCGGGGCGGGGACGCGGCCGGTGGCCGCCGCCCGGCGGAGGCGCTTCCGGTACCACGGCCCGGGGGCGGGGGGTCCCGCGGCACCGCACGCAGCACTCACCCGCCCCGGCCCCGGCCCCGGTCCTGGTAGCCGTGGGAGGGCGAGGGCGGAGCGGGGCCGCCCAGCGCCGGTACCGCGCCCCCGCCGCGGGGCCGGGTGGGGGGGGATGCTTCGGGGGGCCGGCGGTTGGGGAGAGCGGGAAGGAGAGGAGGTGCCAGGGCGGCGGGAGGTGAACCCCGAACCCCGAACCCCTCGGGGGGGCCGAGAGAGAGCGCAACAGGCGAGCGCGCGTAGTTGCGCGTTTGTGAAAACGCTCCATGTTTCTGCGCTGGTGGCGATTCCAGAATAATAGGGATTTTGCATTAACGTCAAGCACGCTGTTTTTTCCATCCTGTCTTTGAATACCAGCAATGGCCTGGTCTCTCTGTTGGCCATCACGCTATTTGCACCTGAGTTAACGCGGGACAAAGAGTTGTCTCTGACCGGCAGACACCGGTGGCCGATTTCATTGCACACACAAAGGTCTTTTCCAACCTAAGCGATCCTAAGAATACCCTCAAAACCTCTCTTTGAGAGCTAAGCGACTGGGGCAGGCTCAGGTGCTCACACACTGCGGCTGTTAGCCCGGCCGCAGGCAGCCCTGGGCCCACCCCAGCTGAGAAACGCGTGAAAATTTTCCTGACGAGGTTACTTGGGACCGTAAATCCCTGGCGGTGGAGGCTGCCGAGCACAGCTTCAGTCCTCTGCTCGCTAATCCTGTGCTGGAGCGATGCCCCTTGCTGCGCGGGTGGCCGGCGAGCACTCCAGAGGCTGCCTGGCTTCTGTGGTGGGAACAGCTCGGGAGCCGGCAAACACCGCTGCTGCTGCAGGCACCGGGGATCTCTCTCCTTCCAGGCTATGAAAGAACCAGCTACCGGGCCCTGCTGGGTCCCGCCTGACGGCTGTAGCGCCTTGCCAAAGAGCGGGTTACAAAATCGTGTCGTCTTGAATTTTACCAGACGCATTTTGCTATGCTGAACATGAAGGCCGTCAGGTTGTAACACCAAATCCTCTCTAAAATGACTACTGAAAAGGTAAAGTATAATCAAATGTTGTCATAATCACACAAAAACATAAATAGTTCTTGTTATCCTGGTGATGATTTTTGAGTATCATTTGCTTACATGGATTTCAAGTTCAGACAGTTAAAGCTAAAATTCATTAACTAGCAAGATGGAGTTACAGCACATTAACTGGATTCTTAGTTAAGTCTACTTGAATTTTCTTCTTTAAACAAAAAAGCATCAAACCCTAAAATGCTTACACATTCAGAGTTTCACATCAACCGCTTCCAGGTTTGCTGATAAGACATAATGGGTCATCTTTTAACTTACTGCTTACCTTACAATACCCAAGATCAAAGGACCATTGTAAAGCCCCTCTCAAAGACACAAGTCATCCTCCCTATGAATGGAGGAAGGAGGTCTACCACATTTTAGTAATGAAGGTAAAAAAAAACCCCAAACCTTTGGCAGTTTTTCCCTTTGTATATCAAATCAACAAATTCGAATGAACAAAATGAAGGAGCAATTAGTCAGAGGAGCCAAAAAAATAATAGTCAAAGGAATGTTACTCTTTTTCAACCAAAAATCCAGGACACACGTATCAAATGTCAAGAAAATGTGTGTGTTGCGTTATGGTTAGATGTGGAGAGAATCAGAAGGCTTCAAAGTTTTTTTGTCTAACTAACTTGAACATGTAATTTTCAAGTTATGGTTCAGGAGCTTATATATATCTCTATAGGAGATATATCTGTATAGCAACATATGTGCAGAAGAGGTCAGGAAGCCGTTTATACCTTGAGTGATTGAAGAGGTCTTTGAATTACTAAGACACAGAACGTCACAGAGGAGAGCATGGGCAGCAACCGAACAACAGTTACCATAAGCTAAGTCTGATTAAGGTGAAACAAGATGAGAGTGTTGCACCAGCGCATTATCTTGTTCCAAGCAGACTTAGTTTGTAGAGCACCTTATAGACCTCCACGTAGTGTGTTAAGCTGAATTAGTGTTGCAGTGTGTGCTGTTCATTTTCTGTGATAGGAAGGGATCTATTATACCAGCATTGTGACAAAGTTCTCTGAAATTAATAATGTCTGTGGGTATGGGGGGAGAAGTCTTGCACAGTCTGTGAACTTCATTCCCATTATTAAATATTGCCATTGGTCTCCATGTAATACTGCAGGGCAAGCTGATGCCTGCAGTGTTAATAAGGTGGTTGCGTAATAATTGTTTCTTAGGACTAGACTTTTGAAGTGTTGCATTAGCCTAAAAGTCTTTCATATAATGTAATACCTTGCCCAGTTGGGCTGTATAGACTAGCTTAAGCGTGAAACTGGATAAGGACATACATTTCCCATGCCTGCATTATGTGTTACAAAGCGGTATCGTACGTGACCAAGGTTCATAGGACAGAAAAAGCAGAGGTAGGAAATCCATATTCACGAGTTTGTTGTTTCAGGGAAGGCCAGCCCAAGCGATGCGTTTGTTTTCACTGACTCTGAACCATCATAAATTGTTATCACTAACCCATCTGCTGGCTGTAGGTAAGGCCAGCTCTCCCACTAGACTGCTGTTGCAGCGCCATATTCCAGATCATGTACTGTTTGCCTGTCAAAATGTTTCAAACAAATCTGAATCAACAGAGTGAACTGTAATGGATCATCTCTTCGCTCACGTGGCGGCTGCATTTTTTGATCCATTTTTAGTAATCATAAATTGGATGTATTGTGTTTTCCAAGCACAATCTAAGTGGAATAGCAGAGATGGGAAACAGCGTCTAGTAAGCACCGGAAGGTTTCCTGAACTGTACGTCAGTTAATTTGATACTATTCAATGACTATTTATAGATTAAGGAAAGGCAGGAAACAAAGGGCCATTTTTTGCAATGTAGTTTGAAAAGAGAGGTAGTCGCTTCCTGAAGACATTTTGGGAAGCTGTTCTTCAAGTGACGATTTCCAGTCTGTGGAATGCCAAGTTGTTAGGCGTTGTACGTGAGTGA
Organism: Sagittarius serpentarius; assembly: GCA_034782735.1. Lineage (NCBI taxonomy): Eukaryota > Metazoa > Chordata > Aves > Accipitriformes > Sagittariidae > Sagittarius > Sagittarius serpentarius. The sequence goes on along the minus strand of JAVKLA010000028.1, from coordinate 25,484,943 downwards.
ACCCATGGCTCCAATGACTGACAGGTGTCCTGTTGTCTAGTGCTATGTCTTCCTGTCTAAAGCACCCCGCTGGCAGGGAGCACTTCTGTAACTAATCCACACAGATTCTTGAAATATCGGCAAAAGTACAGGTAAAACTCCAAGCAAATGCCAAGCATTTTCTATTGTTTTACACAGAAGTGAAATGAAGTACTGCATCTGACTTCACGTTTGCAGCTCCACGCCTGGAGAAAAGTTTGCATGTGCAAAACCTTGTGTGTTTTTTCCAGTTTTAGGATACTGCTCTAATGAAAGGTATTTTTTTCTCTCTGCTGTTTTAGCTTCTTGTAGCTTTGTCTTCAGCTCTGTAATTTACTGCGTAGCCTTTTATTTTGAAAGAATAAGCTTCACTTATTTTTGTCAAGGTCATGGAGGTGACACTGAAAGGCATACCGGGCACCTGTACCTCAGAGACCAGGGAGGTACCTGGGACAGTCTTGAAATTCTTGCCAGCCAACTTGCTGCTCCTGAAAAGCCGCAATGTCTTGTTTCCCTGAGCTGCAAGAGCTGGCAACATCAGCGTGTGTTGAGCCAGTGGAAGGAACTGTCTTCTGGCAAGCAGAGGTGACAACCTTCTGCAAGGAAAAGGAAGTGGAAATGGCTCCGTAAAGATGCTTGAGACTACAGGCAAGATCTGAGCTGCACTTAATGGCAACTTTGCTATACATTTCACCGATAGTTTAGATAATCATACTATTCATAAAGTGATACTACGTAATAAAAGGCATAGCCCTGCCACTTTAGAGTTGTATATTGGTTTATTTGTCTTTTGAACTTGTATTAAGACAACAGAGAGTACATAAAGACAACTGAGAGGAGAGCAAACTGTTTCCTACAAAGCTTTAGTGAGGTGAATGCGCATTCTTCTATTGAAAGAGATCCTTTTCCTGTGGGATTTGAATGATTAATGGTGACATAGGTGCTATTTCTAGTGGAGGAAAGCCATGGGATTTTGATTTTTTCTGTAATAATAATTGCAGTAACAAAAACAATTTGTCAAAGTATTTTTCTTCTCTTACAGTAGTGAAGCTCCCTGTTATATCTTGTTTCAAACAGAATTATTCTTGCGAATGGCCAGAAGCAGTGATACAAAGCAAACTGTGTAGCTTTGGATTTTAACGCTGCGTGTGCTTTACAGACTTTTGTGTTCCCACTAATTTGCAGAACGGTGCTGGAGGCTTAGAGGGCTCCAAGTGTTCTTCCAAATATTTGCACAGAGATGAAAATCTGGAGGTAGACTGCACATAAATTTGGTATTACAAACGTAGTAGCATGTACATCTTGAAGACTCACTTTCCTTAGTGCTAGTACTTTAAATTGTCTTCTAAAATCCAGTCTGCTTTAAGTAAGTGATTCTGAGTACGTTTCTGAGACTTTTGCCTCAGCATTTTGTGTCTCAGGAGCTAGTTTAAATGGAGACTTCCATATGGAGAGTCAGGGATTATTCTAGCCAGGTAGCTTACTTTGTTGGTTTTGATAGCTAATGGAATGGGAACAAAGTGAATTATGTCATCTAAAATGTCACTTTCTTTAGGACTAGGGAGCCTAGCAAGAATTGCACTGGCAATCACAAGTTGTTTTTCCCAGAGACACTTAAAGCCTGCGCGCATCTATCTATGGCTGGAAGTGAAAAGTAATGTATTCCTCCAATTTGCAAGGAAATTAAAATGTAAAAGCTGTTTTTTAATGACATGTGAGACCAAGCCAGAGCTTTCCATGCCCACCTGGAATAGGTTTCTCTTAATGGGGAAAACGTAAGAATAAAAACCTTTAGAGCTGATGGGGGGAAACAGAAGAATAAACAGAGAGCTGCGATATCCTTTTGCACATCAGCTAGGGAGCACTTCACTGGGTACGGGGAGATCATTAAGAGCTGCTCGTATGTTTTCTACTGCTTCCTCTGTTACCACATAGGTGGCCTTGTCTGTTTTAGTGCCGAGCTGAGGCGTTATAATGACATTCTTTAATTTTAACAACATGTGATCTCTGGAAGAAAGGAAAAAAGAGACAGTTAAGTTACCTACTGTTGTTTGTCCAAATAAAGAGGAGTCCTACTTTGGCTTTTGCACTGTATTTAAACAGAAAGTTCATTTAATATAACTTTACAAGTCCCACTTACACCCACAGAACCTGATCACCTGTGTTCAAGAAATTTGGGGCATTAAAAGGGCACGTGAAGAGTTTATACTGTGCTCTTTTGTCCGGAAGCAGACTTTTGCCATTAGGCAGCAATCTGAACTATGTCAGCAGAGGGGATTAAGCCCTCCTGACACATTAACCCTACACAATGGTCTGAGCTGTAGACTCCGGTAATGGACAGTGATGTCCTGGCAGACAGACCTAACAAGACCAAACTGCCCCCCACCCAAACTGCAGCCAGCCCTGTCACCTCCATGAGGCACCATTCTGGTAGAGGTGTCTTTTTACAGAAGCTAAGTAGCCTCTGGGCCCCAAGAGATCTGCAGTACTTCAGCCTCGGGGAGCGAAACCTCGGGGCAATGCAGCAGGTCTAAGAAGGGATGGCTCAAGCGGCTTCCACCCATTCACGGCAAGTTGCACCTTCAGGTAAAGCAATTTGTAAGTGAAGCGCCGCTGCAGCTTCACGTGGTGATCCTGGGGAGGGGGTTTAATGCTTCCCTGGGCACCCAAGCCCCCTCCTGCTGTTTCCTGGCGCCCGGGCTTACCCTCTGGCCTGTTATCAGAGCCAACATCTGGGCTGCATCCCATTGGTATTCATGGCACTTCTACACAAACCTCCACGCCAGGGGCGGGTGGGGCTGCCCCTGCCACCTCCCTGCCTGCTACAGGGATGCTGCCGGCCTCCGGCCGCGCTCATGCATGGTTTCTGGGAAATAAGCAGAGATGGCAACCTGGGCCGTGGTTCGGGGAAGGTGACATCCAGAGCTGCGGCCCTGATGATGCCAATCTGCAGGGCTGTCACCAGCGCCCCTCGGTCAACTACCGCCCCTGGTTTGGAATAGGAGTGTCTCCGAGTGCCATTCGCAGGTAACGATCTGAGAGCGAAAAGAGGATAGAAGGCGGGGAGAGAGGAATTTTCGCCATGCCTGATCTGTCCTGGGTGTATGCACCAGCTGTGCGGTGGACGCAGCGTGGTGCTGCGTGTAACACAACAGGAGCTGGCTCATACGCTCTCATCGGGCCAGTCAACGGTTCTGGCTGGTACCTCGGCTGAAGTTAATGAGAGTAGCTGTGGGTTTCATCAGTTCCATCTCTTTTCCCGATCAGCTTGTGTGTGTGAAGTGTCAGGCTCACCACCGCCGTCACAAAATCTGCCTGCTGGAGCAAGTTGTCCATCTTTTCACAGCAAGTGGCGCCAACAGCTTGCTCCTCTTGCTCTTTCCTGGTGGGGAAAAACAGGATCACACTGTATTGCAGGGCATCAGTCATGAAAATATTTTCTTCAGTGATGTCACTGATACACAAACTAAAGGATCCGATTATCACATTCATGTAGCAAACAAAGGTGAATTTAGTCTCAGCTGGCTGCTTAGGTCCTTCTGGAAGGCTTGAAGCCCTACAGCAGGCGATGGATTGCATGCCTGCCTCTCAGCCACTGCAGTGCAGGGTCCTGGGGCTTCTTTTAAAGTCTACAAGTGGACTAAGGCCAAGGAGATGGAACAGATGGCAGCACATGGTCCATTCTCCAGGATCCCCTGTGGAGAAAGCGCACCTCGCAGGGTGCAGTGATCGCTCAAACCAGCTTAGTGGTATTCACCAGAACTCGTCGGTGTGAGCTCTGAGCGTGCTGGTGGTCCTCATCCTGTTGGCATCCGCCAGTCAGCCTGTCATTTTCTGATGAGTGGAAGCAGCGAGGCAGCTCTTTGGCAGGCTCCTGGCTGCCCCAGGACTTTCACAAAACAAAGTGTTCATCACAAAAAATTACCAAAGTAGAGAGAGATTTTCAGTTTGAACTTTTGACAATAAAAAAGAATACTTGCCATTTCTCCTGTTCTTTGTCAATTTAGCTGCCTGAACTTCAGGAACTAAAGAAGCAGTGACAGGAGATGGTGTGTACAATCTTCTGCTCCTGATTGCAAAAGAATGGCTTTAATTATCTCCTCCCTAATCTAGAAATAAAGAAAGAAGTCACGCTAAGAAAATAACTTCAGTGTGACTTTGGAGCATGTGTCTCCTAACGGATGCATTTCATTGTTTTCTTTCAGTGTCCAGGTCAACAACCAGAGATTAAGTGGGTAAAGAACAGACTGGAACTACCGCCAGTTTTGCAGCATGCAGAGTGCCTCTCGCTTCAGCACATAAGCTTGAAGTGTAAATGTACTTTAAAATAAGCAGGTTTTTCATTTCTGTTACACTGTGCATTGGTTATTCATCAGAGACCTCTTGCATAAATATTACTTTAAAGACTGAAAAATATTAAACAGAGGGAGTTAGTGATGATCTGCAGGAAAAAAGAAAAGGATTTGTGCCTTATTTCCTCTTTTTGTGGTTTATGAAGAAATTCTGAAAAAGCTTTAGGAGGGTGTTCGGTAGTTCTTTTTTTAATGCGAGTTTGCTCAACTCTTTTTATAATTTCTGAAGTAACAGGAATGCCAAGCAAGGCTAGAAATTTCTGGCCTCATCCAGCCTTGTGATTTGGTTAGGGCTAGCTAGAGCGGTAACCCTCCTTCTGCAGTCTGCATATGGAGCAGATCACTGAAAGCCACATGAAAGCACTGCGGCTTCTCCCTTCAGTCACAGAGGAGTAAAGTTCTCTCAGGGTAGATCATGGTTTATAGCAGGAAACATTCGTCCTGCTTGTTGGCTGCGCCTTGCCTGGTTGCAACACGCTCGAGTTGTACGTGGGGATCTTGCTCACCTTTACATTGAAAAGCCCCTGTGCTGAATCTCTTAACAAGGGTCAGATTCCCAGGTGCCCAAGTTAGGAGGGGCTAGAAATAAAGGGTGAAATCCAGTTAAATACTTGGCAAAATGCCTACTGGTTTGAAGAGAAACAAGGTTTTCTCAAGAACAGCTCTCAAGTTAATCAGTTTTCATATTCAGCCAAGTATATGTTTCCTAGTTCTCCAGTCATTCAGTTTCAACAAGATCACTCCTGAACTTCAAAATACAGGGAAAAAATAAAAAAAAGGTAGAGTTATGTGTCACTATTGTAAACTACGATAAGAATAAAAAAGATATAAGCTTGATTTTCCTTTTTCTGTTCACATCTCCAGGAAACCTTGGAATTTCTAACATAAAACCTAAATTAAGTTTCCAAGTGATTCATCACCAAGTAATTCCTTACAAGACTAATTTGAGGCAACCGCTCATTTTTTTTCTTTTTGTTTTAATCTTGGCCCTATTCCCTCATTTCTTGCCATATTCCTAAAATAATTCCTTGGCAAGGAAATACTGACTATGTAACAGGAGGTTTCTGCTATAATGAGGGTCAAGACGTATCTTTACCTCCATGTCCTGTTGTGGTACAAAATGGTCATTTCAAATGCTTTGGCTCCCAGAGCAATCTTACACCCAATGCTGCCCATGCCAATGATCCCCAGAGCAACTCCAGTAACTTCATCTCCCAGCAAATCGGCTTCACAGTACTCCGAACCTGAAGAAATTGCAACGTGATAGCCTGCAAGAAAAACACTCCAATATGAGAAATGAATGGAGCCCTACACAGAGGAACAAGGCAGAAGAGTCTGGGCTTGTTGTGCTACTATAGCACACTTTTAACGGTTACAAACACACAATTTTAAATAGCAGTGGTTTTTGTAATGTCCTAGGTGACTCCCCAACATACCATCTTTCCCTGCCACACGTATGACATTCCCATTTATTCTCACCATACTACAAAAAGCCTTTTGATGTAATCTCCCCTAAAAACCCTTTTACTGCTTTAGACTCATAAAAATATTGCCGTGTTCTGCATCAACATTCAAATAATTATTGCCGGTAACACTGCAGAGTTTGGAAATGTCATGTGGAGAGTAACATCAGATGTTGGTTTTGCTATTTTGAGTAACAAGAACAGGTTTCCTATTCACCTCTGCCACTCTCCTTGGAAAGAAAAGTGTGACTTCTTTAAAAATCACTGCTTGCTAATTTACATAATTATCTATTAAACCTGCAAAATTTGGGATAGTTCAACAACACAGAAAATACACTTATATGCACAGAGACAGCACTTATTAGTCTGCTAGCAAGATGACAGGCTTTTGATATTTCAGGCTTCTGATATTGCCAGCGCTTCTAAAACATAAGCAGAATATTGTGAAAGTATCAAAAAAATGCCTCAGGGTAAAACTCAGTCATGCCAGGGCAGAGCTACCAGAAATGCCACCAGGCATAGTTTCTGTAGACGGGAACAAGAAATTAATCTCCCTTTTAATCTGTTTCCTCCTTGTGAGGTAGAAACAGATTTAGGGGGAGACAAGTCTCCTTTGAGCTTCTATGAATCCTGTGGTACAGCTGGCAAGTCAAAGGCAAGAAAACTCAATAGGATAAATCTGGAGGATCTCTTCCTGAAGCAGGAGGCATTCTAACCAAGCCAAGGGTAGGTCTATTTGGGGAAAGGGCAAGAAAAAATTGTGGAAGAAGCTAGGAAGGATGCTACTACCGGAAACTGGAGCAGGCTGCCTTGTTGCTCTCTAATGCCCCTCAAATTCCCCAGTTTCTTCTGCCGGCCTGTGATTGCACTGGCCGTCTGATCTTTGGCATCCCCCACTTTTGGTCAATACCACTGTAACGCTATCACATCAAGAAGCACGTCTTACGTCAGCCAAATGTCATAATCACTGAAAATACGCTGCTGAAGAAGGTAATGAAATTTAAAGTTTTCTTATGTAGGAAGCACTCTTCAGTGTGTTGTTCATCTGGAACTGTTAAACTAAGTCTACAGCCGTATTTATTCTAAAAACTAAATTCCAGCTTCTAAGACAGCTTGGTCCATAAAGTGAGAAGTTGTATTTGAATCAAATGTGATTAGACTTTGCTCAAGTATTTTCAACCGAGGCTGGTGACCTGTGAAAATGACACTCCCATGATTTTATTTAGACCTGGTTGAAATATATGTTACTTATGTTTCTGTATAATGTAATCATTTAGATTTATTTATGATATATGAAATATATGAAAATACCAATTCATCTATTTGCCAACCAAACATATTTCGATTTTCACATTTTATGTGAAACTATGTGCACTACAGATAACTCTAGGCAAAGTCAAGTTAATAATGGTAGGTAAATCTTGTATAATTTTTAGAAGCCACAAAAGAATTAAGATGTTACCTTCCACTAGTCTTCTAGCAGATGCCAGCAGCAAAGCCATCCCAGCATCTGCTGTGCTGCTGGAAACAGCACATGGAGCATTAGCCATCTTCACACCAAAGCTAGCGACAAGTTTCAGATCCAGGTGATCCATCCCCACTCCTGAATTCGCAATCACTTTTAAGTCTGGCAGGCTCTGGAGGAGCTCTGGGTCAATGACTGGTTTGTGCCACCACAAATAGATCGCCTGGACCTTTTTACCCATATGCTCTCTTTTTTCAAGAAATTCCTTCATGGTGATGAGGTAGAAATGTTTCTCCTGAACGCCACGTGGCCATGCAATATCCCATGTTTGCCAGCGATTTCATTTACCAAAAGCCCGGGTAGCTCTCCTTCTCCCATGATCTGCACAAAGAAGAAAGACACAAAGTGTCAGAAGAAAGATGTATAATTATTTCCAGACATTTTAGAGAATATTCACTTTCATGTCCCGTTTCATGACATCTGTGACAACAGATCTGATAAATCACGTATTTAGATAGGGAGATAAACAAACCAAGGCAAGAAAGCAGCTTTTTTAAGTATACTACCAATCACACACACACACACACACACACACACACAAGTATTCACACGATCAAGTCTGAACAAGTTCTGTCCCTCATGGTCTGTAAGGTTTCATATCACTGCCACCAGGCTCATAACGCACAATCATTTCTCATTGTTTACTTAGTTTCAGACCATCGACAGTCTGGCGCAATAGATCTCCTTCCCTACCCTGAAACCACAAATTACCCTAAGTAGTTAAGAAAAATGTTGGACCAAATCTAGTTTGTGAAAACAAATTGCACGGCTTCATCATGAACTTTGAGTTACCAGGTTAATTTTTAAATGCTTCGTTGCAGGGATTTTTGCAGCCTTTTCTCCTGAAGAGACACCAGTGAATTCTTAACTGCAGTGCCTTCTCCTGAGGCTGTCGTAAGTTAACAAAATAATAGATACTCAGGCAAGTGTTTTCCAAGAAGGACTTAGGCACTCGAATTAAAACGTGGGTTTTTTTGCAGGAATGATTGACCATCTGTCTGTGGTTCCCAGAGGGTCTGTGAATTGACAGCGTTGTTGTGTTGTTTTGTTTTTTTTTTTAAATAGGCTGTTTACAGCTACCATTGATTTTCCATACGAATTTGGGGAAGAGCTGCGGGGAGAGCTGTTCAAGGGATCCCCTACAGCAATACTTGCTGTTGTCTTGTTAGTAGTATTTCACCATTTGCATCTGAATGTCTTGCTCTTCTACACTTCCTGTGCTAAAACTTCATTTTACCATGCCTTCGAGAAGCCTGACCATATTTCAAAATAATGGAAAGGCTTCCTGATTTTATGGAGGTGACAAACATTTTACTGAATTTTCTGACTTTGTTGCTTGCTCATAGGAAGCAGAAGGTAAGAAAAAGCTTGGCCCTGGGCTCCAAGTTAGGACTGAACACCGATTTTGCTTTAAGCTGTGCCCTCACCCATGTGATTTCAGTGGCAGATCTATCATTGTTCCAAGGCCAGTCAAGAGAAAAGCATCATTTTTGTCTGCATGGAGGAAATAAATCTCTTGGTATTTACTTTGGTTTTCAAAGGATCCCCTCAGAAAAAAACAAATACACTTTTTCAATGGTTGGCTTGGCTTTGATTTAACGTGTAGATGAAGCAGAGCTCTTCTTACGTTAGAAAACCTTAGGCCACAATCATTTCAAATGAATCTGCTTTCTTCAGTGTTTTGATATAAAAATAGAATATTGCAATATTGGCTGAAAAGTGTTTCAGGATATGGTCAAATTTCTGCAGGGAATTAATGCTCAATTCACCTTTAATATATTTGAGAGCGTTAACACAAACTGCTTGGTGTACTTGCTTATCATGATGTAGCAGCCAGTACTGGGAACAGAACACAGGTATTCACTGAAATAACGGACGGAAGATATCAACGTGCCTAACTGCTCAGTTTTAAATCTTCAAACAAGTTCCTTTTACTAGTTCCACTTTATTTTTCAGAATTGTAAATAACAGTATAGATCAAGTCTAGTGAGATGACAGCTTTGGAGTATCATGACACCAAGAGCAGTGCAGGAACGGGTTGCTTTATTTTAGTTTAAAAGCAGTACGGTAAGTAATAGTGCTTTCCCATACACAGGAGATTTACTGATATCATCTGGCACACATCATTCGGGAAACACTTCACTTGGAATGGGTTGGCCATTGATAACAGCCAGCATGTTTGCGATTGCTTCTTCTGCCATCATACGGATAGCTTCGACTGTTGCAGTTCCAATGTGAGGGGTTATGATGATGTTATTTAATTTTAACAAAGGATGATCTCTGTAAGAAACAGAAAGAACAGAATGTATTACACAGGGAACTTACTCTGCAGCTCTCCCATGCTAGCTGTTGAGAACTGCACCTCAGAAAACAGCAATGGCATGTTGAGATAAAAGGGCCGCAAGCACAGAACCAGCAGAAAGCTGTGGGAAGCCTGCTTACTCATTTCTTCTTCCTCTCTATTGGTCTCATTCCCCTGCCTGTCAGTTAGGCTGGCAAAGAACTGGCAGATGTGGGAAAGGGGACTAGTTTGTCATTTATTTATGATTGTGCAAGGCAGGCTGAGGTTTTGCCCTTAAACAGTGAGAGAGACTCCCCATGGAGATCAAGATTATGAGCACACTTTTTGCACAGTTTCAAACATTTCAGATTAACAGAATGGAAAATAGGTTTCTTTACCTTGGCAGAGGCTCAGGGTATGTCACATCCAGAGCGGCAGCCCTAATAACCTTATTCTGGAGAGCTTCTACCAATGCATCTTGATCAATAACTGCACCTGCATTGAAATGAAATCTTGCTATCGTGACAAGTTAATGAACACATTTTTACCTGGGAGTGGGGAAAGGTCTCAATGGTCTAGTGAGAAAAATTACAGGATCTTGTTAGAAAGTAGAATGTCCTTCTAATAACCATTAACCAAACAAAACAGAGATTTTATTTATTAATCTTTAGTTAGAGGAGGATTATGGTCCACCGTATAAAGCTTTTCCTGGGATATGACCGGTTTCAGTCTTTTCCTCATTTTGACACTGACTTCCTCTGTTATTATAGACAAATCATTTAATCTCTTCAAGCTTTCCACGCTTTTATCTCTGCTTTCTTTACAGAAACCATAATCTCTCTTGTGTGCTTCTTCAGTGCCAGCAGATCTGTAATCCCATGTGAAGTTTCTTTTCTACATAGCTGCTCCAAATGAAACTTACGTTTTTCCTTGTACCCCATTCATCATTGGTGATGATAAACCTTTCAGTTATTTCCACTGAAAAAAGCTGTCTTTGGGATAAGGCTAAAGAGAACAGAACATCTGCTGAGCATCCCTAAATTCCATAGGACCTTTGGACACATAGCATCTGATCTATGATAAGTCATTCATTTGTAGACTGCCAGCTACTTCATGACTCAAACAATACTGAGATATGACAGACTGAAGCTGGAGGGGGGAATGTCAACACAACCCGACAAAACACAACCTTAACTGTGGAGCCACAAACAGTGCTTTTAGATCGTCCTACCTCGGCTGATGTTTATAAGAGTAGCTGTGGGTTTCATCAGCCTGAGCTCCTTTTTCCCAATCAGTTTGTGAGTCTCAGGAGTCAGATTCACAACCAACATAACAAAGTCAGATTGCTGCAGCAAGTCTTCCATCTTCTCAAAGTAGTGGGCGCCAACTGCCTCTTCCTCCTCCTTTCTTCTGAAGGAAAAATGCACACACCCCCAAACTGATACAACTATTTCTAACTGGCTTTGACGATCAATCAGCCCTAGGAGAGATTTGGAACAGCATAGAGACTGAGAGGTTTGAGGCCAAGGTAAAGGAAAAGACACTGGTAGGTACAGATGGTGGAAGGGAGGTGGGAAGTGGGCTAGAGGGAGCAAGAGGCTAGAGGAGTAGTGGGACACTTAAGGAGTAACGTATGTGTGAAAGTAGGCGGTATTAGATACAGGAGGCTGGGGATGCAGTCGGACCCCACTTTCCTCTCCTGCATCTATGCCCATCCCTGCAGAGTCTCTCCTTGCCTGACATGTGAGTTAGGAGTTGGGTGGAAAGGGAACGAAGGGGAAGTGAAGTCTGAAAGAAAGGGAACTATAAAACTGTTGTTGTTTAACCCCAGCCAGCAACTCAGCCCCACGCAGCTGCTCACTCACTTCCCCCCCACCCAGTGGGATGGAGAACAGAATCAGAAAATAAAGTAAAGCTCGTGGGTTGAGATAAGAACAGTTTAATAGAACGGAAAGGAAGAAACTAACAATGACACTA